>JACXIT010000156.1:1251680-1602170 GCA_014737525.1 Bombus difficillimus | reverse complement strand
AGACGCAGAGGGCGTCTCGCTAATTGCGGTATATATCCTAATGCGGAGCCAATTCGACCACTAGCGAGAGAAGTTCGTCCGACCGCCGTTGGCCCTCTGGTGGCGATCGTCAGCCCGGTGTTGCCGTGGGAGGCTTGTGCGTGCCGCCGTCGTTTCGTTCCTCAACCGTTTGGCGACCGAGGCTGCTTGATCCGCCACAAAGTATCTGGGCCTGACCCTCGACAGTCACTGGTCCTTCGGCGCTCATTTTGAACGCCTGGCACCTTCGGTCGAGGCGACGGCGAACGCCTTGGGACGTCTACTGCCTCGGCTGGGCGGGCCGAGTGTCGCGGTGCGGCGTCTATATGCCGGCGTAGTGCGTTCGAAGCTCCTTTACGGGGCTCCGATCTGGGCGGAAGATCTGATGGCCAACAGTCGCAGCCTCCGAACATTCAGGAGGTTGCACAGGACGGTGCCATCAGGGTTGTGAGGGGTTTCCGCACCATTTCGACGGCGGCAGCGGCGGTGCTCGCGGGTTTTCCCTCGTTCGAATTGCAGGCCCTGAGGCGTCGTGAAATTTATCTCCGCACTCGGGGTCTGTCGGGCGCGGTCGGCCCGGTAGACGCCGAAGTCAGGGTCTGGGCTCGGCGGGCCTTGCTCGACAGGTGGCGCGCCAGCCTCGACACAAGGGTGGGCGCACCCGGGCTAAGGGTCCTAGGGGCCATCCTTCCAAACTGGGACGTTTGGTTGGACGGTGGCGGGCACGGGTGCTTCGGTGAGTACTTGCGTCGAATCGGGAAAGAGGCGACCGCGCGTTGCCACTACTGCGACGCAGCCGTGGACTCGGCGTAGCACACGCTGGAGTTCTGCCCGGCGTGGGCGACGCCGCGCCACTCCCTCGTTACGGAAATAGGTTAGGACCTCTCGCCGCCGGCGATCATCGGGGCATTGCTGGCAAGTGAGAGAGATAGGAGGGCCGTGACCTCCTTCTGCGAGCAGGTCATGCTTCGGAAGGAGTCGGCGGAGCGGGTGAGGGACTCCCACCCTGAGAGGATCGGCCGGCGGGGACGCGTCAGAGGGCCGTGGACGCGATTTGGCGCGGAGCGCTAGGGCCGCTGCGCGCCCCGCTGTGGTCTATTAAAACCTTGGTGCTGATACGTCCAGCGCCCAGGATCGCCAAGCAGTCCGGTATGGAACCCGGACTGCCTCGCACGGCGGTTCCAGCGAAGAGGCGTGATGTGACATGGCCGCACACCGCGCCACGAAGGGCTGTACTATTGTGCGCGAGGGGATCCGGTACGTCGCGCGCAGCGGTTCCCGGGTCTCCCCCGATCGCTCCTGTGCCGGTACGAATCCGGCACTACCCGGCGCCCTCTCCCTGGAGAGCGCGGCGCCTATGAAGGTTTCCTCCACGGAAAAAAAAAAAAGAAAAAAAAAGGCCACCGTGGGGTTTTAGTCGGTATGTTCGACAACACCCCCGCCGCTTCACAGACACAAGTGTTTATGAAAATTTGTCTACGTATAAAAAAGAAAAGATATGTTTATCTTGAAATCTCAATTAAAACTGAAACGTGCGCATCTTACGATATCCTTGCGATATCCCACGGTGTCCCACGGTGCCCTCACAGGGAACTATTAATCCCCAGTCTAGATCACCAAAAGAATTTTGGGTGATCTATATTTCCTAATATTTACAATAGTATTTCGAGATACTAATATTTGAAAAACAATGCCAATTACTAGGACTCACCAGGGGGAGCTGACTACGCTCGGGACCCATTATACGTATATCATAAATTGGTAATTGTATTTATCTACCCTACGTTGTACTATGTCTTGGTATTTAATTCTTTTAATTTAATGTATACTTCGAGAAAATGGATAGCATTGATTATGTAGGAAGCTTTTAAACATGTTTATATTATATTTAATTTACGAGTAATTATTATTTGTGTTATCGACAGCAGAATATGTAAAACTATTTCATAGTGAAGAATATATTGAAATTTATTAATTAGGATCTCAAGATATTGAAAAGGCTTGTAGTGTACCTGATTTTAATATTTGTATTTAGATATATGTGCGAGGGGATATAGATTATTATTAAAATATAATGTACAAGTTAGTAGTATCTGTTACGTCCCGTTATCTGGTACGGGCTGTATGCCGTTCCTCAGTCGGAACGGTCACTAACGGGGCAAACATCATAAATCGGACCGCAATAATCCTAAGGCACGGTCATAAACGAAGTACCGTTTTTTAGTTTAACTACAAGACCCTCGATTCCTTAGGGCTATTTTTATTGCTCCAGCCAATAAAAATGGGAAAACATGGGTTTTTCCATTTTTCCCAGGATTTCTACTCGTAAAGAACCTATGGTGGGGTGACCAGCAGCGACCCCCGGTTCAGTATAAATACCAATTCGTTTTCAATCTGTTCTCTGATCAGTCCACCGTACTCACTTGTCTTCTGTATTCATTTGTAGTTTGGCTGTCAGCATATTCATTATTATATTGAATATTAAGCTATTGAGTTGTTGGAATAAAGTGCATCTTGTAACCTGTTAACTCGGAATTATTCTCAATAAAACCACTGTTCCGTCGGGCGACACTCGATCTCGACCGGACCAGACACCGCTGGCAGGATGGTATCCAGATGTCTACACATCCGTACTGCGTACTCTCGATAGGTCTAAGGACCCCCATAAATCCCAGCAATTTCCAGCCAAGTATTTTCTGAAATTTATTGTTTTATCCCCGGAAGACCAGAGAAAGTTATTTTTTGGTCACGTACGATGCATTCCATCCTCGCCACTCTCTCTCAGGACGGTTAGCATCCTTCCTCACCCACAATCCTCAAAATTAACCAATCACCAACGAAGTCGATTTCCCTCACTCTCTTAACAAAACACATTTTTAACAAATCAGCTTCTCGTGCCTTGGAAGCGTCCCTTCGCAAGTTTTTCTCCGCGGAATCATCTTGACCGAGAGCGAGTCTAAACTCATTCACCGAACCGTCACCTTGTAAGCTTACGTCGTGTGATTCAACGAACTCTGTCTAGCAATCGAACCGTTTTGTATTTTACCAAGTTCAACATCTCTAGTCACTAAGGTGTTCTAAATAAAACGATTTACGTTGTTACTTCAGTATACATTCAATTAAACCACCCCGATTATCCTAATAGAAATTAGGGGATCGACCAGTTCGTGGTGTCGATTATTCAATCGTAACGAGACCTTACAACTCTCGTCGACGTGTAATTTAGCGATCGCGTCTCTCCGCGAACGGTCGAAACAACCACCTCTATTGTCCTAAACGAAATAGGGGATCGATCATTTCGTGGCGTCGATAGTAGAATCGTAACGGGAATTTACGATTCCCGTTGACGCGTTTCCTCGCGATCGCGTCTCTCCACGAACGATCAAACAGTATCTATTCGCAAAATATGTATTCTTCAATGCTATATCTTATTATTATTTAATAATAATAATTATTATTATATAATTATATTTATTATTATATATAATTATATTTATTATTATATATAATTATATTATTATTATTATATAATTATAATTATTATTATTATTTAATATCCAATTTGTTAAAGGGAATGGGACATGGCATGTGGAAAATTGTCAAGGACATTTAACCGCGTTCTATTTAATTTTCAATTAATTTTATTAATTATGTCTTCGGAGAAACTTGTAAGATTGAATCGAAATTCATTTCGACAGAACTAAAATTTAAAGATGACTTTGTAAAATTAATACACGACGGTAAAGATATTTTCCAAATATCTTTCGATAAAAGTATAATGAAAGTTGTTAATTATTGTACGTCAATTGTATGTGAACTCAAATAATTATATTTCAACATTCATCTCATCACCTGCGAAACCAAGCCATGCAACTTACCAATCATAGCACACGTGATCAAGGTGTGGCGACACATGAGTCATAGGTCGAGGCAAAGCAGAAGCGACTCGTGTTTTTGTTATGCCGCAAGGAACGGACACCTGCCGCGACATAAGAAATGATAACACCACGCCTTCGGTAAAAACAATGTCGCCGTTGAGGACAACCGGGATACAGCTCAGGTTTGAATTTTCGGACTCCCCCCCGACCGGTATAAAAACAGCGGGCACGCACGCCAGATAGTTAGTGAGTGAACAAGCGAGCATTGTAGAATCGTCTTGTGTTTAAATATAATCAACTGTTACCATAACGAGTTACTGGGTTCTCTGTTCGACATACACCCGACAAAAAGGCTATCCAGATTCAGTACTATATTATCCTCCACATTGGTGACCCCGACGTGATATGAACACGCAAACCATGGCAGATGAAGACATCAAGACTCCAGGAGTGGCATCGATCATCATGCCTCCCTTGCATCCAGCAAACACTCAGAGGTGGTTCGTCCGGCTAGAGACCCAGATGGATGTGCTTGATATAAGGTCGGATAAGGTAAAATTCGCAACCCTTATAAGGTGCCTTAGCGAACCTGTCCTAGAGCAGGTGGAGGATGATGAATCCTCCCGCTTCCGGGCGGTACGAGAAGATGAAGGCCGAACTTCTTCGCGTCCTCGCAGACTCTAACAGCAATCGAGTCAAGAAACGGGTGGAAGGCGAGGTTATGGGGGACCGCGAGCCGTCCCAGTTTTATCATGCCTTGAAAAGCCTAGCCAGTCCACTAGCCTCGGAGGAGTTTATATTGAATTTGTGGAGGAATCGGCTGCCTGAAAGAATCAGGACAGTCCTGGCAGCAGTAGACGATTCTGATACAGAACGGCTGGTAACGACAGCGGATAACATCCAGGCGGCGTTTCGACAAGCAGACCCCGGCACTCCCTCCGGTATTACAGTCGTGGCAGATCCGCAGGCCCAAATTCCGGCCACACTCGACTCCTTGGCCGCCGCGGTCCACGCGATAAACGAACGACTGGGTCGCATGGAGGTGAGCAGGGGTACGACGTCAACCGGTGGTAGTCGGCAATCGCGCCCACGCCCACGTTCGAAAAGTCGAAACCGCCGCCGCTCGTGCTCACGAGGAACTCCTAGACGGAGCGGACTTTGTTTTTACCACGAACGTTTCCGCGAACGCGCGTTGAAGTGTAACGCTCCGTGTCAGTGGAGGTCGGGAAACGCTGCCGGTCGTCCGTGAACGCGGCGCATGACGACGGCTCGCAGACCCGCCGCATATATGTAAGAGACGTTTGTACGAACGAGGCGTATCTTGTAGACACCGGCGCCGACACATGTGTGTACCCGCGCAGTCGTTTACGTCAACCACCTCCCAAAAGCGACTACGAATTATTCGCGGCCAACGGAACGCGAATAGCAACGTACGACACGGTAACGGTGTCTGTAAACTTAGCGCTACGTCGGGCCTTTAGGTGGCGTTTCGTGGTAGCGGACGTACAAACCCCGATTATAGGAGTCGATTTCTTGAGCCATTACGGATTGCTCGTAGACCCCCGTAATAGGCGACTCCTCGACACAACAACGCAGCTCTCGACTAAGGGCGTCGCCGCCGCTACCGACGTAGTGTCGATAAAAACAATTGTTGGAGATTCGCCGTACCACAAGCTGCTGGCGGAATTCCCGAACCTAACAAGACCGCCAGTATTTCGCCGAAGTTCTATACGCCACGGGGTGCAGCACTTCATTACCACGACGCCCGGCCCTCCAGTCCACGCTAAACCGCGCCGCCTTGCACCGGACCGCCTCAAGCTGGCGAAGGCGGAATTTGAAATAATGATTGACCAAGGAGTGATGCTACCATCGCAAAGTCCATGGGCATCACCCTTGCATATTGTACTCAAGAAGGATGGAGGAATCAGGCCCTGTGGCGACTATCGGGCGCTGAACGCCCGCACCATCCCGGACAGGTACACCCCGCCGCATATAGAGGACTTCGCCCAGAATCTCTATGGTAAGCGCATATTTTCAAAAATCGACCTCGTTCGCGCTTACCACCAGATTCCAATATCGCCGGAAGATATACATAAGACGGCGATTACCACTCCTTTCGGGCTTTTCGAAGCGACCACTATGATGTTTGGGCTTCGAAACGCCGCGCAAACGTGTCAAAGATTCGTAGACGAGATCACGCGAGGTCTCGATTTCGTCTACGCATATATTGACGATTTTTTGATCGCGTCCGCTAACGCTCAGCAGCATCGCGAGTACCTGCGGATTCTGTTCAAACGCTTTAACGACTACGAGGTGGTTATAAATCTCGCGAAATGCGAATTTGGCGTTGCCAAGGTAGAATTTCTAGGCTACACGGTAACCTCGGAGGGGATTAAACCCCTGGCCGAACGCGTTGACGCCATCCTTAAAGTACCGCGTCCCGCGGTAATTAAAGAGCTCCGAAGGTACCTCGGTATGATTAACTTCTATCGACGTTTCATACCGAGGGCAGCAAAAATTTTCCAGCCGCTCAACGACCTACTAAAAGGCTCGAAAAAGTGCAACTCGCCCGTTGAGTAGACTGCGAAATCCAAGCAGAGTTTCCTTGATTCGAAACGCGCTTTAGCCGATGCGACAATGCTAGCGCATCCCGTTCTCAACGCGCCGATCAGCATCGCGGTAGACGCATCGGATTTCGCTATAGGAGCCGTTTTACAACAACGCGTCAACGGCAAATGGCAACCGTTAGGGTTTATGACAAAGTCCCTTACGCCCGCGCAGCAGAAGTACAGCGCGTACGATAGAGAATTATTTGCAATGTACTCTGCGGTAAAACGCTTTAGACATGCCGTAGAAGGCAGAGACTGTCATTTACACTGACCACAAACCCCTTGTATATGCGTTTGACCAGAATCCTGACAAGAGCTCACCGCGTCAGTTCAGGTATTTGGACTACGTCGGACAATTTTCGACAAACATCCAGCACATTAAAGGGACAGAGAACAACGTAGCCGACACTCTATCCCGAATAGAAGCGATCGGGAAATCAGTAGACTGCCACACCTTAGCATCGGCGCAAAAGAATGACAAAGAGCTGCGCCAAATCATAAATTCCGGCACTAACGCGCTCAAACTAAAAAAAATAAGTTTTCCCGATCACGGCGTCAAAATATATTGCGATATTTCGTCCGGAAATACAAGACCGTACGTACCGGAACCGTTACGGCGTACGGTGTTTCAATCGTTGCACGGACTTTCCCATCCGGGGATACGTGCCACGCAAAAGCTCGTGACAACACGTTTCGTATGGCCTTCGATTAACAAGGATTGCCGAACATGGGCACGACAATGCATACCTTGTCAACAAAGCAAAGTCACCAGGCACGTATCCTCACCGGTAAAATCCTTCAAAACAGCAGTAAGCCGGTTCGAGCACTTGCACGTAGACATTATCACCATGCCTTATTCGCAGGGGCACCGATATTGTCTAACGATGGTTGATCGTTTTTCGCGTTGGCCCGAAGCAGTTCCTCTAGAAAACATCGAAGCACCTACCGTCGCCTCGGCCCTCCTTTCCCATTGGATAGCTCGATATGGCGTCCCTTCAAAAATTACTACCGACCAGGGACGCCAATTCGAATCGCAAGTGTTCCAAGAACTATGCCAGTTGCTCGGAATCAAACATTTTCGCACGACGGCCTACCATCCTGCATCGAATGGGACGGTAGAGCGTTTACACAGGCAACTGAAGACCGCTATTAAGTGCCACAACACGAGCAACTGGGTCGAAATGCTGCCCATAGTTCTGCTAGGCATGAGAACCGCGATAAAGGAGGACCTGAAAGCGACGGCCGCGGAATTGATGCTCGGCACTAATCTACGGTTGCCCGCCGATTTCTTTCTTCCGACGCATGCGCGGGCCAACACGGAATTCGCGAACCGGCTAAAGGAACGGATGGAGAAAGTCGGACCTCAGTCGCCTACGCGCCATAGCGAAAGGAAAATCTTCATATTTAAGGAACTAAAAACATCGCCATACGTTTTCCTGCGCCACGACGCGGTAGGAGGTCCCTTACAGAAACCGTACGACGGGCCGTACAAAGTCGTTAAACGCGGGGAAAAGAACTTTGTCATTAAAATAAATAACCGCGACGCAACGGTATCCATAAACCGTTTAAAACCCGCGTTTGTAGTTCTGGACGACCTAGAAGAAAAAACCGCCGAGACCCGTACCATACTAGTCCCGGTAGATCCGCCAAACACCCGCGACGATGTCGATATAAACACAGGCAGTCAACCGACAGAGACTATCGCCAGGGACAGGTATCAGGCAGGTTTCGGTAGAGGTCGAAAATTGTCAGACGCAAACCATATTGCCTCGCGAAAATTTTAGAAACAACACGGACGCATATTTTTTTTTATCTCACAACCTAGATACGATCCATTCGTAACGCTATCACTGGTAGGGGGGTGATGTGGCGACACGTGAGTCATAGGTCGAGGCAAAGCAGAAGCGACTCGTGTTTTTGTTATGCCGCAAGGAACGGACACCTGCCGCGACATAAGAAATGATAATACCACGCCTTCGGTAAAAACAATGTCGCCGTTGAGGACAACCGGGATACAGCTCAGGTTTGAATTTTCGGACTCCCCCCCGACCGGTATAAAAACAGCGGGCACGCACGCCAGATAGTTAGTGAGTGAACAAGCGAGCATTGTAGAATCGTCTTGTGTTTAAATATAATCGACTGTTACCATAACGAGTTACTGGGTTCTTTGTTCGACATACACCCGACAAAAAGGCTATCCAGATCCAGTGCTATATTATCCTCCACAAAGGCAATGACAAAATTTCGTTGCCTTTTATTTCATCGCATTTATTTCCTCAAATTCATCAACGCGATTTGATTTCTCAGCTTTCAGGGGATATGAACAGTTGCATCCCATCCATAGACCCTCCATAATCACACTTTGCATTGGCACTGATTTTATATCAAGTAATTAAATGAAAAATTAAGTACTGTATTCAATATTAAAAAATAGAAATAAATAGAAATAAAATGCCGTTTAAAAGAATTCAACAATTTTGTTAATAACGGATAGAATAAAATTGTTTCGAATTGATATAATTGTTTTAAATTGATAGTAAGTTGTTATATTTAATAGTTTAAATGTTACAAATGAATAGTTTAAAGTTATATAATAACTCAATTATTACAAATTAATAGTTTAAATGTTACAAATTAATGGCTTTAACGTTATGAACGAATAGCTTAACGTTATAAATGAATAACTGATAATCCTTTTCCGATCTTCACGAGGCGGAAGTTCAAGCAAATATGACCTCGAACAGTCCTTATGTTACGTCCGGTGACACAAACCAGACTCCACGCCGCGGGCAAGATGGCAGTCAGATGTTTACACACCCTTATTACGTACCTTCAATAGTCTTAAGGACCTACCATAAATCTTGGTATTTCCATAGTTAAGGTCCTTTAGACTAAACAAATATCTTTTTACTTCAAGTGTTCCTTAAATTTATTGTCTACTCCGGGAAGATACGGGAAATTTGGTTTTTCTCACGTACGGCGTCTCCTGCTAGCAACTTTCTCTCGGGAGCGGCTAGCACCCTTCCTTGTCCACCAACCTTTTTCTTATCCAATCAGAAGCAATAACTATTGTCCTCACTTTCCTAGCCAAAATTGTCATCAACAAATGCGATGGCACTGATGGTCCGGTGCGCTAGACACATCCATCACTAGCTTTCTTCCGCCACAGCATCGTCACCGAACTTCACTGGTTTTACATCCTTAAATCATCTCTGTACTAGTTACCAAGTCGCTAAATCGCTGAACACATCAATCGGTTCATATCTTACTTGCGATTTATACAACAAACTCGCAAAGGAAATAAAAAGTAAAATAAAAAATCATCAATAAAACTAATCCCAGCAATCAGAAAAGCAGACAACACATGGGCCAGAAGCAATGAAGAGCAAGCTGCAGAATTCACTAACCACATTTATAACATATTTACTCCATATATTAGATCGTCCGAAAAGTTTCTTTCGTTTTATAAGGAAATAATGGATGCACTACATTTTCCGTTTTATTTTATCGAATTGTATAAAGATGCATCGTTGTAAAAGACGTGTCCGTAAAAGAAGAACACTTTTCGGACAACCTAATAATATTAACAACAGTAAAACCAAATGTCATTCAGACGAAGATGCACAAAATACTAGTACTCCAACTAACAAGCACTACACCATACCTAATACAACAGCACAAGAAATTAGAATCATAATCGAGAAAACAAAAAATAATAAAGCACCAGGAATCGACCTAATCAATGGTAAAATCTTGAAAAACCTTCCCCCAAAAGCAATACGTATAATCACAATAATATTCAATGCAATTTTAAGAATCCAATACTTTCCTAATCTATGGAAGCTAGCACAGATCATAATATTACCTAAGCCAGGCAAAGACCCACACTAAACTGCATCTTACAAACCAATATCACTACTTCCTGAGTTTTCCAAAATACTAGAGAAAATAATATACGATCGCCTAAAACCAGCAATAGAGAAAGAAAAATTAATACCAGATCACCAATTCGGATTCAGGAACAAACACTCCACGATAGAGCAAATGCACAGGCTCGTCAACGAAATTTTATTAGCAATGGAAAAGAAACAATACTGTAGAGCCCTCTTCATGGACATTGAGAAAGCAAAGTGAACTTTGACAAAGTGAACCATGGGAGCCTCTTACAAACAATCAAAAAACACTTCCCGGAACAAATCCACCACTTACTCAAATCATATCTAAGCAACAGAACCTTTGTAGTAAAAATAAAGGATGTATATTGTTTCGTTCACTCGCGGAGAGACGCGATCACGGGGAAGCACGTCAACAGGAGTCGTAAATTCCCGTTACGATTAGACAATCGACGCTGCGAAATGATCGATCCCCTATTTCGGTTAGAAGAATAAGGGTGATTCAACTGGATTTACACTGAATTAACAGATATAACTTAATATTTATTCCAACAGTTTCGTATAAGTGATAATTACGCTGGTGCGTTTGTACAAGTTACGTATGAGATTGATTTGAGGGTAGAGACCCGGTACAGATATGTTGTCTATTCGAACGGTGAATAATAAGTGATTTTAGTGACGATACTGTGTCGGAGGAAAGCTAGCAATGGGTGTATCCAAGGGCACGAGAGGAGCTGATTTGTTAAGGATGAGTTTTCATTAGGAGAGTGAGGGAAATAGACCTCGCTGTTAATTGGTCCATTTTTCGGTTTGTGGGTGAGGAAGGGTGCGAACCGACACCGAGAGAAGTGGCGAGAGTGGGAAGTATCGTACGTGACAAAGCTGACCTTCCACTATCTTCCCGGAGTAAACAATAAACTTCTAGAAACGGATTGCTAAGAACTGTTTGTGCGGTCTGAGGGGCTTTAGTTAGAAATTCCGGAGATCTATGGGGGGTCCTTGAAGCTATTGGGGGTACGCGGTAAGGATGTGTAGACGCTTGGATATCATCTTGCCAGTGGTGTGTGGCCTGGGCTAGGTAGAGTGTTGGCCGGCGTAACATATATTCTGAAATAAAAGACATCAAAGCAGGGGTACCGCAAGGAAGCGTCTTAGCCCCAATATTATATACAATATACACGGCCAACATACCAACATCTATTAACAGCAAAATACTGACATTCGCGAACGACACGGCTATACTAGTCAGACACACTAATCCAGAAACAGCAGTTACATTACTACAAGAACACATCACAAAAATAGAAAAATGGCTACAGGATAAACAACTAAAAGCAAACTCCAGTAAATGCAACTATATTACATTTACACTAAGAAACCACCAAATATCCAATTAAATGACACGCACATAACACAAGCAAGGCAAGTTAAGTGAAGTCGACTAGGACTCCACTTAGACAGACAACTTACATGGAAGCAACATACTAAATCAATTATAGACAAAATATGGATAAGAAGAAGACAAATGTACTGGTTAACTAGTCGAAATTCTAAACTCGGCATAGAAAATAAATTAAAAATATACAAAACGATAATAAAACCAATTTGGACGTACGGAATACCACTATGGGGGACAGCAGCAATGAGCCACATAAATAAACTAGAGTCGCTACAATCGAAGATACTAAGAACAATAGTCAACGCCCCATGGTATGTCAGAAACGAGAATATACGCAAAGACTTAAAAATACCAACGGTCAAAGAAGAAATCGGCAGGTACGCAGAAAAATACAGGGAAAGAACGGCTACACACCCAAACCAGCTGGCTGCTGAAGCGAGCAAAACTCTCATAGAAAGAAGACTAAAAAGAAAACATCCCACTGATCTCACTAAAGAAATAAAATAGTCAAACTCGAAGATGGTATCCCGCTGGGGGTAGGCATCTACATGTTATTTAGCAATTAAGTTAGAAAAATTTACCAAATGTCCAGCTGGACAAATTGTAAAGTACAAATTGAATAATAAAAAAAAATGTCCTATTACGATTAACATCGTGGTCTTGCTAGTAACTATTCGAGTCAAACACTTCTAATCTTATCGTAAACGACATTACAATTCGACATCGTAACTTACCACGCGAGTGTTTTCCGAACTTATATTCCCCGCGAGACAAGTTGTTGGAAGAAAGTGTATATTGTAACCTGTTAAACTCAGTGTTATACTTATTCAATCACTTCTATTATCCTAACCGAAATAGGGGATCGATCAGTTCGTGGCGTCAAGTATCTAATCGTAATAGGAATTTACGACTCCCGTTGACGTGACTCCTCTGCGATTGTCACACGCTCAAGAAGGCCACCCGCTCAGTAATCAAGTAGACGAAACATCCTGCATACCACAGCTATCGAAACAATAACCAAACAGTAACGAAATAGCCGCCTCTGATACACACCCGACGATAACCCCTCCAAAGGAACTAAAACCACAATATAAAAACCCTCCTAAATTAGCGCTCGAGAGCATTCTGTTGTAACACTTTAAACCGTCACTCTGTTGGGTTGATTCAATAAATACCATTATCATACATAAAGTTTAATTTCTTTACCTCATTCGTGAAACGTTCGAACTGCGACGCGAGGAGATCACCACCGACCTATCGGTTTCGTGATTTCTTGTGTTTCCGACGTGACACGATCGCGTCTCTCCGCGAACGGTCGAACACCTTATATACCTAAGTGTTGATATACGCTTAACAACATTTCGGATGGTTGATCGATGACGGTTTCTTTACACCATGAAAAGTGATTTTTTTATTATAACGCAAACAAATTTAATAACTTTTTAACATTTATTATAAATTCCGCCTTCAGCAATTTATTAAAATAATCATTATTATAATTTTTATACTTCTTATACCCTTTACGCGCTAAAAGTAAATTTACACTTCTATGGTATTAGTTTTTGATCTAGAACTGTGTTAATTTATGCTAAATGTTAGTTTATGTCAGAAGTAATTGTACTAAAATAGCCAAAAGGAAGACAATATAATAAAATTTATATATTTCAATTTGTAATAACTATACACTTTTTGAAACTATTTTTTACAACAAAAAGATTTTTAATTTTTACAACCCATCATAATATTTTATAATAATTTATAGAATTTCCTAACTTAATTCTATAGGTACTGAGCATATATCGTTGTTCAACAATTAATTACTAAATATTTAAATCTAATATGTTTTCACACATACTCTGTTCTGACATTTTTGAACATTTTTGGAACTATTAATTTAATAATGCGATTATCATATTTACGAAAGTTTAAACTTCTTAATCAATAATTTTTTTAATGCTGAAGGTAATTTTTATCATTCAAATATTACTAATCAATTTTTATATTATACCCAATTTTCGAAAATTACAAAAGATATTTTATTAAAATTAATTTTAACTGTATAGTATGAATGCAGTAAATTTTACGCTATGTGTTAATTCATTTCACAATTTTTTAATAAACTTTATAAATGATACACGTGATCGATCGCAGCATCACGATTGTTTTGGTTTCTGGCGTGAATCCATTATAATGCGATGATAATTTCTAAATGAAACACAGAAAAAAATCAATATATAAACAAATTGTAATTGAAAGAAAACTGATGGTAGTTTTCAAATAGATTAGAAATGTTATTCATGTATTACATTTATCATATCATTCATGCATATTATATTATTCAGAAATGTATTATTCATCACGTATAGTTCCTTTACATATTTAAAACGAACAAAGCCAAGTCAAGAGTCATCTTCATTGGAACTACCGATTTCATCTGCAATACATACTTTTAATGCTCCGGTATAGACGGGTGGCTGGAGTGAAGAAACTAAACCAAACCCAAATCCAATACATTGATGATATTGGTTTCTAAGTGAATTATAACAGACATTTCTTACAATCTTGCAGATGTAGTTATGCTCGAAAGTTGATTATTATTTAGATTAAGGGACGCCACGCCGATGACCTTGATTTTCACGTATGTCATTAAGGACTTGATTCTGAGTAAATCTTTCCTGATTATTTGGTGGCTTCTTACAGTTTCTAAGATATTTGTAAAAAACTATTAATAATATTAATTCAACAATTTCACCAATTATACATTTTTAATACTTCATCCACCAGTAAAGTATTTTAACAATTTTTTGTACAAAAATATTGTATGTAGATATATCGCACGGAACTCAGGCTCGACCGATTGGAGACTCGTTTCTAGTACAGCTTAGTGTAAGTACCTTCATATAAATATAGCTTAATATCCAGTATTTGTTAAAAGGAATAGAATACAGCAGATAGGAAATTATTAAGGACACTTGATCGTTTTATATTTGATTGCCGAATAATTGTATTAATTACGTTTTTCAGAGCAGAGAATACAACGAATTATGATGATAAATTGAAATTCGTTGAGACAAAAAAAATTTTTAAATGACGCTGTCAGGTTTATATATTTTGCAAAAAATATATTGAATGTTAGTTATAATAGTGTATGCGAATATGGTACAACGTGATTGTGATATGATTTTCATTGAAAGAATAAAATTGTTCAATAGATTTTGTATACGATTTTCTTAGAAAACACCCATCGATCTGGGAGATTGAAATATTGCACATAGTAGGATCAAAAATATTAACTAATTTGAAAGTAATAAATGACACTGCAGAACGAGTTATAAAACTAATAACAGACTACAGTAACTGATCATTTAATGACGAAGAAAGTCATTAGACAACATACTTTGCAGATATTAGAAGAATATCGGCAACGGTATTCTAGTGCAACCCAATCTGATTTAATAGAATAATATTACTTACTTATCTGCATTTTATATACATGTAAATGAAATTTTAGTACTTTATTTATCATCATATAAACAATTGTACTTATCGTAAAAATGTAATAGTTAAACAATATTTTTCTATAGAAAAGATACATTGTAGTTTCTGATTTCCGTACATACGGTGTCTCAGATATTCCGCTATTTAGTAAATTTTACGCAATTTTAGTAATTCAACAATTTTAGAGAATATTATGACTATTATGTGTTACAATTGCATACACATATATCTAAAAAACGATGTTTTTATTAAAAAAAAAAAAAAGAAAAAACATTCGCCAATACTGTTGGGATTAAGAGACACGATTATGGCAGTAATTAACGTAGATTATAAAAATCTAAAAACTTTAACTCAAATGAGGCACGGGTTTCCTTTGTCACCCAAAATTTATATCATTTTTTCACCAAATGTTATAATTTTAAAGGATGCAGTAAAAAAATGTTGAAAGAAGAATTTTGCCGCCACAGCTAAGGGTTACCCCAGTGTACAACTGCGAAAGAAACGACTATTAACGCCTCGTATGATTTCAACGCTGTAAAATAGTGATGAGAGCGCGCAAAAGCTTTTGCAGCAGATCTAACACAGCGAAAGGCCGGTAGGTGGCCAGAAAGGCAAGGAAGCGCGGCGCGCAATCAATAAGCTTGCAAAACGCGGTGCGGCGATACCTCGTGCGCGGCAGCTTCGGCTGAGCTTTCAGTCGGACGTTCGGCCGCGTTGAAAGCTCACGAAGTTCGTTTGCTGGTTGTTTGATTGTTCGTTCGCTTGCTCGCGCGCATCCTCCTGCGTTACATCGGATCGTCGTCATCGTCGTAGTCGTCGTCGTCGTCGTCGTCGTCGTCGTCGTCGTCGTCGTCGTCGTCGTCGTCGTCGTCGTCGTCGTCGTCGTCGCTGTCGTCGTCGTCGTCGTCGTCGTCGTCGCTGTCGTCGTCGTCGTCGTCGTCGTCGTCATCGTCGTCGTCGTCGTCGTTGCGAGACTACGTGGTGGTGAACTTACAGCTAGTGAGAAAATGGCGACCGTGATACGATATAAATGACTTTGGATGATAACTCAATCGTGTAAGCCTGGCGTGATTCATTTGAAACATGACCACGGAGTTCTCGGAAGGCTAAATGGTTATCGAATGAGATGATTTCAGATGAAAATATTGCCTAGTGTCTAGGATATACGTTTGATTTTTCATGAAAACTCGTCCTTCCCTTATAGAGATTTTTCGAGAGAGTTGGAAGGAAAAGAGCCGATAGTCCTGACTGGTATAATCTAATCAATATGGAAAAACTTGACAGTTTGGCTGCGTACTTGTTGGAGAACGTGTGACGGATTTAGACTGGAATTCGATTGTCAACCAACAATCGACTCGAGCTTGAGAATGGATATCTGTAGAATGGACTAATGGTATTAAAAGCTCGCATGAGGTGTTCTTCGTTTCTTAGCTGAGTGACGATTGCATTGATCGATACCTGCTTCGATGGCTTGATAAACTTTCGCAACTGTTAACGCGATAATGCATTTGTACTTTGAAAAGAATAACAATGCCAAGTGCGATTGTAACATCTTGTCGCTCAGCTGGATGGGCAAGGTGCCGGACGAGTCACCGGAGGTACGTGACTTACTCTTTCAACGATTCCGCGTATTCTTCAGTGTTAATTGGAAATAATACATTACCTGATATACTACAATTATGTAAAAGAGGTTCATATTATAATAATTGATATGTTATAGATTTGATTTGAATTAAGTAGGAAAGTATCGAAATCACACTGTGTATTTGTTGTATGCAAAGTGAATTGATAATGAGACTAAAACTGTTCAAGAGAGAGATTTAAATATTTTATTTTCATAACAAAGTACGAGAATAATTAGATTGAGTGAAGAAAATATTCAAGAGGTTTGATTAAGCATAAAAGATTTTCATCATTCCAAAATTGTTAGTAAATTCTTTACTGGACATAAACAAAAAGAAAAATATGGATTAGAAAACAATAGGTAGATACGTTCATTTGAAGCAACGTTTCATGTCTGTTCTATACAGCATAAAAACTAGTAAATTTCATGAGTTCCAAATAGAAAATTATTTTATTCTTCCTGTTAAAAGTCGTGTACCATACCGACAGAATGAAGCCTGGCCTAAATTATCGTTCTAACATATATACATATATATATATATATATATATATATATATATATATATATATTATATGTATTATATATATTATATGTATTATTATATATGTATTATATATATATATATATATATATATATATATATATATACTGTATTATATAGATATATAGCCGAATCGAGTCAATAATTTCAATATGACACGATAAGATTGTGCCAACGGTCACACTCAGTATCAGCAAATGCTATAAAAGCCGATATATTGTGTTTTCACTATAGTAATTTTCTCCAATTGTTTTCCCTTTGACTGTGGATTTTTATACTACCAAATTTGCCAGTATCAGCTATAGTTTTAGCAACACACCAAACGCGAGTCATTAAACACAAACTGATAAGTATCACTTTTCGCTATGATTGGCATCATTAAAACTCTAGGTAATATGGCCTTTGTATTGAATGCAAGCAGACCATTCGATTCATCGTTTACTTCCTACTTCTACTTTCCCTGTTTTTAACTAACGTGAGAAGAAATATGATTGGCAATTAACTACAGTAGTTATGGCAGTGTCTCAAAGATACATATCATACAGAATGAACATAGTAATTACAAGAACCGCGTTCTGCTACCGTACATAGAAACGTCGAATCAATTTATCATTATTTGTTCTGTGTAAACCGGTTAACTGACATTGGACGCGGCACAAAACTGTCGTACGGGTTCGTTCCTAGGCTGTTGCGACTTTCGATCGAGTTTCCTCTACAAGAGCATCAGATCAAATTTACCCCGTCTCGCATCATTTTGAAGTGTTTTCAAGATGAAAGTCGCGACTCTTGTGATTCGATGATTATACTTTTCTTAGAAAAAGGGTGGTATGGATTTTCTTGGACAATTATCATTTTACAAGAAACTCATAATGATTTGAATAATAATTAAAATAAAAGAAGGAGATATGTTAAATAATACGTATTTATATTGGGGACAAATTGATTCTTAGTTGCGACTGAATATACAGAAAAAAATATTATGATATATTAAATTCAAGTATAAATTACTTCGTTACATGTTATTTAGGTTTAATTACATAGTAGATTAAATTCTTTCAATAAAGTTTTCCAATCTTTATCAGGTACATACATACTTAAATCCATCTCTAAATCTATTCTTAAGAATACAATATGTAATTAGAGATCAAAATACCTGATTGTTTGCAGCGGTAATTATTGTTTTAAAAAATAATTGTTTAGTGATTTTTTATTTTTACGAGTAGCTGTGAAGAACAAGATTAGAAACGTATATTACAATTATTTGCCTGGTACATACTGATGAACATAACTATAGGTAAGCATTGGCATACCCTTTAAAACGAAATAACTTTTTTAAGATCGGATCAAACAATTTGTCTTTTTGAGAAGTTACAAGGATTAGTTTATTTAATGCTGCGTGAAAAATGTTGAGAAAATTGTAACTGTTCGGAATCGCGGAGGAAATAGTAGCGGTTAAATATTTTGGCTGAGTCTGTAATGAAAATTAAAAAAATGTCGAAAGTTATCCCGAAAATTGTATCACAATCGGTTAATGTTACCGTGATCTATAAACGGTCAAAAATTATGAAAATTGCAGTTTTCCACGAATTTCAGCCTATAACTGTACTATTAAATTTAAAGATTTTCACATCTATCGGCGTCCATCGCTTGCTTCTGCATCGACAAATTTCGATGAAATTTTCATTGTTTCATCGTATTGAGTAAATTTTCATTACAGGTTCAGAAAAAAAGTTTGTAAAAAGCGTACTTTATTATTTTTCTCGCGATTCCGAGCAATTACAATTTTTCCAAAATATTTTTTACGCGTTACCCCGTTGTTCGTTTCTAAAGGAGCTATTCCTTTTTGAGAGGTGCGACAATACTTCTGCTCAGCACTGTATATGTAAATAGAAACTTGAAATAATAAATGGAACATTCAACAACTATTCTCTATTTAAGAAACGGCTTATGATAGAAAAAATTGTCTTCTATATTTTCTTCTTATTTTTCCATAATGAATCACCTTACGCCCGTTTGTATTGTAAAACTGGCTAATTATGCAGCAGTTTTCAACGTTCTGTTTCAATCTTTTAGCCAAATTGTTGACCGATAGATCTGAAATGGATCAAGATTATTTCGAAATTTTTGTAAAATGATAAGATACACCAGTATGTGTATAACAGACAAAAGGAATCTAGATGATGAAAGAGTATGGTTTCGTCGTCGAGCGGTTGACATTATTGATATTATGTTGGAGTTGCTTCGTTGATTTGGACCGATACAACTTCCAACGGAAAGCCATCGACATATTCATTAACGTTCCATGCAATATTTTCAAATGGTACACGTGAGTGAAAGTCATAGATTCCGTGCGAAGCTTAAGTCTTTCGCCATCCAATTAGTAGGAAAGAATATTTCCTTTGATTTTAAGAGAATGTATAAGTGTAGAGAGACCTTATTGCTTTACGATCCTATATAATGATACCAGCGAGGATTTTGGGACATGGCATCACGGACATGGCGTTGTCGAAGAAATTAGAATTCGTCGCGACAGAACGGAGACGCGTACGTCACATAGAAACGGCTTAAGTTGGTCAAGGGAGCGGGAAATTCGAAGGGGTGACGAAACACACATACATGTGTATATTCGTATGTAATCAAATCGACCAAGCAAAGATGAAGTTTGTGCTTCGTGTCTCGAATAGTAGATCTCTCTGCGATTCAACAAAACAGCCATTTCTCTCTTTTTCGTAGTTTGACACATACGAGCAATGCTTCAAACGGCACTGAAAGATGCAGCTATTCTGAACCTTCCCGCAGATATAGTAAGGAAAAATTGAGTCAGTTTGGGGAGATTACAATGTTTATTAATTCTTAATGGCTGCGCTCGTTGCCTGTACACGCATTAATTTCATTCGCTTTTCGAGACTATTTATGAAATGGTTGTCATATAAATATATAAATACTGTCAATTGAGAATTTGGAATTGTTCTCTTAAAAGAATGCATATATAATGTATGAAAACGTATAATTTTAATTTTACCATTTGATATTCTTATGCTTAGATGCAAAGACAGACATTCTAAAAAATTTCCTGTTGCGCAAGTTGTCTTGGCATGGAAAAGAATTACTCCCGAAATATTCATTACCTTTTGCGTTTGCAATGATTCACGAACAGGTTGCATGATTAGAGGAAGCTGCTATAAACAAACGCTCGTGTCTATACCTAAATAGGATTAACTCGATCCTCAAAGTTCAACGCACAGCCAGGACATAATCAATAAGAATTAATTACGTTTTCTGTGTTGTTTGATCGACGAATTTTACCCATTCATTGATCAGCTCACTAATCGTTGATTATCATTGTCATTATTATTCTCATTATGATTATCATTATCATGATCATTATCATTATCATTGTCAATATCATTGTCAATATCATTCATATTTCTGACGAAAGATTACTATGGAACAGAACTTTTCCAAAGAAAGGAAATGTTTTGTTATAGCTTTAGATCGACAACTCCATATAGGTTTCATTTACTCATTTCACTCACTGCACGTGTATTCACCGGATAACTCGATGATAATTTCTTCCCCTTTCTTTTTATGGACGTTCTGGACTGTTTTCCTTCCGTTAACTCGCGAGAAAGGACACGTGGAATCATCAATCACAAACTACGAAACGTTTCTAACTTAAGCGATACAATATTTACGGAAAGTGAAATGCTTGTGTTGGAAGTAAGTGAAGGAAAGTCGGATCTCTTTATTCGTTTTTTCCTGTATGACTTTCTTCATATTAAACCATAATTAAATTACTGTCTTTTTATATAAATATTAGCTTCGATGGAATCCATGTAAAAAATTACAGTAAAGATACAGTTTCTGTACTGAATTTTCAACTTATTTTTTTAGAAAAGTCACTCCTCACAACTGCAAGGACACCTTCTGTAACTAATTATTTGTAGCGGTTAAATCAGATATAAACTATAATCGTCAAAGGAAACTTCTTAGCAGGTTCAGTGCGAGATCGATATATGTATCGAGCGGAAGATGCGCTTGTGTAATGAAGTTGGAACATACATATGTATCAAGCGGCCTACGACCGGGCGACGGCCGCTATAGATCTAAAGATACTAGATCTCCTATCGCTGTAATCGCCTTCCAACGATCTCTGTTTTGTTTCTACAATGTCTACTTGTCAACGTTTCTACTGCGTTTGTCTCCAGAAACGGATCGGTAATTAAATCTCGTGTGTTACTCTTATAATATAGATCTAATTTGTGTCTTCATTTAATCAATTCTTTCTTTGATGACGAACTCGGTACATGTATCGACATCGTTGTTTTTTAATATTTTTGATTAAGTTAATGATTTCAACATTAAACAAAACATAGGTAATTATTGAGTTCATATAACTCGCCGATTCTTATGAATTTCGAATATATTGTCAGGAGCATGATTCTGAACAACTTTTCCCTATACGTATAACCATCGCTCGGCCTTAGTTTCTGTAATTTTCGCAAAAATCTATTAGTACCACTGCAGTGAATTTTGTCAATAATTGTGCGTCCGTTGCAGAGTACGCCCCTTGGAGCAGCGCAACGGCGCGCCGATCGGATAAAATAACGCTTAATCCAAATGTAATACTTATTTTTTGTTTATAGTTTATATGTATAGATTAAATATCATTTTATCCGCCCACCATGGGGTGCCCTTCAACCAAACTAACGAATACGCTGTCACTGTCATACAGTTACAGCTAGAATTCACTGTAGTGGTAGTACATGTTGGAAACTAAGTCCGAGTGGTGGTTACATGTATAGGAAAAAATTGTTTAAAATGTTGATTTTTATAACATATTCAAAGATCATCGAAATCGGTGATGTGAATGAGATATCGATAATAATTACCAATATATTTCCAACTATTTTAAAGACCAAATAAGCGAAAAAAATTGAGGAAGTTCTCGTCATTGGTGTTGGAATTGTAAAAATCATTTCGCAGTGAACATGTTAATGATTAATATTTTTAATAATTATGTTTATCAAGTGAACATAAAGCTAAAGTAAAGTCTGTGAGGTCATAAATGACCATCTTCTAAAAAGAGTCACTCAATTTGAAAACGTATCTTTAATTTCTTTTCTTTTATTTCTTAACACATACTTTTAGCCCTTATTTCATGTATGCAATCCGCAATATCAAATCCTAATTTCCATTAATTTCTTTGCGCCTTTCGAATATCGATTTTCTATTTAACTTTTAGCAGCAAAAGATTTTCTGTAAGGCAAATTTTGCTTCGCAATGCGAGGCAATTGATTCGCGTTAAGTCGATCTGTCGATGCTCCGAACTGTTAAATAATTTGGCTCTTAAACTTAGATTTCTCGGGCGTTACCGATGAATTTCCAATGTATGGAAAGCGACGGAAAATATATAGAGAGTAAAAGTGTACTCTACTTTTCGGAGGAATTTCATCGGGTCAGATCTAAAAATCGTTTAAATAAACCATTCGATCTTTTCCGTTTTCGATAGTTTCGTTCTTCGATAGAAGTAACCCAAAACTTGCATACTTGCTCTTGCATTTACAATTAATGTGAAACCACGAGTCGTTCTTAACATTATCGAAAATTTATTGACCCAATTGCTTTTGGAAATCCATTAAGACATGTGGTTCTATTGTTCTTCGTCTTAAGCCTTAATCCAGCCTGATTCTTTTTTCCCCAAAATGGCTGTTTGCTGCGCGAACAAATTGACATTTCCGCAACAAAATGTTCTTTTTGACAAAATGATTCACAATTTCGTGATAGCGGAGAAATGCTGAAGATTATGAATCGAATAGAAAGCGTAATCGTGTTTCATTTGAAGATGTTGATCGCTCGCTAATTAGATACATATGTACTTCGTAAACTATTGTGAATTACTCGGATCTAGCTTATCCTGTCGATCAAAGAGATATTGTATATCGGATGCGGTTTCCATTGTCGGTTGATAGAAGACTAAGTTTCTTCGCAGGTAGAAAAATATTAAGGGACGTGGAGCATTTTGTATGGTTTTATTCGAGTATACTTGTGCGAAATCGAGAATATTGAAACGACTGTTTGATTGTTGTAATCGCAGTGATGATGGTACGCAAAACATAGAAGTAAAGACAGTGAAAATGAAAGAAAGACTTCCGGAAAGATATTATCAAAGTTTAACAATTACGAATGTAATAATCAAGTTCGTTAAGTAATTGTTGTTGTTCATAGATTGGTTAGTTAAATATCTGGACAGTCAGGATAAAATCATCTAACTACATTAAATTACTTGTAATTAGTAATTTGATTATTAATTGATTTTAAACTGTATCAAGGACACATAAGATTTAATATCATTTGTTATAATTAACTAATTAATTAAATTCATTAGCATTAATTAGTTAAAGAACGTGGCCAACCTGTTGATATGTGACGTATTCTCCGAATTTGATGATTTTGAAATACGTTACGAAGCTCAGCATACTGAACAACTTCTTCCTATAAATATAACCGACGGTCGGTCTTAGTATTCGAGCTATAAGCAAAAATATAGTTTTTAAACTAGATTGGATTGATAGTGGTATTAATTCGGCCGTTATCAGGCGGTTGGCTAGCATTTAACTGCATGATTACTTTAAAGAATAATTGGAGCATATAATGAAAAATTAGCAATTCGGTGTTGGAAAATGTTTAAAAGTTGGAGCGATTCTTTGTCCGGCTAGCGAACGGTCTGAATGGTTATAGCTGGTTGAAATCTGTCTCGGCGACGCGACGGCCCTTATTTTCTTCTTATTTTTTGTAAGGATTCGCGCTGGTTGGAGTAATTACATGTACATAATGACAGGTCCGAGGGTGAAACCCTTGTAACATTGAATTCCCCGCCACCTAACGCAGCCGCGCTTAAGCGGAAGAGTTACGTGCCAACGAATAGTAATACATACCAAGCTGTAGTAAGTGGATTGTGTTAGTAGACACGTAGAATATAGAGCTGTGTGCGAGTTCACGCAGTACGGTGGTGGCGTGAGTGTTAATCCATCCAATATCAAGAGGAGTGCCGAGAGCTGACCAAATGCGAATTTTTCTAGCTTGTTGATCGATCGTGAAGATTATTATTCCCGTTTCAATTTAAGGAATGCGAACGTCAATGAATAAAAGCCAGTGAAGAACATGGCCATTGTTATTGAATAACGAACTAGATCCTGATACGAATTGGATAGAAAATTTAGCAATGCAGATACGCGGTTATGTGCTTACTCAGTAAAAACGGTTTATAGAATTAGCAATAAAAATGTTTAGATACTATTTCTGATACTTGGCAACTCGATATATACAATCCCATTTTTCTTTTTTTTTTTTTTTTTTTTTTTATTCCCATTTCTAATACAATATCATGCAATTATATCAAATGACATAAATCTGTAAATATAAGAGATAGTTTGTCGATATCTATTTATTTTACTGTAATTTTCAGTAACAAAGCACAGGCCGCATATTAATGTTCGTATATTTTTGTTTTTATCGTATATTATCTATTCAGGCACGAAACAGTAGAAAGAGTGTCTTGTAAGTGTTTTTACCCGAATTGAATTGTTCGATTACTATTATCATCATTATCAAATAGATGATATTATGAACTAATTTGTTGACGTTTCATTGATTAAGAGAGCTAAACTTTGCTTATACGGTTGCCTTGATAATAATAAAAGGCAATGATATACATACATACGTACATACGTATATCATGTACTCTTATATGACATGACAAACTACATTCTATATTATTATTAGAGACTGCGAATGGGGTATAAGATACATATAAACTTGAACGTGTGCTTGTTTAATAGTATTTTTTAACGGTCTGTAAAATGTATAGCAGAATTTCATGCTCCTATTTTACAATATGTATGTCGAGTTCCCTCTTTCCTCTTTTATTCTCTTTAATTATCGTTACACTGCTTATTTGAGATTCTATGCCTTTGTTAAGCAGAAGTAAATAATTTCGCGTCCAGCTTAAGAAAATAAATTCTCTATTGGAATAAAATTTCGATATAAATTACAATACAGATACTTGATAATTAGTAGAAATGTTTACATAATTAATGTCATATACATAAGTACAATGCTTAGTGTAGATGCGACATAAATTGCGATACTCTTAAGTAAAAATGACTAATCCATGTTATAAAACAAAAAATACATTTTGAAGGAAAATCTTGTATTATAGCAAGTATGTAAATTAATTCCAAAGTTCGAATCTTGTGGTATTTATAAATTCAATTTATCACACGATATATGTTGGTTTGAAATTATTCATTTATATACATAAATATATACGCGTGGATCAGTACGTGCTTGTTTGAATTTGCATAATGAATTCATAAAAGTCCCTATACACGTTGAAACATGTTGCGATGCATACATCGATGCTTTTAGACTTTTAGGCTACGACGGATTTTTAGACTATGGAAACGTGAGCCTCGCATGGTTGACTTCATAGCATCATGCGGTTTCTTTGATGCGGATTACAAATGGACGCGTTGCGCAAAACAACGGGTAGAAGGAGAATCACGCGCATGAACCTGTACCATGGACACTGTTATAGAGGGTGGTAGCAATGCCGAATGTAATTTATAGTAGACTCTCGTCATTGCATTTTGTGTTTCAATTCTTGGGCGAACTTTGTCCAATAGATAAATAGATGCTAAAAAGTAGAACCATTTATATATAAATATTTCTGTAATCACTCTATTCATTCGTTTTTAGTTCTTTTAATAAGGCGGAATTAGACAATCTGTTTCGTTCAATTGACCATCTTTTTATTCATTAGTTTTTGTCTTTAATTTTGCATTTTTTATAATCAACATGCCTCCTATTATTGTAGGTAATAATATTGGAGTCGGAAAATAATCAGACATTTGGGAACATGTGTTTCAACACGTGTTGATACATCAACACCACAAATTGCGAAAAATCGTTAATATGGAGAGTAACTAAATCTGATGCTGATCTCATGAAACCTAGATGTCGATGCATGCATCACTATATGTTTCAACATTTTGTCCATTTTCCTACACCAGGAAAATGATGTTTCTTGTGAATTTACTTTCATCTAACGCTAATTTCTTGTTACAACCTCGTCGCGCGATAATGGCCATTACATAGTGTCTATATTAGAACTGCTTGGATGTTAGAATACATAATGCAGAGACATATCGCTTAAAACACTTTACAATCCCTAATTCCGATACCGGAAGGTATGAAAATCAATGCTCGCTCGAATCTTTTCTTCGTACGCTTCGTAATGTATGCATTGTACAGAATGTACATCATGTACACGTATGTACAAAATAGGTTATGTATGTATACAATCATGTGGATCGTATGTTGAATCAGGAGTTTGAAATAAAAACTTGTTTCATTTAATAATTTAATCCACTATTTTAACGTTTTCAGTTTCTTGGACGATTGTTTTAAAATATTGAATTACAATATTTTTCAATATTGAATACCAATATGCACTCTACTTCTATGATATTTTCAGAAATATCAACGCAAAGTAACAAATATTAAAAAATCATCAAAACCTGCTATATGCGATTAAAAATGTAATATATCCATCAAAGGATTTATTCGATATAAAACATATATATTAATTTATTAATGATAACTGTATTAGTCCAATAATGTGTTAACAGTGTTTAAAAATTATAAATTAGATCTATATCTATGATTTAGATCTTCCGATAAACACGAAGTAAACGGCAATAACGGCGGTTTCTCTTATATTTACCAGGACGACGGATGGAAACTGGACCGTACAAATTACTACCAGGAAGGATGGCTGGCCACTGGTAATGCTCGTGGTCTGGTGGGAGTGACTTTTACCACGTCCCATTGTCGAACGAGAGCCACAGAACTTCCGCTAAGGGCAAATTACAACCTTCGAGGCCACCGTAGCGAGGTAAGTTTTATTTCTCCTCGCTCGCGTATATACATTCTATTTTTCCCTTCTCTTATTTCTAATCTACGCGATCGTAGTAAACGCAATGAAAGTGCGATGTTCACAACAAAGTGTAATTTCATTTTCTCCGTACCTTATTTTCGAGCTACTCAAGCGGTTAACAGCGTTGACCTTTTTAATTCCTGGCATATTCCTACGATCTCTGTGGAAACGATGTCAGCCTGTGAGAATATTGATTTAAAATGTTTCCGAGTCAAGGTCACAAGTACTTCCCTGTCCAAGAATCAAACTTAGCTCGTCTACGTTCGAAGACGTTCCGCAGTTAATTCTGCTTAATTACTATTGATTCTCATTGTTATAACAGAGGCTCTTCAACTGGAACTTGATACAATAGTTTCTTGTTTATAGTAAATAATGAAACAATTTTCTTTAACTAATATACGTTGTATTTTATATACGTTTTTTATATAATCAAGAGTGAAAACGCAGCATAATAGAATAAAAGAAATCAAGTCTTTCCAAGTTAGTCTTAAAGGTGATAAACATCAACAACGCAAGAAATCCTACTAGCTATGATGTTGTAAGATGATTAATATGTTTCAAATATTTTTAATCAGTCCACTAACAACCGCTAACAAAAGTAACTGAGATGATCAGTAAGCTAACTACGTTGATGTGCCCGGATATACTATACGTCGTCGTATATGTCTGTCAATCATGTTATCGAAACCATATAAAAAGTCACGACGAACGTAACAACGAACATTTATATGTATGGTGGAAGGTATGGGTAGTCTGAGGTATAGGTCCATGAAAAGTATAGATCTTGAAATAGGTACACTTGGCCCAGCGTTGTTTATTTGAACAGCTAAAATAAATAAATTATTGATTAAATCATATTGATTATTACGTACGTGTACGTATGTACGTGTTAAATATAGGCATACATATTTTGGAAAATTGAAGCGATATATTACCAAGAAAATAAAAGAACAAAAATGGAATAGTCTTTGAATAATTCAAACCGCGCGTGAATATAACAGTTATCAGCGAATCTCCTATTATTCTAGCCGACGTATCTGAGTTTTGTTTTTAATCGTGCTATACGCTTCGTGTTTGTATATATAAGGATATTGTTTATGAAGCGTATATGAGAGTGTAACCATCCTAGCGCAGTCTAATACGAATATGTCTTGTCCGAAACATGCCGCGCAATTCCGATTATGTAGATTCACGTTTATGTAGAATAAAATAGAACCAAAACATACGGAACAAAATAGAGAATGATAACGAGTCAGCAGTAAAAACTCCGTATTTATGTTCTATGCAGCACATACATATATTGCTGTATGGGTTTTATTAACGGTAATGTAGTCCTTCTGTGTTTTCATACAATTTCTTACTATTAATCTATTACTATATGAAGCAACGTATCGGTACTTTGCAGCCAAAGAAGGTGCGATTTTGTGCTTCAACCACGGCCTCTCAATACACTAAGTCGCTGGTACAACACGTTGACAGGTACAGTCGTGATACGAGTACCCAACAATTTTCAATCGGCGATCCATTTTGTGACACTGCGGAACGAAGCTCGTGAGGAGCTATCGAACATTGTGCTAGCGTATACAGAAGCCAGTCCATTGCATGGCAGCCCATTAGATTAGATGATGCGCGAGCGCGTTAAATCGAGGAAGAAATTGGAAGGATGTGAGCCATGAATAACACCCGAGGATAAACAATATTTTCGACTCGTACGGAATATTTTGGGCTAGATGATGTCAGTAAATCGAAGTGAACGCGAGTGATATGGTTCGTGCAACTCGTTTTAATGAATTTCAGTCCATAAGGCACACGACCGGAATTTGAACATCGCATATCTCTGCTTTTGCGTCAGTTCATTACGCATGGAATTCACCTTTTTAATTGTATTATTCGAATATTTAGGTATTTTAAATAAACTGAAAACGTTTCTAGCAATACAACATACTTTGAATAGTTGATTCTATTTGGAGATTCGTGTAATATTTGATTCGCATATGTATATGCCCTAACATTTTCAATATTGAGATTCCTGGGGAAATTTCCATTGATAGAAATCAAGTGTTTAAGGTAATTTAAACAAAATTCAATTGGAAATAAGCAATCTGCGACATTACGGAAGAAACGATAGAGCTCTTGTGGCATCGGAATGTGTAGTATATTACTCGGGAAAAATCCGCTACGTGGTTATATTCACCGGGTTTATTTCGTGTAAGTTTCCCTCGAGGATAAATCATTGTATATAAATCATTGTATATAAATGTAAACTGGGTGCAAACGAGGCCGAATTCTTCGTCGAAGACATAAATCGATATTAAGCCGTAGCCTCAGTAGGCTGTTTTAACGAACTGCTACTGTTTCGCAGCTCGATGTGCAATTACATGAAATACATATTTCGCGATAGATTCACAGCACCGTAACGCGACGGCAGCGACACATGCATTTCAAATCTTCCATCAGCTCGTCACATACAATATGTATATTAATATTGCCAACGTGCAATCCATTGGATTTTCACTTTCCACGCATCCCATTTTTACACGTTATTACAACATATTTCGCCATCCATATAATATTTAATCATCTTATCGTCGTGAAATCATATTTTTTGTCTTTATTTTTTGTCTTTTTCTTTCTTTCTTTCGTAGATACTCGAGAACCTACTTAGAATTATATATGTACATATGTATATACATACGTACATACATGCCTGGAGGGAGTATTATAGATAAGCATATACGCATCTGCATTCTTCCATTTATCTTGTCCCGTGGTCTTTACCTCGCTTTACAGATGCAAAGAAAGACGGCTGTGACCGTCTGGTATGTTTACTCCTTCGGGAAACAGACAATCGGAGCTTTGGTCTGACAATGATTCCCGGTGACTGAACATCGCGCCAAAGCAACGAATGTCTCACCGTTCTTATCAGTTTTGTCCCGGTTATTATAGCGTTCATCGCTTTTTAGTTAAATCAAATCCAAATTACGGTATATACAGCTATAAATAAAGTATCGAAACACGTATTTACACACGCATGCTGCGTGTCAGTATCACATTCGTTCGTTCATTAACTTCTTCTAAACATTCGTAACTGTACACCGTGTTTAAGAATCATTAATCAACGAATATTAAAAAAAAGATACAACACGATACGATAGTACAACAGAAATTACCACATGTGATTGATAGCCAGTAATTTTATACGTATGTAAATTTTTAAACCAGAGGCTGTAAAATGTCTCGTAACTAATAAAATAAAAGAAGATATAAGACAAGCGATGGGTTTTTCAAATACATTTTGTGCTGTGCATTTCTTCGCACCTTCCACTCCCCACTCTTATGAAGAATGTTGTATATAGGTGTTATAGCTATTATACGATATTTCTGGTTAACCAGTGTAATTAAAATCAGGAACGTTGAAAGCGATGCTTATTAAAGCTCTAAATAGTATTGCCAATTTTTAAACTAAAGGTTATTTACTAATTAGAAATTGTTAATTGTTACAAAACTAGCATAATGTAATAATATAACACATCGCGTCCACCACATCCACACTATTTACATGAATTTTGGTTTCATGCTTTTCCTGTGAATTATAGTAAATGACTAGAACGTGTCCTTTTCATTCACTTCGGTCTACATTTCAGAGTTTAAGGGTAGCTAACGTGGTATCGATCTGGCACGCAGTGCTGTTTCAGGATAGTGGTTCTCAATCCTATCTTCAAAGATATTCCAATTTCAAACGCCTTGATTAAAATCGAAATGACCTTCTTTCATTGTTCCTGTGTATGCCGAGTTGACTCGATCTCAGTGTGTATCATCTAACGTCATTACCTAGTTCGCCGCACGAATGGTCAGTTCAACAATCGCAAATAACGGCTACCTAATTATGTATACGCACGCGAGTATATATCTTTATACGTTCATTTCAATGATTTGCTCGAGTTTATATATTTTGAACAGTTTGCATTTACCTATACATAGTACGTATGTATCTGTAAAAATATTATAATTGAGATTAAAAATTTTTGGAAGATCAAACGATATATTATTGTGAAAAAGTACTTGAGATTAATGTCTTGAAGAATGTATTTTTTAAGGCCAGAAGATGATAATTACTTGTTATGTTCTATTTACTATTTCTATTTGACCCATTCTTAAAAGATTTCTTATTCGCTCCGAAATATTTATTTGTAGTAATATTCGTTATTCCCTTTGAAATTATGTTTCAGAATAAAAGAAATATTAAATGTAAATAATAAAATATTAAATACATAGAGTTATATTTATTTTCTGTATGCACATGGCCAACTTTATTGATTTGAGGCGTTATTTTAATATATGTACCTATGTATGTAGTAAGTAACGATATATACATATTGTGATTTTTACTTTGTACATATTTATTGAACACATTAATTTCAGTTTCTTCACTCTATTTTATAAGTGTACAGAATGGCATACATACACATTGTGTATATGCTGGTAATTTATTAATGAAGTTACAGGACCAGACGATGTAACGCCATTTATTGATTTTATTTATTATGCTATATTTACCTCTATTATTAATTGATCATTCCTTTTTTGATAACTCCAAAACAAGTTTAAACAGGTTTAAATATTTGACTCATTTATTCACTTATAATTACACACAATTAATCGATCTACTTATGAAACATATGTGATACGTTATGTATGAATATTATAAAAGTTTGGAAAGTGGAAAACAAATAATAATAAATCTAATAGTGCATAAAACGTATCGCTAATGTTAATAACTCCTTTACCTACATAACCACCTTATTTTTTTCACCTGCTGCTCAATAAAAATTCCGTTTCGATTTCGCAAAACTTTGATGGACAACTATGGGTTTTATGCCAGTGCATAATACGCTTTAAAATCGTTTCCATAATAAACTCTATTATATCGAGCAAACGAACGAAGAAACAAGAAACCCACCTGTATCTTCCACGAGTAGAGTAACGTTGAATTAACCACGCAATCACCGTGTGTCTTATCAATATGATCGAGCCGTGAAGCCAGAGGAATCCACCGGCAATCTAAGCTAATTTGACGAAGCAATTTTAAGCGGTATTTGACGGGTCACTTATTTCCACATTTGGCATTCCGTCGAGACATCCGTCGTTGATTCGTAACACGAACAGAAACTGTTTCTATCGAGCTGTTGCCCACCAGGATTGGACTTCACAATCTTATTGTACAATAAAAAAGAAGAAAAGCGATAGGACACGTAATTATTTCGATAAATTTCTCGAGGAATGTAAAATGTAAGTAAGGAGCGCGCAACATCAAAACCTAAATCTATCTAGACATCTAGACTTCTAGAGAAACGAACCCCAGGCGATGATCGATAGGAAGAGAATCGAATTTTAACTAACCAGGCCGAAGAAAGCAATCGTGCAACAGAATCATATTATTCTGCAAATAGTTTCATGTATAAGCGGACACTCACAGGCACATGCATGTATTGTCAGTTATTTCTGTTCTCTAGGCCGTACCAACTACGGTTCGAACCTTTACGAATCAATACCACGATTATACGTGCTAGTTTTGCCATCATAGCTCATTAATCACGGCTTGCAATTTTCACATTCTCTTATTTCGAATTTCACAGCTATTTTGCAATCGTTAAATTGCAATTTTCTTTATTTTCTATCTTCCTTTCCTTTTTTCATCCGACTTTTGCAAACCGGATTAATCGTATAGAGGGAATAATAATTATTACCCTCTAATAATTTTAGTTAAGCATAACCATGTGCATGTTATTTAAATAAATATTTAAAAATTATTTAAATCAGTAAGATTAGTCAGCCAAATACGAATTGTTCAATTAGAATATTTAATGTATATTCGATGTTTGCCATAAAAATGCTTAACCACAGAGGTAAAGTAGGTATTTGTTAACTTTCTGATAGGACCTTGTCGTAAAATCATCAACTTCAACTTTTGTAATAAAGGGACGACTAGGCGGAATGTTAAATGAACATTGGTAAGCATTGGATGCAAGAAACTAGCTTAACGAATTCTATCAAAAGAGTACGCCGTTCTGAAGTAATTAATTACGAGGAGCGTCCAAGCCCCAAACATGGGTGAATGGAATATGCCCATGACACGAAATACGTACTTACGCAGGACGTCCAAATTATTTTAGATTTTTCGTTCGACTACTGCTGACTGCAGATCGTTCCACTTTCAAATTATTTATATCTATTTTAATTTATTTGAAAAAGCGAAGTGACGCAGCGCAGTAATGGGATCACTGGCATATGCCGATCGTGAATAAATCTTATAAATCTCCACACTCCGAACTTGACCTGGTGTGGCGTGCCTGGCATCGCGTCAGGCTGCGACGCAAGGTCATATTTGGACCAGCTGAGACGTAAACGCCGGGACAGAAAATATATCACGCAATATGGAAATCAAGCCAAAAAGAGTAGAGAGATCTTTTCCTTCCAGATATGTGGCGCATACGTTTACCTTGACATTGAGAAAGACTGACTGTGTGAAAAGGAACATCATTGATTTAACGAAACATGCTGGCTGAGAAATATTAAATACCGCCGCCTCAAATTGCCGCAGTTTTTACTGCAATGCATTAGACGTTTCGAGTGTTATACAGCAGACATCTTCAGCTTGCAAGATGAAAAAAGAATGAACAAACAAAGAAGAAGAGGTAGAAAAGATCCAGAGTTGCATTATGTCTAGCATGCGACACAAACAGAATGCTGGTGAAGATTGAGAAGAGATCATGGAATGGTAGCACGGATTTATGCACTTTCGTTCCTTCCCTTTCTTTTTTCATCAAAGAACGCAACGAGCGTTAATTGACGATACGACGCATGCCTAGTTAACTAATTTCTTAGGGAAAATTGAAGGGAATGGGTGGTAATTACACAATCGGGGGAATGCGACACACCCGACGAAAAAGAAAACGAGATGCAGAGGACATATTTCACTACTCGCGAAGTGTCCTCAAAGGATTATCCAACATATATCTAAGCAAAATTCATGGTATTGAACGTATGCCTGAGAAATTCGTTCGAGCGCTGCTTTTTATATTCCGATATAAAAATGTCTGATATACATATGTATACGTATGTATACATTACTCACTTCGAATTTCGAAGGCATCAAAGAAATTGCGTTTGCGTTGCAAAGTCCAGGGCTGTGGAATCGGTGTCGGAGTTCGAAGGAAATTTCTGATCGTTGAAGTCGGAGCCGGAGACAATCAAAATTCTCGACGCCGATTCTGATAACCGACCCTGACTCCACTTTTTAATAGATTATTAAAATACTAACTATACAGGATTATCCACTTATCTCAGACCCCGCGCTCGTGAGAATATTGAGAATGGTAGTGTGCATCTATGAGCTGTTGGTAGAAGTATAATTAGGTGAGAACACAGCGGTTTGGCTGTCGCAGGACTTGAAATTAGACGTCGCAATAAGAAGAAGGCGATCGTTGAGAAAGCAAACCTCGCGTTTCCACCCAATGATTTCATATCCTTGTGCGCTCCCGAACCTTTAAAGAAAACAAGCGTACCCGATTCTATTCCTATACGTAGCACAACTTTTTTTTTATTAACCGATGTCTTGGATCATAATATATATATATCATATATATATATATTAACTCGACATATATATATATATATATATATATATATATATATGTCGGGTTAACATTATGATTAAGGGTAGGGGCGTGTAATTAATCTTCACTGGAATTAGCCATCGTTGTTATACAATCGAGGTAATGTTGATTAGCACAAGTGTGAGTATTACAGAATCGACAAGCAACCACGGAAATTAGACATTAATGGCGATGGTCTTAGGTTCGATAGCGAATCCGCGGTCAACGGGATGGCGAATGTACTTTTCTCCGAAGTCTGAGTCTAACCCTTGATTAAAATAAAACGTGACAATATTCACCGATCGTAAAGACGTTGTTTTACTCACTGACGAGATCGCACGAGAGAATGCGTTATCCGTCGCGGTGATGCTGCAAAGGAAAACTATGATGGGGTGTGTCTAAGGGCAGGAGATCATCGGATTCGTCGAGGAAAGCCTCCGCTCGGAAAGTGAGGGAGATGGACGTTGCTGTTAATTGGTTAATTTCTATGTTGGTGGTTAGAAAAGGATGCTAGCCGTCCATGAGAGAAAGTTGCTCGTGGGAAGTGTCGTACGTGAGAAAAACAGATTTCCCCTATCTTCCCATAGTAGGTGATAGATTTAAGGACTGTTAGAACAAAGACTGTTTGCCCGTTTGAAGGACCTTAGTTAACTAAATCCTTAGATTTATTAGCGGGTCCCCAGGCTGGCTCAACATATACTGCGGAGATGCATCGACATCTGGCGATCATCTTGCCCGAAGAATAGGGTCTATGTGTGGCGAGCCACGGGGCAGAGGCCCTTGGAATGTTTACTGTCAAGTGTCGCTACGAATATTTCTTTGTAAGGAGAACTATACAATTATTCTATACCTCTGTTAGGTAAAACGTTCATCCCGTGACCGCGGCTACGTTCGGCGACTAGACGTCGCCTCGAGCCCAAGCTTATTGTCTCAAGTTTCGGACTATTGTATTTGGGTTGATTTGTAAAGACTACAGTATTGGGAATCTTCCAAAGAATTCCAAAGGGAACGACCGGTGTCCTTTCATCTCCGACATATATATATATATATGTGTGTGTCGGGTCCTCCTTGAAAGTTGGAGCGTGTAATGAATCTTACTGAGAGTTGGACATTGTCTTTGTTATCAGTGGGTATTTATTGGAGCGATTGTACAAAGGTTAACAAGTGATATCGGTGATTTGCGCGTGAGATGTCGATGACAAATGGATTCAGGTTCCATAACGAATACACGGTCAACGGGATGACAATTACGTACGTGTTCTCTGGACTGCTCTAACTTATCGAATAGCTCCCGGTCCAAGTGGGACTGTCCTTATATACTCCCCTGCGTATATTTACCTATCCCTCGGATCAATCTTTGTTTTTAAGGAGAGTTATTTAATTACTTTATACCTCTGTTAGGTACACGTCCCTCCCGTGACCGTGGCTACGTTCAGTGACACATTATGTCACTTCGAGCCCAAACCCACTGTCATAAATCTCGGGCAAACATAATTAGGCTTAGCTCATAAACAGCTACTTCTCCGTTTTATTGTTTAAGTACAGCTATAATAAAAAGTCTGGACTAAAGTATTGAGGTTTTCTCAAACATTCCAAAAGAAAGGTCCCGATGTCCTTTCATCTCCCACATATATATATACACACATTATACATATTATTATATTATATATATAATATAATAATTTTAATATAATATAATATTTTTACACCAATATTCAATATAATCTCAAAATATAATATGTCAAAATCATAAATGAAGTCGGAGACGGTGGTAAGAAGGTGAAGCGGTAAGAAGAGAAGTCGGCGTCGCGTCGGGATCGAGAATTTTGATTGTTTACTTCGCATCCCTGATAAATTCAATCAATGTCGCTTACGATAACATAAGATATCATCATTATTATGACTATAATGTTAGTAAGTAATTCATGATTAAAGTTTGTCAACGAGACTCATTTGTTAAAACGAGATAGATACAAAATGAGATTGTTTACTATTATACAACTTACAATTAATACATGAACGATACTTACCGATCGATTAATCAGCAACATATGTAAGTGTACACTTTTATAACGGAGCAACGACAGTTGCTAAATATAGTCCAAGTATGAGCTTGGATTTACTGTTTACTGTTTACGGAAAATATCTATGCTTCGGTCTCTGGTAGATGACGTTCATGTCTACATATAGCAGTATCATCGAACTAATTATACTGTTATTTACTCCAACGTAATCTTCCAAATCCTACTAAAGATACAAAGCATTACCCTTTTACTTGAAACTACAGTTTTTAGATACCTTTATGCGTACATAACGCGGCACGAGTGTCTTTGTGGTATGGTGCAACACCGTCTTACACGATTTTAAATATTTAGACTAGAACTGTCGCCTAATTCTTTTAAATCGAATTTTTCCGGTTAGTTTAGAATATAGTTCGGACGATAGCTTTTAAACTTTAATCTCAGTACTGAATGCTTTATACTTCCTATTCTATAATTTATGCACTTGCAATTAGTTTGTATTTATTTTTTTAAACACGATTTTTTATTAACTCGATATATTATAATGTACAGAAAGATGATCTAAATAATCCAAATAAACTATTCTATAATATTTCTTATTAAAATCAAAAGATACTTCAGTGGCGAAAAATGCAGAGACCGAATTGAAATCTTGACTGCAGTTGAAATCTTTTCGCGAGACACTGATCCCGACATTTGGATTATCTTTCATCCTGTATCTTATCTTTCGAATGTAATACACCTCTCTAACGAAGAAACAAATAGAAATAACAATGCGAAATAAAGAACGATTGTTCATTGTTTGTAAGCTACTTTTAAGATGAGACAAAAGGTTCGTTAGATATATGTTTTATAGAATAAACAGCAAAAAAATTAAAAGTTCTGAAATTCTTAAACCTTTTCACTTGTTTCTCCTGTAATAGGCGATATTAAAATAAACATTTTTCGGCAATCATATTTATAATATCGCCTATTAAAATAAAATTTTAATTTTAAGAGTTTATATTTAAAGGCTTGATCTTAATTTGCCTATGCCGCAGCGATTACACACTTGCTACAAACAGTGATTGATAGTGAGTAAAACCAGTCGCTCAAGGCAAATTACACTATGAATGACGAGGCCTTGGTGTTTTCAGGCTATGTAGAACAAACTGACCCAGAACTTGGTTCGGATTAAAGGTTTTCACTTTTGGAATACCGAATCGCCGAGAGCAAAACTTTGCTAACTCGATAGAAAAGAAAGGACTAAGAAAGGAAAAAATACAAAAGAGAGTGAATAATACGATTCATTACCGTCGATGTTTAGGTGACAGATGACTTTAACGAAATGTTTTTTATTATTATACATGTACATTAATGAACTTTGTGTTACAGGTAATACTAGTGAAATGGAACGAGCCATATCAAAAGTTAGCCTCGTGTGATAGTTCCGGCGTGATCTTCGTGTGGATCAAGTACGAGGGAAGATGGAGCATAGAACTGATCAACGATAGAAGCACCCCAGTTACTCATTTCTCATGGTCTCACGATGGACGAATGGCTCTTATATGCTACAGGGTAATTCGCTTTATGAAATGTCCATTGTTGAACTTTTTGTCTAAAGAAAGTTAAAAGATGCATGGGAAACTTTCCTTGGACATGAAACAAAGTAATCGAAATTCATACGATAGCTGAATCCTATCTAATTCGTAACTTTCATTCATATAAATAATAAAACCAACGTATTGCATATCCGCTACTTTGACATCACAAAGTAATAGAAGATTCGACGTAAATGCTGTGAATTAACGTTGTATAGAACTTCTTCGAAGCTTCAAGGATTAACCTTAAAAGCTGAGTGTGCGTTTTGAAGACGAACATCGTATAAAGTACAAAGCTTCGGGCTTCGAAGCTTAAAAGTAGAAGGCTTAAGGTTTAGCTCTTGAGCTTAAAAATAAGTAAATTAACAACAATTTAGTGATGCTAGCATTTGAAATATAAAAAATGAACAAACAGTCAATGGTTTCTTATTTGTTTCTTGAAAAGGATAACCACCATGAATTTAAACACATAGAAGTATCTACGTACTTATGAATTGTTGACTGACACATTCTGTTCCTTTTCTTTGTAATTAAGTTACTAGCTTTTGAAAAATGATTGTTCATGTGGAACACTCGTTAAAACATTCGACTTAAAGTTAGAAAAGATATTTTCCAATATTTCAACATAACATATACATATGATATATATATGTCGGGTTGGCGTTAAGATTAGAGTTAGGGACGTGTAATCAATATTCTCTAGACTTAGCCATCGTTGTTATACAATTGAAGTTATGTGAATTAACACAAGTGTGAGTATTACGGAATCGACAAGTAACCGCGGTAACTAAACACCAATGACAATGATCCTAGGTTCGATAACGTATCCGCGGTCAACGGGATGGTAAATGTACTCTTTCCAAAGTCTAAGTTCTCGTTACAATAAAACGTGACAATATGCACCGATCGTAAAGATGTTGTTTTACTCGCTGACGACTCCGCACGAGAGAATGCGTTATCCGTCGCGGTGATGCTCCAGAGGAAAACTATGACGGGGTGTGCCTCAGGGCACGAGATCATCGGATTCGTCGAGAAAAGCCTCCGCTCGAAAAGCGAGGGAGATGGACGTTGTTGCTAATTGGTTGATTTCCATGTTGGTGGTTAGAAAAGGATACTAGCCGCCCTTGAGAGAAAGTCGCTAGCGGGAAGTGTCGTACGTGAGAAAAGCAGAGTCCTCTTATCCTCCCGTAGTAGGCGATAGATTTACGGACTGTTAGGATAGAAACTGTTTGTCCGATTGAAGGACATTAGGTAACTAAATCCTAAGATTTATTAGCAGGTCCTCAGGCTGGCTAAACATGTACCGCGGAGATGCATCGACATCTGGCAATCATCTTGCCCGAAAAATAGAGTCTGTGTGGCGAGCCACGAGGCAGAGGCCCTTGGAATGTTTACTGTCAAGTGTCGCTACGAATATTTCTTTGTAAGGAGAGCTATACAATTATTCTATACCTCTATTAGGTAAAACGGTCATCCCGTGACCGCGGCTACGTTCGGCGACTAGACGTCACCTCGAGCCCAAGCTCATTGTCTCAAGTTTCAGACTATTGTATTTGGGTTGATTTGTAAAGACTACAGTATTAGGAATTTTCCGAAGAATTCCAAAGGGAGCGACCGGTGTCATTTCATCTCCGACATATATATATCAATTTCATTTACTTCTGATCTATGAAGACGCAGAACATTTTGGAGTACTGGGTTCCTTGGACGCCATGTTTAGTTTTTCTTCTTTTTTGATGCATATTCTTTTGAATAATAATACGGGAATAACGTTTTAATTTCTTTAAAGTATCTGCATTTTGTCTGTTGATAAAGTTATCGTTATTTAAGTAAGGGTATAAAATGAGGGTGATTTCGATTAAATCGTTCAGAAGAAGTGTCAAAGGCTGGTTTAATTTGGTTTTCGTTGCGCTAACACATTTTTTAAGAAGGATGCCATCCTTAAAATTGGATATGCACTGTAATAGTATGTTAAATAATTACTTGTACATAACATATACTCGGATATCTCGACTTCGATAATTGCAATATATGTAAGAGTAGCTTCATTAAATATACTAAGATATTCCGTAATTTCTTCGATATTGTGGCAAGTATCAACAGAGTATTTAATAAATTCAGTTCTTTCTTCGCATAGATAATTCAGAACTTCTTTCATATGAATAGCACGTTCTAACATTAGATACGTTGAAGTGCAACGAACTAGGATATGCTTAATAAGAGATAAATGCATTACAATTTATATTCAATAACAACCCGGAGCTTCTACCTTTTTAATTGTATTGTCAAAAATATAAATTTGCATAAAAATCCGCAGTCCAATAATTAGCTGTTGCATTATCTGTCGTAAGAGCTGCAAGTCTTTTTGCAAAATCAAATAATATCAAAATGAATTATTACTGAATAAAGTGTATTTTTCATGTGAAACGAATAGTAATTAGTACATTGTACAGCTTGTTCGTTACTGTTGTCGAAAAATCAAACTTTAAAGACTTTAAAGATTCTGACTGTTTAAATCGTTAAATTATTTCAATCTTTTCATTTTGAATGTTCCTTGAATCATCGGATTCATAACATATGTATCTAGTATTAGGAACCTGATAATGCAGTTTTAATGCACTTATGAATTTAACGAATGCGCCTTCTAAAATTCTATAATAAATGACTACCATGAATTATAAGATCTATAAACAGTTCTTCAAGGTTTGTTTTACAATAATTAGTTTTAGCTATTGCAATATTTCTCCATATTTCTTGCGAAACAATCTCATTATATATTTTGTAATATTTTTATCAAAATATTGTAAAATGCTTTTGACGAGAAAGAATAATCACAATTGCAGTACTTTATTCTTTCCTGTTTTTCTTTCAACATATACAACAATTCTTACGAACTCTTTTAAATGTTGCATCACTTTCATTTTTGGACTGTTCTTCTAAATAACTGTTAACCGATTTTGATAATATCGTCTTCATTTCAACTTGAACTTTAAAAGTACTTTAAAAGTACTGATAAAAAGGAAGCTATTTCAACTATATTAGTCGATACTAGATTGATTCGATGATTAAAGTCTCTGACATTCTATGACTGTATTTATAATTACTACGATATATGCGTGTATAGAATCAAAGCAGAACCATGAAAGAATCGCAGATATCAATAAGAATACAGTACGTACAGGAAAAAAAAGAATAACGTACATATATATTAATATAAATATTAATATAGATGATACGAGTTTTTGAGTTTCAAAGCTGAAACGTTAAAGGTTTCAGCTATTACATCTCAAGATTTGAACCCAGACTTCTAATTCGAACTTGTTTCGCAGCTTTATATCAGCTCTCAAAGCTTGATATTCAAAGCTTATCTCAACAATATTACTGTAAATTTATAATCATAATTAAATCATAAAAAATAATGGGTTGAGCATAGAACAGGAAAAATGAACAGTGCATAGAAATTTATATCATAGAGTTATAAGTTCGTAAGATCGAATCGACAAAAGTAGCTATGGGTGGAGGCGTCGTGTAAGTATCGGAACGTATTTGTAGTATATCGGCCAGATATAGATGTCTACTGGCACTTTACTCTGCGAGAAACTATTAAAAAGTATTTGTAAATACTGTTCTACATATAGTCCTTCTCGAAAAAATTACCTATATGTACGTAATTACAAAATCAGAATTAGGAAAGCTTAATACATTTTTCTAGTAGATAATGATTAATATCAAACCTTAACCTTAAAATTAAAACCTAAATTTCCCACAGAGAAAAAATATTCGTAATCGAATGAAGAAAGACGAGAGTAAAGGTACACATATATATGTGTATGTATTATTCCATGCTACTGTACGACTACATATGATTTAAGATAAAAAACGAATAACGCTCTTTTCCTACAGGATGGTTTCGTGTTGGTTGGCAGCGTTGCTGGTCAAAGGTATTGGTCATCGATGTTGAACGACAAAGCAACCATCACCTGTGGTATTTGGACGCCTGACGATCAACAGGTAAATAAAGGATTACATTATTATGTATATTAGAACTTTTTGTAGGAAAGACTTTACTCTTTCGAGATTCTAGGGTAAGTGCTGTGTGGTCTCTCACAGTGTCACAGTTACAGTCCGCTTACCGAAGAAGACCCCGCACACCGTGACCAGATCTTTTAGTACTTTAGACAAAGTTACTATACATTGACAATGGAACGTTATGTCGCTTGCCATCGCTAAACTATTTCACGCATCCCCTAAACGAAAAACCATGTCAATGGTTTGATAATATGATAATATGTCATACCATTGACATTTCATACGCGACCTGGTGTCGCCGGCTATCCACTTTCCAAACATTCGCTGAAGCACCCTGCCGAGGTCCTTATTAAGCCCACGCCCCAGTCATAAATTGTGGTAAGGCTAAATAGCGGCAGACTATCTGCCATTATATTATATCACGAAGATGCATTGTCGCCAACATGTACATATGTTGTTTATAGAATTCAAACCCATTTAGAATCATCAAGGCGACTGCTGAGGGACTAATATAATAATAATAAAAAAAAAAATACAAGAAAAATTCGATAATTGCACAAAAAGATCTTCCGCATAATTGCACAGTCGTCGTTTCACTACGGGGGGAAGGTTCCTTTGACGCATCGAGAAACACGACGGCCCGCTGCGATCGAGTAGTAAAATATGATCCAATGTTATATATGCCTGAGACAATGTATCTAAATGCCAATTCAAAAAGTATAACTTTTTTACTTTTGACTTTTTTTTAAATTGAACTTTTAGTAACGCATTTGTACAATCTTTCGGGTTAAAATGAGACCAAACGTGATATAATTTGAATTATATTTACTTACTGTTATGTATTTTAATTATCATTTATAAAGTACGCAAATATGCTCCAAATTAAATCGTGTTTGGTGTCATTTTAATTAGATAAATGTAACGAACATGTTAGTAAAAACTTCATTGATCACAATTCGAAAATAAAAAATATTGTCTTTTGAGTTAGAGGTCTCAGCTTTAGGTCGTGAGCGTTAATGTTTGCCAAATGCTTCCATTCTCAATGCCGCTTTCTCTATCACTCGCGTTGTCCTTCTGTACGGCACGTCTAAGATGTCCGTTTCGAGGAATAGAAACATTTCCACCTCTGCATAATTTGCAACACTTGGATCCCGATTTTTGTGCAATTATCACATTACGCGTATATTGTGTAATTTTTCCAGTGTAAACTAGAAATGTAAAGGAAAGCTTTCTTAATGATGATAAAAGTTCAGACCGTGTTACCAATCATCACCAATATTTAAGTGGAGGCGATCAAATATTGACAAAGCCGAATGGCTAAATAGTTTCCATCGTCTGTCAGTGGATAAAATTATTACACAAATTAGATTCTCTTTTTTAACACGTACGATATTGATGTTGATAGGTATATTTCGGGACAACGGCTGGACAATTAATAGTAATGGACGTGCACGGAGCAATGGTGTCCGAAGTACAATTGGCAGCTGGTGTCACCTCGATGGCTTGGAGTGCCGAGAAGTTTACGATGGAAGAAGGAGATGACGATTTAACGAATGATAGACCTCATAAAGGTACGACGGCGTGGTGTGACCTATAAAATAATCTGTTTCAACTATTACAATCGGTATATGTTATGAGCTTAATATGTGCGAATTGTTGCATTCAAACGAGTTATATACACTTATATGTATTACGTATTATACATACGTACAAATACATTTTTATTATATGTGTAGTTTTAATCTTTATATACATAACGTACATAAAGATTTTTCTTTCAATGAGGAAAAGAACGTTGACAACCTCGCACTATCACTATCAGTAAAAAAAAAAAAAAAAACTATAGATTTTGATGAGAGGAATTAATCTATTTTACAAATCTTAATAATGTAAAATTCCACTTCTACTTGGGCTGCATTTATTGATAATGAAATTGTAATTTGCCCCTAATTAAATTACGATCTTCCGAATAATTAAACGATTGAATTCATTTATTTGAACTGAAGCTCTTATTATTTGTACGAAAAATGATAATCGATAAACTTCGCTAGTCGTTTGTTCGTTGTTGAGTTCAAAGAAATAGGGTTGTGCATATTGTATAGTGCATATTATATTTAGAATTAATCAATTTACAAATTTCATATACCGCATCGAAGCGCTCTCTTAATAAAGTTTAACTCTTATAGCTTAAAATTATTACCGAGTCGCATCTGTGACTATATCTTATAACACAGAGTAAAAATATGAAGCGCAAATTACTATGTTTATAGACGATCGAAATTACGTTCTGGCGGTTTGCCTGGCTGACGGGAGCATCGTTATGCTCCGTTCATTCGACGACGTCTCGCCTATCACGATACGTACAAAGCTGAAAGCTCCCCTGCACGCGGAATGGAGCAATTCTAGAAAATTGTTGGCAATCGCGGGAACGAAGGATACGGATAACGGTCAGAATAGCCCGCACGAATACACGAATCTCTTAAAGTTTTATTCAGTGGCCGGTACCCTTGTGTACACCGCTGCGATACCATACACGCAGGTACGTATCTTTTCAGAATGATAGCTGCGCTTATCTAACCAAGACATTACGATTACATATACACGTTATTTCTACTCGTCTGTTTCATATTTATATCATAGTGTGCAGTATCGGCGCTCACATGGGGTCATAACGATAGAAGACTTTTCGTTGCGACCGGGGCACGCGTTCACGCAGCATGGGTGTCAAGGTAATACTCCATTTCTTTTCACAGAAGAGCATTATTACTCTAGCTAATTGTCTTTCATACTCAAGTGTTTGATATACGATGCACACGTTCTACAGACGAGTAGGTTCTCTGCAATTGCTGTCTCGTTTAGCTGTAAGAGCGTCTTTGACAAGGGAATCGAATGTTCAGCAACTTCCATTGCCACCGAGATTAAGAGCATCGGTGGCTGCTCTCTTCGCCAGCACAATAAGGTAAAACGCTATTCCATCTCTGTAAAATGTAAACTGATCAAATGAAAGAATACTTTTTAGAATGTTTACATGTATATATCGTTCCTCGTATCGAGAAACGGCAATAAACGGCAATAAACGGCAGTCTTACGATATCATCCAGACTAAATGTGTTCATCCTCAAATTTCAAAATGTCAAATTGTAATTTAACCTTAATGAAAGATGAACGTGTCCAACTTTAATCTTAACAAACTTAATTTTTATAGAGCCTTGTTCTATTTCTAATGAAATATTTTATTTCATAATATATTATTTTATAAACAAAAGTTACGAAAAAAGTAAGGAATAATTCACATCATATAATTATATTTCCCTTCAAAACTGTTAATACTTATAATAACTATACATATAGATACACAGCCATACATACAGTTTAATAGTCGTTTTATATATTTTAATAGTCGTAATTGAAAGGCAACAGCTTTACACAGTTAATAAAACATAAATAAAACAGTCTAATAATATGCATTTGCAGATGTTCCGTGCCAGAACCAAAGGAATTAAGACGTTTCGTGTCGCGTCCACCTCCAGGGGGTGGAAGATTACATTGCACTATGCTCAGACACGCCGTGGAACCGGTACCATGTTATACGCTATATTTAGAGTATCTAGGTGGTCTAGTGCCTCTTCTAAAGGGCAGAAGGACAAGCAAAATCAGGCCAGAATTCGTGATATTCGATCCACAAAACCAAGATACTCTTCAAGTCGTGGAAGACACGTCACAGTGTCCATCGTTTAGTGATGGTTCCGATACAGAGAAAGACACGGCCGACCTGTGTGGATCACCCAGGAACAAAAGGAAAAGCAGGAGAAGAAAAGAAGAAAAATCGAACGAAGAAGCCGACGATCTTACCTACGTGGATACCTTACCCGAGGTAAAGTATTTCTTGGAATTTCGCGTTTCACGACGACGAATCATGGTCAATGATCTTTGTGAAAATGGAACGATTTAGGAGTGCACAGCACAGTACAGCGCGACGCGGCACTGTGCACAGCACCTTTATACCTTTTGTTAACACTAGCCCTCGTCAGTTGATGTGTAATATCAGTTATCCATATTGAAGTTAAAATATTGTAATCAACGTAACTTCACTGTTATTCGTGACATGTAGACATTTCTTAACACGTTTTACTCCTCTGCTGGTGCCCCATGTACACCGCGCATGAGTGCTTCGAACTCGTTTCAACACTGGTACGGTGCAGTGCACTTAAACTCGAGCAATAACAAATTGCGTGATGTAGCAAAGTTTAACGAGCCCTTTGAGTCTTAAGGTGTTGGAAGATCAATCGCGTGACAACCAGTGTTGCAAGACGTATCTGTTTGCAGCACGCGAGGTTAGTCGAAGTAACGTCCAATATTTGGGGCACGAAATTCAAGTTTCACGGTCTGGCGGATTCGGTGCCCGCCAATTTGGGTCAGGTTACTTATCGAACGTCGTTGCTCCATCTACAACCACGACAAATGACTTTGGTAATGACGGAGTTGCGAGATGACGTGCCTGCAGGTACGTCTATACCATTTTCGTGATCACAAACAAAAATAAAGTTCGTTGATGGCAAAACTTAATGATCGATTTTCTCGGTTAGGCCCAGATCCAACATTCAACCCGAATTTGTTCTCCGAAGACGAAGAAGAATCGTTCCAGGAATTTCAAGCTGCCTCGAGAAACACGTCCGAAGCGCAGCCTCCTCCGATCGCGCCAATGACGCCCCGAAACACGCGACTTAATTCCAATCGCCCAAAATCACAAATTTCCAATCAATTTATGACCAACGAGTCTTTACCAACAGCTTTGTCCAGGGTTGACAATTTCGAAAACGAGTTACCTTATGTGGACTTACAAGAAATGGGCAATCTGTACGAGAACTTGAGAACTGCGTCCACAAACACTTACCGAACTCCGCCCAGGCACAATCCACCGAGATGTTGCGACGTACCGGCTCTTCAATCTCCGAAAAATGCGGTTGCGCCCACGCAGACTATAATCGCAACGTCGAACCCGGGTACCGATTACTCGAATAACATTCAGAGGATGAAAACCGCCCTTGCCGATCAGCCAGGACTCGTCTCGAAGAAGGAGCTCGAGAATAACAAATTTAATCAGATTTCTCAGGACGATAAAAATGTCTTAACGTCTAACTGTCCATCGACTATCATTCCCATGCCAATGCACAATGGACAGGCCTCGAATACAGAAGCATCGAGCAGTCATTCTCAGGGAGCTGTCATCGTAAATGGTCTGAGCACAAACAGCAGCTGTCCTCCTCAGTCGCAAACAATATTTCTTAATGGACTGCACAATATCGCATGTTCGAGTAACGTGAACGAAATTCAGGGTAAAAATAACCATAACGTTAGCAGTTCGACAAACATTAGTCAAACACCGTATCAGGCGAACTTGAGCAATCAACACGGTACGAATAATGGTCCTTTCGGCAAGAATGGTATACACTTGTCGAGCAATCATTCGCCGGCCTGTTCTTATCAATTTCCAGAAAACATCGATCAATGTATCGGACAATCTTGTTCATACTGCATTACGAAATTAAAAGATCCCACAAAGTCTCACTCAGAATCGTGCGGTAAAACAAACGCCAGTCAATCGAATACTTGTAATTCTACGACCGACCGGGTCGATGAAATGCGCTTCATCGACGAAGAGTGTCGCGGCGAAGCAGAAGCGTTCAATCAGTCGCGAGGAGTTCACAGAACTCAGACGGTTGTCAGTATCGGTCCACTCTGCGTCAACGACTCTATAGTCAGAAGTTGCAGTGTCGGTTATTTGGACATGGTGGACGCGCAACTGGTCCCTTGCGATATCGCCTTAAAAATGCTTAGAAAAGAGGCACCTAATAAGAGACTAGTTTTGGTATCGAGAAAAACCAAAAGGAGGAAAAAGAATAAAACCCAACAAGAGATTGGACAGCAATCTTCAAAATCGCCGAGACTTCGTAACTGTGGCAAATCAAAAAGTTTAGACTCTAGTGACATATTTCCGCCTAACGAACAAATATCATTGCCACCAAAGTTGCCTGAACACGCTGAAGAGATTGTAGGCGCTACGAATATCGAGACTGTTGAAGACAAAAATAACAAATCTTTGGAGAAATTACCAGACGCGACAGAGATGCCTAGGGAGTGTACAGAATACGTTACAGCCGCCAGTATAGTTAATTCTGCTCAAGTTAAATCTACACGGTTGAAGAGTTGTAATTCTCCTGCTAGGTAAGCCGATATTAGGAACACTTACTGAGGCTCATTATTCTGTGGCTGGAGTTGGGTTGGAGTTAGGTTGCGGTTAGGTTCTATGGTTTTATTTGGCGACTTGGTTCTTTGCGAAAAATCTTACCAATATTTGTTTTAATTTAAATTTGTTGAATTTAGAATGCATACAAATTGAAATTTTCACATTAATAATGCTTTAATAATGTTAATATTCCAGAGTATCCAGTCCAAGTGGTTCATTGGCATCATCCTTAGACGGTCTTGCAGCCCGACTTCGAGATTTCGATGAAAGTCATTCTTTGCCTCCACCGTCACCTCGTCCATCCACCAGGCAAATTACATTATAAGATTTGTATAATTTATTCGATAAAAAAAACAACCTTCCACCGACAAGTAACATTTTCCTTAGATTACCCAGAAGTTCGCCGAGTAGTCCAGCGCCTTCGAAGAAAGGTAAAAGACCAGCATCTGCTTCGCCAATTAGAAGAAGACTTTTATCGAGTCCTTTGTTAAGTAGAAAAGCACGAAAAAGTCGAGGCGAGAGTTCAGACGAGGAAGGACTTTTACAAGACGATTCGTCAACGAATTACAGAGATCTCGAAACGTTCCAAAAAGCACAGTTACGACAAAAGGTAAACAAAAAAAAGCTAGATATTAATACCTGCATATTACAATTCAACCACAAATTCTATAAAAATATTTCGTCTCGACGATTCAAAATGTATTATACGCTTGTCATTCAATTCTGCTGTATTATTTTTTAAATAAACAATCGATCGATTACACAAAGACTAATCTATTTTCAATTACAATATACAGTTAAAACAGAAAGGAGCAGGGATATCTGGTAACAAATCAGAAGCAGTGCGGCGGGAGCTTGTGATGCACAATAAAGCACCTATGTGGAATGAATCCAGTCAAGTATATCAGCTTGACTTTGGTGGCAGAGTAACTCAGGAAAGCGCTAAAAACTTTCAAATAGAATTCAAAGGGCGACAGGTATAGAAATAGTAATTTTAAATGTTCTGTTTCACGTGATCAAATAACACATTTGCTTCGATATTACACTAGGTCATGCAATTTGGAAGGATAGATGGAAACGCCTATACATTGGATTTTCAATATCCTTTCAGCGCGTTACAAGCATTTGCCGTTGCCTTGGCCAATGTTACACAACGACTCAAGTAATCGTTAGTCACCGGTAATTCATTTGGTACAAGTCAGTGAGAGTCGTTTCTTGAGTCTTCTTGATTTCTTGCTTCGTAACTGCTAAGATTATTTTTCAGGTTCGCGTGTGACATTGTAAAAGCGAATTCTAAGAACGTATTCTTGGAACGTATGCTGTAATTGCATAAATTATTCGTCCAAATTAAACCAAAAGAAAAATGAGAAGAAAAATAGCGCGAGTGTTAGGAAGGCTAAAAAACTGTAACAATATGCTACACATAGTAAACAAGAAAATACAAAAGTCACTTTTAAATATAGCTTTTGAACACGTTATAGAGCCACATGTCTTTCTATTATTAAGACTACTAGTGACGAACTGGAATAAATCATTAAGTAAACGAACAAGCGTTCAATCACGATACAGAGATCCTTCTATGGAAATCTCAAAGTTGAGGGAAGCTCATAGCCTTGCAGCGCCTTGTAGCGCGATAGAAAAGATATAAAGAGAAACTTGGGAAAAAAGAAAAAGATGAAGGAGAAGAAAAAGGGAAAGAAGAAGCAGAAGAAGAAGGAGAGGGAAAGAAAGATAGAAACGTAAAACCTCCCGAAGGCCTTACGCGAAAGTCTCTCGAATCAACACCTTCAAATTAAAATAACACGATACGTCAGTTCGCAGAATCTCTTTTTAACAAATGTACAATTGAGAGTGATTTGAATTTGAGCGGAACACAAAGATTTTGTGACAAGGAACCGTGGTAAAAAAGATAAGATTTTGTTGAAATGCTTCTTCGTCGTACCGTCCAAAATATTTCGTTTCTCCCAACTTCGAGCGCTGATTTTTGTATAGTTTATGCGACACGTTGGAGTCTAGTGATGCTGTTGAAAGTTCGTCTCGTTCATTTTTGCGGTCCGCCGAGTATATTCGAATTTTATATACATATATATAGACGGACTCGCATGACCATGCGAGTGTTTCATGTTGTTCGATTAAATGTTTCTTAAGGCGTATTGTAAAATGAAAAAAGAAAAAAAAAATAAATGAAAAACTAACGATAACGCTAAATGATATAACGTCCGACCTGTGCTCGTTCTCGCCGAAGCACGGAAGACGAAAAGGGCAAATTGAAGAAGGAAGAAAAGACCAATTAAAAGAATGTAACTAAACAGTGCAAGAGGGAGGGTATTCCGCCAGTATGCCAGTGTGTATACGCAACAAACTAACTGTCGTCTGTACTTAATCCATTATCGTTGTATTTCATTCGCCTAATTATAAGTAACGTGAACAAGAAAGAAGGAAGAAATGAAGAAGGAAAAAGAAAGAGAAATATCGATTTCAGGCCTACAAACGAAAAACGCTTAAGGGATAGTTATTTTTTCGTCGAATCGAAATTTCGAGAGTGGGGCGCCTGAAACGATAGCAAACGAGGATGCGAGCTGTGTAATAACGCAATTGTAATTTTTGTTGCCATATTCTTATATGTGATTCATGCGCGCGTCTAAAACGACGACACGAATATCAAAGTCGTAAAAGCACTTGCTAACGTAAATACGTAAGACAAATGAAGCTGTAGAACAACTTGGTTTCTTACAAAACGGTGCGTGTTATACTGGTTGTAACCCTATTTTTTGCAGATATGTATATACATACAAGCAATTTTAATAAGGCAGGTTTTTTTTCGACGATGTTTACAATTAATTATAGAGTCAGGCCGCCCCGTATTCACGAGTTAGCGATAAATATATAAATATTTATGCCACGTATTGACAGTGATCGTCGGTATACATATAGAACCGCTAAATCGTACGGTTGATTTGATTTCTAGACAACGCTGTATGTTGAATTATATTATCGTCACCAGTAGTAGATAGCACGTTATAAAGTACGTGATGTATTATCAACAAAAAGTTTGTTTTTCGTTGATACACTGTTGCATTTGCACCGTGAAACACAAGACGCTAATCCATGGAATAAACAACGGCATGCGTTAGGCTACGCACATACAGAGAGCAGTAAGTGGTAAGTGTCAACATTTGTATTGGCTTTGCCTTTATCGTCACATGTCACTAGTTTTATCGTTATATCGCCTACCGCTTATCTCTCTCTCTCTCTGTACGTCCACGACCTTAACGCGTGTGAAAACATTTTTTATTTCGAATTTATAGAGGAGTAATGAACATCTGAAAACGAGAAAAATGCAGAACACACATGTTCGAAACAATGGTATCGATCGATTGAATTATATAATCATTTCTCGATGTTCTTTCGAGTGTTTCCTTAAAATTCTCTGTGAGTTCGTGCGTATGTCAAAGAATGTTTTGTACGAGCGATCGTTGCAACGTTTTCTTCCTCTACAGTAATGTGTTTTATCCTAAGATTCTATTCTAGAGAAAATTTTTTACTATTGATTAAAATGACCATCTGCTACATAAACTATGCTGTAAAACTTCCAAAAATGTTATCTTTATCTTTAAAAATATTATTTCGTAGGTATACGGTTATTTACTTATTGGTTAATATGTACTCCCCATATGATAAACCTTACTATAGCTGTCGACCATGCGTCATCGCAACAATTATAAGTCAGTTTGTACTTTTCGGTATGGTCGCGCGATGTACGAGTTTTCATCAGTGAAGGGATTAAAAAGAAAACACGAAAACGTACAGAGGAAACAGAAAAAGAATATTGCGTCACGTTACGGTGAAAGCTTCGCGATAATTAACTTTTCATACCTGCACGAACTTTTGATATTAAGGAAAGAATCGCATCAATGTGACCTATTTACCTTTCACATACGTTACGTCCTTATTACACCCGCCGAGCAAGACGGACTTGAGTCACGCTACATACAAACAACATCTATATCAATGACTAGTCATTTCCGCCACGCACTAGTTTCTCCTTGAAGATCTATTAACGTTTAACACCTATGCCATCATTGATTTACGCATAAATGAAAATCCATGCGTTCAACAAAAAAAGAATAACAAATTGTCATATAATATTTTTTGGATCATCGCTGAATCTTCATCGACATACCTTTCTGACGATGAATAGTGCCTATGTATACATAAATCAAACGGAACGACCTACGAAATACGAAAGTAGAGTATCAAACTAAAACAGAAACATCACACAGAGAATCGTTCTCGATATTCTATCGTTGTACAGCAATTGTGTATTTTAATGTACTATAGATTCACATAAGCTGTCTAAGGCGTTTGTATCTATAGGTAATATATGTAGTTACACGCGCCACAATCGTGACTGAGTTCGAAAATGTTCGGCCTAGCTCAACAAATCATATTTGCTATGTATTACATGTTCGTTAACTGATGGTGATATCTCCTCTGTTTTTTGTTGATATATTCCGGTTTCTCTATGAGCATAACGTTGAGATTATGCCTGAAATTATGCACCTACAAATAAAGATAAAAATGCTGTGCCACGTGTAAAACTTTGCAATTGAATAAGTATTATATTGCACTGATTAACAACACGTCATAGTGGAAATCGTATCAATATTAGTTCTTTTGTCCCTTCTATAATAATATTGTTAATTTGTCCTCTTATTGTTAGCGCTGAACGATCATTTTGCATCTGTGCAATGCAATTTTGTTACCGAATTCATTGATTATCAAATATTTGTAAATAAAGAATGAAATTCTACACGACATTATTATGCTTTACTTTTATATAAATTTCGACTGAACTATGCTTTTGTTTAAATAAATGTAGCACACTCAAACCATGGTCGACATACAGCCACTGACAAGGAGTTAATGATAACAGGATCAGTTAATGATAAACCGTGTATAGAATAAACGGTATTAGGGAATATGAGACACGGTACATCATGTAAGGCTTTGATCGTGTCGAGAGCGGCGAGCGGCAAGAGCAGTCACACAAGTGATGATAACGCAGCAGAAAATAAATCAAACTCATAGAACCCCAAATAACGCGTCAACGCTCAGTTACTTTGTGACTTATTTTATATAAATCTATAAGTTTAATATATTTTCTGCTGCTTTGTCGTCACTTGTTTGTTCGTTCTTAGCGCGCGTCGCTTTTCTATATGAGCAAAGTCTAAAATTTCTATCGCTTTCGACAACTGACTTTAATATTACATATGTAATTCTTATATCTACCGTAGCAAATCGCAGAGGGCGTAAGAAACAATAATCTTTTTCGATGTCGGTATTTCAGAATGTGAAACATAAAAGTCTCATATTTATCATAGTGTCAGGTAAGTCTATCCTGTATTTAGTCAATGGTGGCACAGACATCTCGTCTGTAATCTGTGACAGAAGCAAGGGTGGGGGCTACTATCTATTAATGTTCTGATACACTGAATTATCGAAGTATTATAACTTATCTCACAATCCCACGTAAACTGTTCGGGATGTGCACTTACGTTTCGCTTTAATATATTTAAAGTATAATTAAAAATTAAGGTATGTATTAAAAATTCCCAGTGTTTTTTTTTAAAATGCCAAATTTCACTCATCAATTTTCTAACGGAACATATTGAAAATATGAAACGCGACGTTGCATAGGAAAAATCGCATAAATAAATAGTTAACAAAAGAAAGGAGAATACATAGTAAGTGATAAAGACAGTATAAGAGAATGAAATGTGTCTAGAAAAAGGAAGAGCTAAAGATCAAGTGCATAAATGTATATAGTCAGTATGTATGTCAAGTGCATAAATGTCGTATATACATATGTATATATGTATATACATATGAAATAAAGAAAGAGTGTTAGCACTTGTTTTGCATTGAAAATTATTTAATTACAATATCTACATTAACGTGTTGCTGATCAATTTTTTATGATAATTTGGAAGAAAAACATATAGAAACGAAGAAAGACATCTAATACATATAGATAATATCATCTTTCTTTTAGATGAACGTATATTTTCTTGGTGTTAATAATATGAAACAACTGATTAATAATTATTTCGAAGCCAAAGAACCGTGGCAAATAGTGACCATAACCAGTACAACCATCCTTGCCACAGTTTGGTTATGGAATTTTGTCTTTCAAGATGAGAGTATGATAATTTGTAATATATACTACCATTTAAAAATTTGTAATGAATAGCAAATTTTGTTTTCTAGGTCTGGTAGAAAGAGCAAAGAAACAACTGTTTAGTTTAAGGAATTTTATACCTGCTATTAGAAATAAAATTGATCAAGAATTAGATAAGATTAATCAAACGTTCGAACAAGAAACGTTACAAAGAATAAAAGATATTCCTTTCATTGTGAAACTTCCAGAGAAAAGTTTAGAACCGAAAGAAATATTAGAAGGAATAAAAAAATGTGTTCAATTAGGTAATGAACAATTTAAAAAAATGTATTATAGTATACCAATATATATATGGCACATTGTTATTTAGGTGATTATGATTGGAAAAATGGTAAAGTATCTGGAGCTATATATAGGGTTGATACTAATCTTTTACGATTAATGGGAGATATTTATAGCATTGCATCATATACAAATCCATTACATCCTGATATCTTTCCTGGTATATGTAAGATGGAAGCAGAAGTGGTGAGAATAGTTTGTAATTTGTTCCATGGAGATGAAGATTCTTGTGGCACTGTAAGTTGTTTTCGTTTTAAAATGCTGATCCATTGAACTAACTTAAGATATACTAAAATGTTTTCAGATGACCAGCGGTGGTACAGAATCAATTTTATTGGCATGTAAAACATATAGGGATTATGCAAGGAATGTGAAAGGTATAAAAAATCCAGAAATAGTAATGCCTGTAACAGCACATTCCGCTTTTGATAAAGCTGCTCAGTACTTAAAACTTAAAGTACGTTCTGTCCCTGTCAACCAACATAGCTATACTGCTTGTATTAAATCTATGGAAAAAGCTATTACAAGGAATACAATAATGGTATATAGAAAATAACTTTCAAATTAGATTCAAATTAATGCATTAGAATTAATGTAATATTTATAATAGTTAGTAGGGTCAACGCCAAACTTTCCATATGGAACAATGGATAATATTAAAGCAATTTCTGATCTAGGAATAAAATACAATATTCCGGTTCATGTTGATGCTTGTCTCGGTGGATTTTTAATTTGTTTCATGCCAAATGCAGGTTTTAATGTACCACCTTGTGACTTTAGACTTTCTGGAGTTACAAGTATATCGGTTGATACGCATAAAGTACATAAATAATATTACAATTATACGTACAATGTTGATTAATTTTATTTAATAATGCAGGTGTTTTATATTATTTTGTTTCTTTCAGTATGCATACGCGCCGAAAGGTTCTTCGCTTATTCTTTATAGAAATAAAAAGTTAAGACATTATCAATATACTATAACAACCGATTGGCCTGGTGGTATATACGGTTCGCCAACTGTAAGTGGTTCAAGAGCTGGTGGAATTATAGCATCATGTTGGGCTACATTAATGTATTTTGGTTATAATGAATATTTAGAATCGACAAAGAAAATTATAGAAACTACTAAATATATTGAACAACGGTATGTATTTGAATTTTTTGCCAAATCTGTTAAACTGTATAATCGAATATTTGGAATTGATCGCAGATTGAGAAAGTTAGATGGAATTTTTATTTTTGGTACTCCGGCTACTTCGGTTATAGCATTAGGGTCAAATGATTTTCACATTTATAAACTTTCCGAAGCTCTAAATGTAAGAGGATGGAACTTGAATACACTTCAATTCCCGTGTGGCATACATCTTTGTGTTACATATGTCCATACACAATTAGGTGTAGCGGATCAATTTTTAAGTGATGTTGAAACTGAATTAAGTATAATCTTAAGAAATCCAGAAGCTCCTGTTGATGGGAAGGTGAATATAACTATTAAGTAATTTTTATATAAATACCATATCCAATACCAATATCCTTTTTCAGTTTGCAATTTATGGAATGAGTCAAAGCATACCAGACAGAAGTATTGTTGGCGATTTCGCAAAATGTTTCTTAGATTCTATATACTTTACGCCAGAAAATAAGACAATGGTTAATAATGGATCAAGTATCTAAATTGATTGCACTATTAGCTTACTTTTTACAAAGTCAAATGTAAGAGTAAAGAAGAAATGAAAAAAAAATAACATTAAATTTCTGAAATCTCTTATACAATTTTAATTGAAAAATCTAATCAACCCATATATATTTTAAAAGATTAAATTTAAAAAACAAAATAGAATTCAAGACCATATATTATGAACGTATATTAGATAGATTTAATACGTATAAATGGAACATTTTGTAAAATGGCGTTTTGAACTATTTAAACATATACTTTTAAAGTACAAAACTTTATTCTAATCAATTTTTTTTAAATAGACGATATCTTGTTTAATAGCGGTATTTTTATGCATTTCATGAAATATACAATGCATATACATATATTCCGTTATAGATTTTTAATACATCCATGTGTACAATTCTTTTGGTACTTTTTATAGAATATTTTATACATTTTTATAATGTTCGTTCTGATATTACATAACTACATCAAATTTAGATAATAAAAACGTATTAAATGTTAATTATATTACTAGCAATAATAACGTATAATTTGGTGCCATATATTTTTATATGCTTAGCAATGGAATTATTGAGAATAAAGAATTGAAATAATGTACTAATGTTATCACCCTTCCATAAAACAATAATTTCCCTAATTACAGTAGACTCCCGTATAACGTAAGTTCTTACAACGCGAATTCCTATGACGTGCCAAATAATAAAACACAGGAATTACCTGATTTAAGAATTAAATCTGTTTTAGTTGAGCATTAGGTTGTTTTCTAAATCGTTACCGGCTTCTGATGTTTTATCATCGTTTTGTTTTTTGACGGGATCACTCTTAAAATATAATGGTATGAGTATCTGTGCTAAAAAAAATGCATGAGGAATCACTAATATATCAGTGTCATGTATTCATGATTCGAGAAAGCTTACACTTAAAATACGTATGTATACATAATACAGAAGTATTTTGTAAATTACGTTTATAAAAGAAGTTAATTTAAGGACATGATGGATAAAATTAGAAAGAAAAAGAAATGCATTTCTATTAAAGAAAAAGTTGCAACGTTAGATCAGCTGAATTGTGGAGAAAAAGTAAAAGATATTTTTTACGCACATTAATAATATATTTCTTTTAATCAACTTCGTATATATGCCATTTATTTTTAAAATACTATCCTATTTGATAAAACACAGAAAATAGAAGTTGGCATAGCAATAATCAGTTCAAACGTATTACTTTATATTATGCGCGTTATACGAGAAAAGTTCACGTACAGCACAATTTCCTACAACGCGAATTCATGCCGCGCGTAACACTGTACAGTGGCTCACGAAAGTATTCGAACGCTTACATATGTAAACTTGAATGGGCGAGATAATATGTACATTAAAGTAATTTGCTTAGATAAGCAGATGTCAATAGGAAGATGGAAGTCTTAAGATGATGTCAGTAAAATTTGAAACAATGTAGGTAGGAGTTATGATACATTTATTAGAAACACGCATTGTAAGTGACTCACAAAAGTATTTGAACGCTACATATATTATTAAATTATTTAATATTAATATTTTGTTGGGCCACCTTTAGCAGCAATAATGTGTCTCAATCGACGTTCCATACTGTAAACCAATGATTTTGTAAAACTACACTCAACGAAGTTCCATATTTCTATAATTTTATCTTTCAATACTTGCTTTGTGGTTATCTGAAATTTATTTAATCTTTTTCCGATTTCAGCCCATAAATTTTCAATCAGATTTATGTCTAGACTTTGCGGTGGAGTAATTAGCATGTGCGGTGTGTTATATACGATCCATTCTTTCACAATTCTAGCAGTATGCTTAGGATCATTATCTTGTTAGAAGTGGAAATCTTCCAATAATCTAAATTTACGGGCACTTCCTTTAAGGTTACTTTTTTAAATATCTAAATATTTATATTTATCAAGTATTTCGTCAATAAATATCAAATTTGCGGTGCCTCTGGCAGCCATGCACCACCACACCATGACCGATCCACCTCCGTGTTTCACTGTTTGATGTAAATGTCGAATTTCCAATTCCGTATTTGGTTTTCTCCACACATAGTTTGGACCATTTGAGTCAAAAATGTTAAACTTTGACTCGTCCGAAAAGATGACTTTGTCCCAAAAAGAATCATCTTTATCAATAGGTTTTTGCAAAAGTCAATCTTTTTTTACGCGGTACTCTGCCATGAAAATGATTGTTTCGTAAGATTGGTCGACATAATTCCGGGTGAACTTTATAGTAGGATTTTTTTTTTAATTCGCGAATGATAACTTTCTCCTCTCTTCCAGTTAATTTCTTTGGTCGACCTGATCGAGCTTCGTTTGCAAGTGTTCCCTCATTCTTTGACTTTTTTATAATATAATGTATTGTAGACTTATTTCTGTTCACAATTTCGGCAATCTCGTTATATGATTTGCCGTCCTCATGTAATCGGAATATTATTTCTCTTTCACACTTTTGTTTCAGACTTTTTGGTATTCATTTTAAATACTATTGTGCACACTTTTACGTTACTGTTACTGAAACGATATCCTAACATCAAGTGAACGTGCCAATATTTTCATTTAGCAATGATGTTTACATTCGGTGCAAAGGAAGATGGAAAACTATCAACAGTGTTCAAATACTTTTGTGAGACACTTATCATGAATATTTCTAATAAATGTATCATAACTCCTGTCTACATTATTGAATCATTTTCAAATTTTACTGATGTAGTCTTGAGACTTTTCCGTCACTATAGATACCAAATTGTTTTAACAAATTAGTTTAGTACACCTCATCTTATTAATTGAAATTTGTAAGTGTAAGCGTTCGAATACTTTCCTGAGCCACTGTATACGAAATCACGTTATGTAGATGCGAATTTGTAAATAAATCCCATAGTCCAGGAAAATAAAAGAAAGTTAATATCAATTAAATTAAAGCTTTATAAATTTTCAACTTATTATTATTATTTGTATATTATTTTTCTCATTGCTTAACACAATAATAAAGATTTTATACAAAAAATCTAAGCATTGTAATATTACTGTACAATACCACCTATTGACAAAATCCGCAATCATTTAGTTGCCAACCCAATAGTATACAACAGTATACACATAAATAAATAAATACATACATACATGCATACAACATTTTCTTAATTTTGAATTAAATACAGTATTTATCAATGATTATAATTACTAATGTATTATTCTGAAAAAGAACCATATATCACATACATAAAAATACTTACAAAATATTTATATGCCAAAGAATACTAGATATACCACGACGTAGCGGGACCCGCTTTATAACTCTCCACTATGTTGTTACTGTAGTATCCCTCCCCTGCATCATAAATTTTATTTTCTTTACTTTCCATACACAGAAATTTTATGTTTTATTCACCGAGTCGTTAATTCTTGTCTTGGTGTTACTCACCCTTTCGCACCCTGTCCTGATCAAAGCCAGTGTAGGGTAACAAAGAGCCCCAACGTGATGGTGATGCGAGTGATCTTGGTAGGGATGGGCCTACCAACTTTACTAAAATTCTCCACCACAGATCGACAAACCAGCAGGTAGCCAAAAGTCCCGGCCCATACCAGCCTCCCACGTAGTCACTGGCTATAGGCAAACATCAGTCCCACAGGAGTATCCCACGATGCCGTCCTATATTTTGGGAACCCATACCTGCCTCGTGCTCTCCAACATAGTATGCGATGCTATATTATTTTTTTCATCCATAATAGGATGAATCCTGCGGACAGATATTCAAATGAGCTTTTACGTCTGAGAAATCCCCTTAACAATAACAAATAAACAAAAATATTTGAATGTGCATACATATAAAATTTCATTATTTTGTCAGATGCAAATTATAGGAAACCTTTTAACTAAAAAGTTTGTTAAGAGTTTGAAAAAGCAAAACATAATATAAATATGATCTTTTTTTAGCTTCAAGAAAGTAACTTCATAAAATTTTGTAATAGAGAATTAAAGTAACATTAATTACATTTGTAGTAAAATTATTTACGATTATTCAATAATGTGACATTCTAAGTACCGAGAATGTTTAAGTAAGATATACTTATAATAGTAGAAAATTAAAGTATAGATGTGTGCCATCTGTTCATGTTTAACAAGAATTGGAAGAGTAGACAACTTAGTCATGTTCATAAGTGATGATATTAATATATGCTTTGGTATGAAATTGACTTTACCAAGCTCTTGGGACTAGTTATCAGGGCAAATACCAACACGATTTTTTTAATATTACCAACAGTTTTGTTCATCCGTTCTATTATATAATTCACTGTATGAATTGGCTCGTGAGTTATTCTTGAAAAAATAATGCTATCTATTTTATAATAGATTATTATAAACGATTATTCGTTGACATGGAATGTCATATATGCATGTTGTTACCTGTCATGAAGACATTTTTTGATAATTATTTAAAAAGGGATATACCTCACCAATTTCGATGAGCCTGAAATATGTTGTCAATTTCAACATTCTTTTCCTATACATATAATCACCGCTTGGACTTAGTTTCCAAGATATTCGCACAAAAACTTCAATTTAATTTAGATTGATTACACTTCATTCTGGGGTAAGTAGGTGGCCATATTTTTATAACCTAGCCCGAACGTAACCCAAATCTAAATTTAAATCATTGACGAGAAAGATAACCATCTTCAATAATGTATAAAAATAAATAAAGAAAAATGAGGGTTATAAGTTGAGCTAGAGTAGTGAAATAATGTTTGATGAATCGATTAAAGTATGAAATGTTAATGCTGTACTTTATTCCAGTCCTCAATTGCTTAAAAATGTAATAGATACACTTACCACCATTGAAAAGTTGTTTACAAAACGGATGTTTATAGAATAAATTGTTAAATAATACATATAGTCTTAAACATAAACTGTTTTGTAACTTGAAAACTATAGCCGAACGGCGATTATATTTATATGTACTGTACGATGTCGGAAAGATGACTAACGGTACAGTACAAGGACAAGAGAGGTACTGCTCTGTGTTGTTTCGGTCGTATATATGACACTTTCGGTCTATTGACCGCGTGCTTATCTTTATGATTGTACTGAGTCTATGTGAAATATCCAATTAGACCCACATTCCTTACGCTAGACATTTTTCTAGCAATGCATAATACATACATATATAGGAAAAACTTCAGAATATTGACTTTTATAACATTTACAAATTATGCATTTTCCGAAAAACTTTCTCAAGAACGTTTTTTTATATGTATACGAAATATATAAGAGGAGAAATGTATACTTATGTATACATACATACTCATATGTACCTATATTTCGAATATTTAGCGATTCATGTTCAATGATTAGGAATTAATCACGTATAGCGTAAGGACAAATACAATGCTGGCACTGATTTAGCAAAAGCTCCGGTTTACAGATATTAACGAAGTGGTAAACTATGAGTAAGTTCAGTTTGGGAATACTTTTCGTTTAACTATTTCTACAAAGAGCTCAAGGATGTGCGTTATCATTACTATTGTGAGCGATCATTTTGGAATAACACCAATTCCTTGAATGTTGGATTGAAATTAAAATAAAGTTGGGTTAGGTGGTTTGGTACCATAGAAGAATAAAACGTTTGAACACACCTGACAAATGTCACTGTTGTTTCATTTGAATTATTCTCTATGAAATTATAATTATATACTTTAAAATGATCTTTGCTTAATTATGGACGCTTTGGTAAACATATAAATCTTTGTCAATACGTTACTATTATTTATTATTTATACATATATTTAATGTTTAATAACATATATATAATATTTATATTATACATATTACATATACTTTCCGGTTAATAATTATCGAAATAATTTATTAATATTGTACAACGAGTATGTTTTCTTACATTGTACATACACCGGTTTATTATAAGCAGCACTTAAGATAGCACGTGGAGACCGCAAGGGGGCGACATACGAAGCACAGCATACGACGATACGCTAAAAGAGAGTCTATTGTTCGATGCTCACGCTCGAGCCTCGTATTTCGTACTTTGGGCGCCATCTAACTATTAGGTTGTCCGGAAAGTTTCTGTCGTTTTATAAGGAAATAATAGACGCACAATGTTTTCTGTTTTATATTAGTTTATTGAATTATGCATGAATATAGTAATATAAATATAATGAAATGGATCATATCTAATTCAATAAAATAATATAAAACAGAAATTGTTGTTCATCTATTATCACCTTATGAAACGAAAGAAACTTTTCGGACAACCTAATAATATCGAGATAAACGGGCAATTAGCACCTTGACTACTAGCTCTAATATTAATAAACGGTATAATTGACACGAAAATTTTCAACCTGAATGTTGTTATTGTTTGTGAATTCCAAAAGAGAGTATGTACATGTCGATGTAGTGTATGGAGTAAGTATAAGTATGTGCCTGTAAGAGTTATTTCCATACAAAATCCCATAGGATTTAAAAGTGATTAATTTCTGAATATTCAAGAACATTGTTTTTTATTTTGAAATGAATCACGAAATAAGTCTTTGGTGAAATATGTTTAAATCGATTGTCGTAATAATACTAAAATGCAGAAATTAAGTAAGTTAGCTTTAAAAAAATGTGTAATCTCTAAAGCAGCAGTATTGATAGCTTTACTTCCTTAGCTCTTTCTATGCTAAGATTGCTAAGAGATGCTAAGAGATTCGTTTATAAGACGTAAATGTATTGTTAAAGAGATGTATTTATATATTTTCTTTTTTTGTTACGTTTCGATTCGTATTGTATTTAAATGATTAAAATAAAACATGCCCGCTGATAGATATGTTTGAAGGTTCCATGAGTTAGGGAGTAAAACTCGGTTAAGATAGTTGATTTTTCTCCCCGCGATGAAGTACTGTATTATATATATATATATAATTTTGATAACTATATAATATTAGACACAATACTGTAGCTTAGATTATAAGTATTCATCAAGAACAAAATGAAAATTAGAAGCGTGGCTAACGTAGCGTATGCACAAGTAATTGAAAATTACATACATATTGCCATGCGACCGATATCGGTCGATCAAAAGCTCGATAATTCCTGATTGGAACTTCCTCGCTGCCAATTCGGTTATGGTTATAATCGAGCTATCCGGCTCGAAGACGTCAGATTCGTATGTTGATTCAACATTACCACCCAACCAGCTCTCCTGTCACGTACGACCTTTCAATTAAGTTAATTATTTTGAAACAGGAGGCCATTGCTATGAACGTGTATTGTCAGTGATATAACTCGCATGATTAATAAATAGGAATGTAACATGCCTAGCAGTAAGTAGTAAACCAAAAAAATGTAGTTAAACCAAAAAAATTTTGATACCATTTGCAATTAAAGTAGTTGGGATAATTAAAAGGATTAGAAAGAAAGGGAAAAACTGTCACTAGGGGCAGCAACTTAATAAAGAAATTTTATGAGTGAAAGATGATACAACGAAGAAAAATCGAATAGAGATTGGAAACAGATTATTAAATATACCTAGTGATGTTCGATTAAGTGTAGTATGTCCAGAGGGGTGTTGAAATACTGCCTCTAAATTAGAATAAGACTTTCATAATTTACGGGAGGAGGAATATCGACTCGATATAAATAGATTATATAATATAGTGACGATATTAATTGACAAATTTTTAATATCTTCCTAAATTGATTCATAGAAAATTAATTACGTCTATTAATCATACCGAGGATACATATGGTCATTATTTTCATTTGATATACTCGACGATAATGTGGAAATAATGACTTGACCTACGGGTAGTAAATTTTATATAATGGTTAATACAATTAAAATAATGTTTAAAAGCGGTCCTTATTAGAAGAATCTTCAAGAAATACAATATATCAAAACTGTTAAAACCTTTGTTCTCGTTGTCAGAGAGATAAAATTTTAGCTCTATTAGAATGAAATACATAACATGAAATATGTAAATCAAAATATTTATTAAAAAAATAATTTCATACTGATATTTTTTCTATAAAACGTTATACATATTGATTTATTAAATGATTAATAAACGATTAACTCTTCCAATGAACAACATTTATAATTAGGAATATTTTATCTATTTTTTTTAAATTTAACGAACTTTGGTTCCAAAATAATATGTGAAAATACTAAAGATAAAACGCATTATTTTAAAAATGTATGTTTTTTATGTAATTACGTATAATATATTTTTTATGATTATAATATTATGTAAAATTCACTTAACATATGAATTTCACGTACAGCTTAATAGACCCTCACACTCGTGACTATAACTTATATTGTTAGTAAAGTTTGGAGAAAATTGTATAATTAGAGCGTAGAATCTAGGGGTATATGTATATATAGCTATGTATGTTAAATCTCAGAGATAATAAATATAATAAATACTGTACGTACGTTTTACTACATGATACAGACATCGCAAAACATTTCTTTTTCCTTGAGATCATTCAAGATATCCATTATCTTTACGCGTCTACTATTTTATCTGTTATCTCTCTGCGTTCTTGAAACCTAGACACGTTTATAACCATTTCGCATGTTCTGTTTGCGTTAGTACGTAATTATATAATTACGCGTAAATTTATTTCGTAACATTAATTTTGAAAATTGAAGCAAATTTTAGATTTTTGATATTTTTTTTCAATTCATACAGCTATTTACAACCGATTGAAATGTTCCTTCGCCTTTCAAGAAACCGAAGAATATCGCGAATAGGGAATGAAACGAAATTTTGAGAAAGTATTTAGTATTATACGAAAGGAGCCATAAAGGGAAAGGACATTTTCATTTTGAACGAATGGCTCGCGCGACGAAGGCGATGCGCGTAATTTTTAGCTGAAAGTTGCAAGAAGCATGAAAGCAAGAGAGAAAACGTTGCTTCTGTTGGCGTTTGTTACTCGATCCGTACGAATGGAAATAACGCGAGCAATCAAACAACTACGGTGAAACGAATGTCGTGGTCGAATTGTTTCATAGAAAAATGATTTTTTACGTTCGTGAAACCAGAAAACCGTTATTGAAATGGCATTGCGTCGATTTATCTTTTGGCGCGTTCTCCTTTGTCATTGCTTTGATAAAAATTCCTTGAAGCTTTAACGTGCGATTATTGAAGGAAATATCATTCATTTTCGTCGTGTGACGAAAAGATAGGAGAGATTTTCAAGTATGGTATAGGTCCAGATCGCAAAGGTTTCTAATTAATTTATAAATCCTCTTGGAATGAAATCACTTAATAACCAGCATAACCGTTTCGGTCGACATTTCATTGGTTTAAAAGCTTTCCAAATATCAAAGTACAATTAGAAGTTTCAATTTATTGTATCGTGCTTGTCTTCGTAAACACATATTCGACAACAAAACGATGATTATGTACGTGTAACCGGTATATAATACCGTAGAGACATTTAATTTTAAAATACTACTGACTGGTTTTATTAATTGAGGACTCAGATTAAAGGAGATTCTCGTTTCTCTTTTTAATTACGTATTTCATTGATTTATTCTAAATGTCGAACAAACAAAGGTAATTATGATCAATATATCATTTTGAAAGAGAATAATTATCTAGGAACAATCTCGGGACACAAGTAGGTCCCTTATCTTTAGATAAGTGGGTCTCGCAGAAAAACGAAGACACAAGTATAGTAACGAAGATGAAGAGAAGAATGGTATAAAGTACAAAAGGAGGAAAAGTCGATGTTCGAAGTAGAGAGAAGTTGGCAATAGAGTTCCAGTGGGTGGTCACGGGGATAGGCTAGAGGAGGTTAGCGTTTCGAGTACGCGCTCTGCGTCCAAGCGTCGCGTCGCGTCGCGACGTGCGAGTATTGCGAGACGTCGTCGATCAGTATCGTGGAAGCGCGCGTCCCGTACCGCTCGGGCAACCCTTAAATCGCGTACAACATTTCACGAAGAACGACGTTTCGTCATCGACGTGTGAAATTATTTGCAAACGAATCAAGTTTACGTCGAGATCTTGACACACCGGTGAGTCTTTTGACCCAAAATTTTTCTTCCGATTGATAAAAACACAAGAAAAAAAGAATAACAGAGGAAAGAGCGTAGGAAACGAACGAATAATGTTTAAGAAAAAACGCTTAAGAAAAATGGAAGGAAAATATAGGATAAGTAGGTAGTATACGGCGAAAAAAGTGTTATGAAACTATAGACTGAGAGAAACAGCTTCGGCTTTAGCACGTCCATTAACAGTGACATCGAGCAGACTTAAAAATGGTTTTCCAAGTTACAATATGCTAGGTTATAGGGAGTATCGGGCTAGTCTTGCTTCACGAAACCAATATCGCTGATAAACATATCGCGTCGAATCTATTACAACGTATATTCTTTAGTTTTTCGCGAGCAATTGAAACTTATTACCTGCGATCTATGTGTACAGCTGAAATTTTCATTGTAAAATACGTGACAAGTTAATCATTTCGGAGAAGTAAGTATAGTCGCGGGTATTGCGCCTTGTGCCTAAAACACGCTGTTCTCGTTATTTCTCTTTCTATCGTATCGTATACGATAAAATGATAAATCGTTGACGCATTAACGGATACCGTGAAACGAGATCTGAGATTTACCATTGTAAAAATAAACGAATACAACTTTAGATAGATGAAACCGATGAATTGCTCCCGGAGCAAAGCGCTTGTGAAATTGAAACGCGACGTTGTGTCGCTTCGCGACTACAAACTGTCCAGCTATTCTTCGAGTCATGGAATCGACGAAACGCGTGTGTGCGCGTGTATGCGTGCATACTATACGTACATACATAAAAATATAAAACGCAATTGTTCCATGTGAAGTGGTTTAAACGACGTAGCAATCAGCTTTCGTTATCAATGAATTTTCCGTGATCGAACATTGCCAAGAAAACAAGATGTCAAAGAAATTGAAAGAAAGTTTTCGCGAGTTGTAAAATGAAGAACTTGGACGTGTTCCGTTCTTTAATATACCTTGGTCCAAGTTCTTGGAAGACTTATTAACGTTGTTACACAGGTATCTCTAGAATTTCTCGTCGTTACGTTATCGAATATCTGTATCGAGATCGAGGAAAGCTTGGAAGCGTCGAAACTTTGATTCAAAGCATTCGCAAGTAGCGAAAAGAGAGTGCTGCAGTCGTGGAAATTTCAAAGAGTGCAATCTGCGGCGTGGGAAGGGTGAAGTAGTTTGGTGAAACGTGCGCGGTAAATGAAGATATTCACCCATCGCGTCGGCGAATCGACGATCACGAACGATCTATAAACTCATCTGGTACACGGTTCCGCGTAATTGGGTCGAATGAAATTTTCGTCGAACCCCAATGGTTTGCAAATGGTTCGCAAATTAATGGTGTAAAATGCATTTTAAGCGGAGTATACGATCCTACATACTGCATCGTTAATATCTAGCGGATGTTGAAAACTGTGCATCGTCTACCGTGGTAAATATTATGCCTAGCTACATTTCCAATCGTAGAAACGTTGTAGCGAAACTCCAACCAACTAAAATTTACTTCTATGTTCCGATCGTTTGCCTTCTGTCCAGCGAAGAACAAACGAAGGACCAACGAAGAACCAGCGACTACTTTATGATCTGAAACACTCAGTTTCGGAGCTTTCTGCCGCGCCGCCATTGTTAAACCAGATAGGTAAATACTTATCTTATCGCAAATTATGTGCACGGCTCGTCCGTTGTTTAATTGCATTTCCAACGATGTCTGTTCGTAGTATGTGCTCGACGTACATACATATTCCGTGACCTTTTACTAATCCATGAAAATAAACGCGGACGACGCGGGAGGTTTGAAAGATTTTACACGAACGTGCTCGTACGGATTCGTATCTGTGGTGGAAAATCACGCATCGGAGGAAAGCCGGGTACGCGTCGATCCTGTAATGAAAACTGACAGTGTATGACGAGGCGGGACTTTCGACGGGTCCACCGGCGATTTCATAATTACGACAAGTTATGAACAACCACCAGCGGATCGCGATCTGTTCAAACTATATTTAATAACATTCAATGTCACGTGGGTGTAATTAAATTTTCCGAAATACACGACCAGCTGATTCGCGTTCAAATAAAATGTAATGATTTTGAAAACTTGACATTTTTACGACGTTTATGTTCCCCTAGTAGCCAATCTGAAAGATTTGTTGCACACTAAACCGAGAAACTCGGAGGAAAAGTGATACAAGTGATACTAAACGATATTTAATTCGAGAAAACCGTAACTAATCTTAAAATAGTTTAATAGAGAAATTTGTATGCTTCTAAACGTTAAAACACATAGACTTTTGTACTCGTAAAAGTGAAAAAATATACGACAAAGTCCTTAGATTTAGATACGGATATCATATATATATATACGCTTTTCGTATATGTCTCGTTTTTGGAAAAAATGCTCTTGTATTGTTTTTTCATTGATGTAAGGCTTAATTGAAGGAATAGAAAGAAATCGAAGCTGATATTTAGTGTATCGTAGAAAAGAGCTAGCGTGCTTCTGTATTCGTGGCCCAATGAAAAACCCCTTTTCGTATGAAATGGAGCTGAACAGAGGAAGGAAATTTGATACGCATCGCTGTAATATGTATGTGAATACACAAAGTCGACGGGGTTAACGGTTAAGTTAAGCGCGTCGCGACGATTCAAGGGGAAAAATGATCGTTGCCAACAAATGTAATTCTTGTTGGCGAACTTGTAAATATGTCTAATTTACGTTACCGAGGGTCGTCGAGGCTCGATCTTGATGCGCCCGCGAGCGTAAAGGAACGCGATAACATTGCTTATTAAAAAGAAATCATCGCTACGATTACCCAGCAATTTTATTATACAAAAGAGGGATTGTGTGCTGATCATCGTATCGAATATCGATCGTCGATCGATTGTCACGATACTCGCGTTCTGTATTCGCTGTTCGCGTCAATCGAGCCTAATAACGTACTCGCTACTGCTCGAAAATTATTTTATCGAATAACACCTATGGCAACGATGTCCTTTCCTGAAATAACGAATGCAATGGGAAAGTGATAAACGAGTGGTGATAAAATGCAAACAATAACGGTAGCTTTGTTTGCGTAAGAAAGCAAGCATCTATCAACTGTGGTAGAAGACAAAGATCAGGCTAGATTTGTTCGGAAAAGACGATGTCTCTTTCTTTTTGACTTTTCACGAATAAATTTCTTACAACGATGTGGCATTGAATAAATTAAACGTCGACGATGCTCGACTGAAATTTTCTATTCTTCCTCGACAAGCATTTTACTTAGCTACTTTACGTTAATATATCTTTCGACGTCGATTTATATCATTTTAAAGTTAATGGTTCAGACCTGAAGATTATATGAAACACAATAATATTTCGCTCTACTTTCTGGATTGTTTTAGGTTCGTTGTCAGCTTGTAATATTCTTTTGTATAACAGTTAATCGTTTCTAAATGATAACAGAATTTACTTTATAGATATCGATTAATAACCTCGTTAACTCTATGAATACAGCTGCGATATGTTGTGATGTGAATAGTTACCAGCAAATTCTAATTCTGTACAGAACATCCTCAGTTTTTTACGGTTATTTTATGCATTTCGATGCAAATTCGTTCACCGATATGCTATTCGTCGACCGTAGGTAGGTCGTCTTTTTTTATAAAAAATCATGCTACTAAACTTGCTACATCAATGTAAAATAAATATAAAGATATAAATTTACGTTGCATTCAAACATAATTGATTTACCTGAGAGTCAGGCGAGTTACTAGATTTAATTCTTCGCCTTTTTTCTAACTGTTCGAATGCTAAGTTTATTACATACTAGTAGTAGTTCCGATTCGAATTTCGTTGCAATTCGTTCAACTGTTTTATATAGATCACAGTTTTAATTATAACACATATTAATTTTAAATATGGATCAACTTTGGAAATGTAATAAATAATTCCATGTGGGAGAATCGTTGTTTCACGAGATCTCTTCTCGTTTCCCGCATTGTCGTCGATTGTACCAATATTTGCTGTAAATTATAATCTGTATACATATTACTTTAGCAGTATTATAATCGCATGATATTTAACACGCGATATCTACTTATGAGTTTAATATACATATGTATGTATGAAAAACACATCTTACGAAACATTAATCATATTCACATCCTACTACATTAATATTATAAAACAGCGCGAGTAACCAAGTGCTGCTGTGCTGGAATATACATATGCAAAATGCATCCTCATTTGAGATATTATCAAGCTCAGAATTCTAACTACTATTATAATGTAATATATATTCATTTATACAATCTATTATCGGAAATTCACGCTATGATTTTATCGAATTCTGTTCTTGTTACAATTTGTTACGATATTTTGAAATTCTTTCGATAACTTACATATTTCTTTTTTACATATTTTTCTTACATATTACTTATTTCGTGTAGAACGTTACTGTAATTTTTAATAACATTTCAGCAGTTGGAAAGTGCAGCCCTATATCGTTGTCAGTTGGAACCGTAGAAAAGTTTTGCATTCATTTTTAATCGATTAATTCGTTGGTTCTTCGTTAAATCGCCATCGCCATCGCCGATGGTTGATAGTGTTAGTTAAGATGGTGTTATGCCGTAAAAGGAACAACAAGAACGAAAGGTATTCCTCCGATAGAAACAAGTAACCAGCCAAGAGGAAAGTAAAAAATAAACGAATAAACAATTTGATCGCTACGTTTTCTGTTTCTGCTTAACAAAACACGGCAACGAAAGAAGAAGAAAAACGGGAGATTACAGTTTGAAATTCAATTCATTTTTTATCGCATTTTTATTACTATGAAACTCATGAACACATATAGTTTATAAACGTAGACTATGTCTATTGCGTAATAAAGATCATGCAATCTATGAACCTATTAAAATTTTATGATATATCTACAGGTATACATATATATTTGATAATTGCCATTATCATATATACACTAAGTGTCATATATATATTTTATGACACTATGTTGTGACTTTACAGCGATGACACTGAATGTTAGAACAGTGCATTCAATTGCAGCCCTTCTCCCTCATAAAGAGAAAAATCATGACTTTCTGCCACGTGGAAACGTACCGTAATAATAAGTAGTAAGTAGTAAGTACTAAGTAGTAAGCAACAAGTAAGCAAAACATTTAAATATTGACAAATAAATTAGAATATGTTGTTTTACACAGACTAATACAAAAGTAACTGTTGACTAAATTCTAACGAAGATTCATATTGATCGTCGTAATATGTTACATATACATTGGTGATAGCGCCGAGACAGATATTCTTGTCAAGAAGTCAATGAAATCATATGGTTTGACAGTTTCGGAATCCTGTTGAGAGCGTCGATCACTGCCATTGCAAAGGACAATGCGATCGAGAATCACGAGTCTAGGGACATTTCTGATCAAATCCAGTTCAAATCTACTGTAGTTCACTGATTATTGTTCACGAGTTTCAATCGAGGAACGCTGATAAACCGAGCATTCTGTCAAGTGCACTATCCAGTGTACGTGATATCGGAAAGAGACCACTACCTGCTGTCTCGTCGGAAAAGATGAGAGGACAAAAAGAGTCGACAGATTAAATATCAGATACATTTCTTCATTTTGAAGAAATTATTGTCGTCTCGTTCCTGTATCGCTTAATCGACAGCCCAAAGAGAGTTTGTTGTTATTGTTAGAATAGGCACGTGAAATGTGGGCGACATGGAAAGATGAGAAATAGTACCAGATTTATGGATGGAGTATAAGTATAACGCATTCGAGATACGCCTGAAATGTGAATAATAGCATTGGAAAAGATATTTTGATTGAAATCTATCTATCAGAGAGATAAAAAGTGTAGTGCATGACCCAGAAGATTCTGATATGTCAAAGAAATCTGTATAGCGGTATTTATCCAGGAAAAGGTATTGTGCCGTTTGTCGTTCGACGTTGGTAAAATTCTTGCAATACTGAGATTATTACGTTGTTATGGTTGTTATTGTAAACGGCTGATCCTTTAGAATTATACTTTAGATCTCTATACCTTGGGGTACGATGCATTATCTACAACAAAAGAATTTAATACTCCAAAAATAGTCCTTAACGTTTTTTATACCTGATATAATACTGTTTGCATAGATGTACATTTTGACACGTCTTGTCCCCATTTCTTATTAAATTATTGTCCTGTTCAATTATTATATCGATTTACGTGTTAATTAAAACGTTTAATTGACCACCATTGATGAGGACAATGGGGCGCAAACAGCGTGTTACAATTATCAATTTCCTACATAATTATTGTGGTTTACCAGAATCATCGATTAAGTTTGCGTCCTGTGTCGTAAGTGAATGTGTATCGTTTTTAAATATTCAGTAGGATTGAACGGAGAGTATGTAATATCTCAGATTTCATAACTTGCACAAAAATCAGGATATTTTAACGGGTGAAGAACACAGATCATGCTTAAATATAATTATGTTACTACAGTTTTATTTGTAATATTTTGTCACGTCGTACATTTTCTATACTCGTAACCGATAATCGCTTTCTTTGCCACTTGTCTCTTTTAACCCTCTTGCCGTTAGTACCTAGCCCAGAGCCGCTATTGTACATCCGTGGTTCCATGGTTTTCCTGAAAAATACCTTCATCTGATATTTTGGTTTTTTCTAATAAGATTTTAACAAATTTAACGACACTTTATGTTTATAAAATTAGTTTTTATAGCAGAGAAGATTTCTTTTGGACTAACTAACAGAAATATGTTGTATGTTTTGCTTTAGTAATGAAATTTTCATTATTTTTAAGAAAAATATGTTACTTAATAAATAAGTGTCTTGAAAAATGCATATTTCCCAAAATATCTTTAGCCAGTGCACAGAAAATTTGGAAGGTGCTAAGAGGTTGAACGATCGAGACGAGTTTTAGAAAAGCGTCATGAAAGCATCCTGTGTTCGACTGTTGAACTTTCAAGATGTTCTTCAGCTTCCTTTCGACTGCCGAAGCGTGTAGACGTGTGTCTAGTGCCCAGTGAAGTTCAAAATAAGTGACGATCCTCCGTCGAAAGTGAGCTGAAACAGAAATAAACCAAGTCTTTTCTAAACTTACCCGTGGAAAATCCAACACTTCTAATCTCTAATCCAAATCATAGCCTCTCGACTAGTTATTTCAATTTGAATTAAATAGCTCGAAAATGGCCCAAGTAATCAGATCAGACCCTCATGAACAAAACTACAACCGCACCGTTCTACCTCCACCGTGGCAAAAGGATAATGTATCCCATCTTTCAAACCACACCAACAGCATCAAGAAACGTAAGCTTGATTCAGTAAAAAAAAAAAAAAAAAAAAAGAATGTAAACACTAGTCAGGACGAACCGTCAACAAGTCACAACATCAACAAATCAACATGCACAAAAAATCCTCCTCCCCCACCCAATCTTCATTGATGATGTTATCGACATTCAAACAATGATAAAGTCCATCGAGAAAGATATTAACAAAGAGGATTACATACTAAAAATTAAAAACAATCAGATTAAAATCCTGCCGGCCAATCCAGACTCCTACAGAAAACTAACAAAGTTACTAAAAACTCTGAACGCAAACTTCCACACATATCGACTGAAACAAGAATGACCTTTTCGAGTGGTACTACGCAACATTCACCACTCAGCTAACTTAGATGAATTGAAACTTGAACTCTTAAATCATAGCCATGAAGCAACCAACATTAGCAATATAAGGCACAGAATCACAAAAACCCGCTATCCTTATTCTTTATCGACTTAAAGCAAAAACCATATAACAAAGAAGCCTATAATATCAATCATTTCATGAATTCGGTAGTAAAAATTGAACCACCTTTTATAAAAAAAAAGAGATAGTTCAATGTAAAAGGTGCCAAAGGTATGGCCACACGCAAAAATATTGCAACCACAATCACCGCTGCGTTAAATGTGCAGGTATTCATCCTACAGATCAGTACACTAAATCTTCAGAAACTCCTGCGAAGTGCATCCCCTGTCAAGGAGAGCATCCTGCGAACTATAAAGGTTGCACAGCCTACAAGACCTTGTATAAAAATAAGTAGCCCAAACTCAGAGTTAAAGACCTAACCAACAAAGCACTTAATCCACAAAAATTCTCTACTCCTTCAATCTCTTACGCACAAGTAGTTTAAGGAAATCAAAACAGACCGAAAATCCATAACGCTCAATCACAAATCAGTGTTCCCAATTCAGAAGACACGGATAACTTCAATAGGCTTGAAAAATTAATCACGAAACAAACAGAGCGAATTATTAACTTGCTATCATTGCTTACAATCATCGTGGACAAATTAACACGCTCCGGCGTAAAATAAAACCAATACGCATAGCTCTTTGGAAGGCTGACGGTCTAGCTCAACATAAATACGAACTAGAACTCTTTCTAAAACAACGAGAAATTGACATAATGTTCATATCTGAAACTCACTTCACCGATAAAAATTACCTGAAAACTTATAATACCATATTCAACGTCCCAGTGAAAAGGCCCACGGTGGTACCGGAATTATCATCAAGACCAGCATAAAACACTATGAGCTTCCATCATTTCAGAAGGACTACCTCCACGCCACAAACTTAGCGATAGAAGATCAGCATGGTCCAATCACCACATCAGCAGTAAATTGTCCTCTTAGACATTCTATTTCCAAAGAAGACTTTGATAAATTCCTCGAAGACCTGGGCAATAGATTCATAAGTGGAGGAGACTATAACGCTAAACATACGCAATGGGATAGCAGACTTATCACAGTAAGAGGCAAAACCTTTTGAAATCCATAAACGCCAACAGACTTAACTACCTCAGTACAAACGAACCCATGTACTGGCCTACTGACACTAACAAGCTATCTGACTTATTAAACTTCTTCATAGCTAAAAACATCTCACCAAGATACATCCAAATCAACTCTTCTGTGGAACTCTCTTCAGATCATTCACCTATCATAGCAACAATTAACTCAACAATTATCGAAAACCAACATAATGGCTTTATTCACAACCAACGTACAAACTGGCAACTTTTTAGGGAAGTATTCAATCATACAACATCAGCCTCAATATCCTTGAAAACAAACGAAGATGTAGAAGCAGCCACGGAATATTTAAACACCAGCATAATAAACGCGAACCGTTCTTCCACCCCTACTAAGTATTCTGTCAATAAACATGAATACACCCATTACATATTAATAAAAATCGCAGAAAAACGTAGACTTAGAAGAGTATGACAAAGTCATAGAACGCCTGAAGGCAGGCGTAAGATAAATAACGCAACAAGAAAACTGTTAATCAATAATTTTTTCGTGCAGGTATTTATTGATTCACTCGGATTTACTTTGTATAATCTGTATTTCAGTCTCAAGTACAAACGTGCTAACGCACCGGATACATAAAGATAATTAAAACGTAGACAGCGTCTAAGTCAAAAGAGCGTAGTTAGAAGTCGTAGTAACCTGTGTTGTAGGAACTAGTGACCATACCAACCCACTATTCCGTTAACAAAAACTAACCAAAATCATTAAAAATTACAAAAATGACTGTTTTCAAAAATATCTTGCTAATTTGTCTCCCACAGCTGACTCCAACTACTCACTATGGAAGACATTCAAGAAACTCACTCGTCGCAAATAATCCTTCCAATTCGCTGTCCCCAAGGTGGATGGGCGCGCAGCCCTATACAAAAAGCCAACTTGTTTGCAAATCACCTAACTAATGTCTTCAAACCGTATTCCTCCACTATTGTCGCCGAAATAACGGAATACTTGCACTCTCCCCTCCAGATGTCTCCTCCTATTGAACCTTTCTCATCTCTGGAAGTTATAGAATTAATACGTCGTCTAAACCCCAGGAAGCATCGGGACGTGATCAGATAAGTAACAAAGCTATCAAGGCACTTCTCAAAAAAGGGACTGCTCTCATTACCTCTATTTTTAATGCAATTCTTCGCTTTGAATACTATCCTAAGTCTTGGAAAATATCATTAATTACCCGTATGTCTAAACCTGGAAAACCAGTACACGAAACTATCTAGCTCTTATCGCACAATTCGTCTTCTACCCACTTTGTCCAAACTATTTGAGAAGATGCTAACGAAACGACTCCTTCCACTCTTAGAGGAGTTGAAAACAATGCCGGATCATCAATTCGGCTTTCGGAAGCAACATTCTACGATAGAGCAAATTCATCGTCTAACTCATAAAATCAGCCAAGATTTAGAAAAGAAAAAATACTGCTCTGCGGTGTTCCTGGACATTCGGCAGGCGTTCGACAAAGTGTGGCACGAAGGACTTTTGTTCAAACTAAAGAAAATCCTACCACACACCTACTATTCTATCCTAAAATCATATCTAACCAATAGGCTGTTTATGATAAAATACTTAGACGCTATAACCGCAACATTCCCAATAGAAGCTGGCATACCCTAAGGCAGTGTCCTTGGACCTCTGCTGTTTACCATCTACACTTCCGACTTACCAACCTTAACAGAGATAACCACAGCGACATTTGCTGATGACACAACTTTATTAGCATCCCACTCGGACCCGACAGTTGCCTCCTCAACCCTTCAGCGAGGTCTCGACTCTATGGAAAAGTGGTTCCACAAATGGCGCTTCAAAATAAATGAAAATAAATCCAGTCATATAACTTTCACACTGCGAAAACAATCCTGTCCACAGGTGACCATAAATAATATTCCAATTTCAAACAAAGATACAGTCAGATATCTGGGCATGATTTTAGACAGAAGAATGACATGGAAACGGCACATTGTAAAGAAATCCAAAGAACTGAAAACAAAACTAAAAAAATTCTACTGGCTCAAATAGTACTATATAAAGTCTATTAAAACCTGTTTGGACCTATGGGATTCAACTGTGAGGAACAGCGAGTAATTCCAACATAGAAATTCTCCAACGATTCCAATCAAAAACTCTAAGATCCTTAATAGATGCACCTTGGTATGTTACCAACGAAACAGTACATCGCGACCTTAAAATACCCACAGTCAAAGAAGAAATATCCAACCACCAAAACCCAATAACTTGACACGACGGATCAGATCCGCAGACTAAAAAGGCAATACCTGTTAGATTAGATTCAACTAGAATCAAACATACTATAAACTTTTATAATCCAAGTTGCAGTACCACGCCAAAATAATTTACTTAAAATTCTGTATGAGAATTGATTGTAAATAAACTACTAAATAAACCAAAAAAAAAGATGTCCTTCAGATTTTAGGGATGGAAGGCTTGAACATTCAATTTCGTAGCATGTTACTTAAAAAGTGACGCGACGCGTAATCGTTACGCGATTAGACATGTAAATGTCATTGAAATATTTGGAGGAAAATAATACGAATCTTAATCTCGCGACTGGTTTGATCACGAGTGACCACGATAGTGCGTGGGTTAGATACGTTAACCGCGCAAGATCACTGATAGTCTTTAGCATATGAAATAGGTACACATAACTAAAAAACATTTAATTCTACTAGTAGTTAATAACGCTATTTAACAGCGGTTTCTATTTGGCGCAACAACTATCGAGAATCGCGATATATGAAATTTATAGCTGAGGTCGGATTCGTAAACCATGACGTGGAAGTTGTTAGTTATAGTATACGCGTATCGTTTCTTGCGGTCGTGGATTGAATCGCCGAATTAATAGAAGTGAATTGCCGAAAGGCTATACGATGCATAAGTATCCTAGCCTGAGGCCTGTCAGGATGCCTGGAAGCACGGAAGTTTGACGAAGGTTGGTCGTCGGATGGTAATAAATCTTATTATCTTAGTGAATCCGGGCTAATACATCGAGTACTTTGTGTCGCGAATTCAGCTCGAGAAGCCCGGAATATTTCTCTATGAGAGAAAGGAACATGATTATTTATGAGCGTTTTAACTGCCCTGCAAATCTCAATTCGCACTTAGTGCGGCGAAGAATCAGTTAATATTTATTTATTCGTTAAAATGTCTTAAAAGAACAATTATATATATATTGATATATGTTGAACAGTTGATATCAATATTAATTACTAATACTGGTGATATTTATGATCCCGTGTTTCCGTTCTTATTAGAGATACACGATGTAAGTACTGGAATTCAGAATTTACTAAACGAATTTAATACCATTCGTATTAACCATAAGGTGTTAATTTAGAGCTACGGAGTTTTCTCGCTTTTAAAACCTTCGAATTATGATATTTTTTTACAAATACATGTCAAGTATTTACTATATGTATGTGTAGTGTATGCTGTCGAGATAAATCGATCGTGAGTATTCTCTGAAAGATTTTTTCGAGTAATGGATAGTCGTGAAAGGAAAATGAAAATGAGTAAACGTGGAAAGATTAAAATAGGCCAGCTAGTACACACGAGCACAAACATAACAGCGTTCGGCTCGATTTGAAAACGTATAACGTGCCATAGTCGCAGTTGTTAGTTTCTGGTCTCATCCGCGAAACCATTTTAAGAGTTTTAAAATCCTAAATGGTGAATTCCATCATTTCGCAAAAGTTTTGAGATAATATGCGCGTTTGTGTGTTTCTGATTTTGTGATGTTGCGAAGGATATACGGGTAAATATACCGAAAAGGGTACGTCTCGTTGATTTCAATGACTTTCAAATATGTTATAGAGAACAACATTTCGAATAACTTTATATTCATAAAAATGGCTTCGATGTTTTCAAGTATGGTTGTAAAGTTGGATTTGCTTCGGGTTAAATAATACATGAACAAACAATGCTGTAAGAAATTTAGACCTTATATCATTATACATTAATTGGGGACATTTCGGCCATAATATCGAAAGACGCAGTTACCAAGATGCGGTTACCATAGTTAAAACGCCGTTGAAATAAAAATTCAGCGACATGCCCGGCATGTTATTTGACTATTGGTTTATTATTCTTTGGTTAATTTGTAACACAGACTCGATTCCGATACTACGATAAATGCTATTTCTGAATTCTACGCATATCCCGAGTTGACAGACAATATACCTATTATTCAGCGACAATACAAGCGACAATAAGTAAGAGGTTATTACCAGGTAATTTAACATTGTAAATCGAGTTGACGACTTTCCGAAGATTGGGGTTAAGTTATTTTGATCGTGTTTTAACGGCAAACGCCTGCGCGTTTATAGTACACTGATCTTACAAGCAAAGTTATTTGGACGTTTAACAAATTGAAATTGGAATACTTTAGAAGAATTTTTATACCTTTTAATATTAATTCTCGGATTAGAAAGTTTAGACTTATGCACCTTTAACTGCTAAGTCATAGTGCAACCAATAAGAACGTTATGAAAGAATGAGAGAGATGGAAAATGCTTCCACATTTTTTTATAGAGAACGCGATATTTCAAATTAATCTACAAAGTTTCTAGGAACTTTTATATCAATTTAAAAAAGATTTTTACCCACTGGTAATATATTGCCATTATATCATAAAACTACTTGCGCGACTTTTCTCATAAAAAATTGCGTTTCTTTTTCAAGTTTTATAAAAAATACTTTAAAAGTATTTGTATATGACAAATCATAAATACAGAAAACACAAGTAATTATTTGAATTTGTTATCGAAATATATCAACCTCTTTGCCAAGCAGTAAAAAACGAACCGTAAATTTAAGAATATTACGGTTATTTTGCTTTTGTACTTAGGATACAACTAGCAATTGAAAGTGTTATACACATATATGTACTTATAATAAAATGAATGATGGGGGACGATTTTTTACTACACGCATTAGTATATTAATACTATATATACGTACTTATATACATATACTCTATTGTATTATGTATGCATTTGTACTATTTAACACACATTGATTTATATGTATAGGCGACCAACGTGTGTATAATTCTGATGTGTACCACACGATAGCCGATGAATTATAGATTATTAAATTTTGATTCGGACATTAAGCTAAATCCTGTCAAGGTACTCGTTAATTGACTGTTAATTCGAAGTGTTGCAAATAATCAATTCTGATTTCTCTTTAGTTGTAAGTATCATAGCGAGTAGGTGCGAAATTTTGACCGGTCAGGCCAATCGAAATATAACCTTTGTTGTTATACATACTATGTACATACGATATATATCCCCTTCGCTGTGTCTCAACGCTGCCCATCTAAACTTTGTTTATCAAATCGGGAGACGTTTCCTTTATCTCGTATAACCCTCGGGAATTATAAAACACTGCGCGTAAAGCGCTAAAATAGCGGTAAAACAGAAAATGTGAGGAATCGACTACTACTCTTTTGATCCTTGCTTAGAAAGTGGACCTTTGAACAGCCAAAATGTAACAACTTTGTAATAACAATTTTTTATCTTAAATTCAAGAGAAAAATATTCTAGTTGCAGTATTTAGAAATACTATATCGTTTTGAGAGCGAATTTTTACAGATTTTAAAATTTACATTTTTTGGCATTTATCGGTCGTTTCGTATCGCGAATCAACACATACGAATGTGTATTGCGTGCAGAAACTTTTGTTACTATCTAGATTCTGTCGTTCTTTGTTTTTTTTAATTACAGCCCCCGTGTGAAACGTATGCTTGGTCGGGATGAAGTTTTTCAATACATTTAAAAAGATAGGTTATTTTATAGAGATGTAGGAGGGAGTTGTTGTTACCAAGGGACTAATAGCATAACCATTGTCTGAAAACCGTTGTCAATGGTTTGGTAATATCAATTGATGTCATCATATTTTACGCTTATTATACATTGTAGATGCATTGGCAAACGTTTGAAAATTTTTGTTACATGTAACCATCATTTTGAAAAACTAATAAGCTTCAAATAATAGAAATATCTCGCATGCCACGTTAAGGTTATAAACGGAAAGACTTTAATTTTTCAATTTAAAAATGATTTTTACCCACTGATAATATATTGGCATTATATAATTAAACTTGTATCATAGCTTGTTAGTATTATATCCTATATTATGCTATCTATTGTATTATGGTACAGTAGAAACTAAAATAACGGAAATACGATATATATAATACAGCATGTAGGTACATGCGTGTAATGGACTTACTTAACCGGGATTTATTTTTTACTGGAAAATGAATATCGTATGATAACGCTAGATGTATCGAACGATATCCGTTACGAATACCTTTTCGAAAAAGTATTCGTACCGTAAATTTACATATCGAAAGAGCCTTACCTACTAAAATAACATTTGAACATGATGCGTTATGAATGACTAAGATAAAATTCATACTTGTTAGAGGAATATGTCGAAACAATAATTTTTCATTATTACAGTTTAAACAAAATGATTATATTTATCTTTTATTAACGTTCTAAGTCGCTTCGCTAATTTTCCAAAAATACTAATTTATTTATTATATGTTATATTACATTATATTATATTATATTATATTATATTACATTATATTACATTATATTATGTTATATTACATTATATTATGTTATATTACATTATATTATGTTATATTACATTATATTATATTTTATTTTATTTTATTTTATTTTATTATCATTATCATTATATCAGATGATATTTCGTTTTGTCGCAAACGGAAAGATTAATGAATGTAAAATTCTCGATAAGTTGCGATTTACAAATAGAATGACAATCAGAAAATATTGATTTTTCGACAAAAAGAAAAGTGCGGATTTTATTGCAACATAACTTTTCGTATCGTATAATGCATAACATCACATATGCGTAATACGGGAGAAATAGATTGGAAGCGGTTTATGAAAGAGGTGAACCATATGTGAAATACACATTTCCAATAAATGTTATGGTCTCATCGTGCTATCTGTTATTTACGTATCTTGTAAATAATGCTATAAACGCAACAGTTCATCCTGACAAAATATCTTGGAAAAAAAAAGTATTCAAACATCATTTCGTTCTTTACATTACAAAACCATTGTGTAACAGCTAATTAAAACACGCGACACGCATTCCGGAAGATGCAATATGTTAATTATTTTTATCGTTGTCGGAACGTTGTGAAGCAGACAATGCGGACAAAGCGACAAAACGATAAAAGCGAATATGAGCTTTAATTAATTAAATTGCATCGGTATCGGATATAATTCTTTTATCTTCTTGCGTAATTTTAAGTCGCAAACTACTGTATACACATAACTGTATTAACAGTGATAGCATAGCGATTCGTACAAGGAAAATGGAGAACTAATATTAATATGTTTGTAGCAATTGTGATTATGTATTTCAATTATGTAACTCACAGGTGTAATTTTTAAGTTTTATCTTCTCGAAAATTTCTTAGCATTAAAGAAGAAAATGTGCAAACAAAATATCGATTAACATATTGGAAAAGTTTGTTAAAACGATGTAAAGAGAAATGCTAAAGATTTGAAAACGAGAAAATATAAACACTTGCTAAATGTTTCTTAATTAAAGGATGCTTGGTGTGTGACTTTATAAATTTTTCCTGAACGAATGATAATTAATATTATTTTTATATCGTATACTTCATCCAAAGGATGATAGATAGGTAGAAATTTCATAAATTCCATCCACATCCGAACGCTGCATCCCGGAAAGAGCGAAAGAGATAAGCTCGTAAACTATTTTTTATTATTATTATTATTATTATTTAATTTATACTTTACAATTTGTCCAACTGGACATTTGGTAAATTCTTCTAACTTAATTGCTAAATGACATGTAGATGGCTACCCCAGCGGGATACCATCTTCGAGTTTGACTATTTTATTTCTTTAGTGAGGTCAGTAGGATGTTTTCTTTTTAGTCTTCTTTCTATGAGAGTTTTGCTCGCTTCAGCAGCCAGCTGGTTTGGGTGTGTTGCCGTTCTTTCCCTGTATTTTTCTGCGTACCTGCCGATTTCTTCTTTGACCGTTGGTATTTTTAAGTCTTTGCGTATATTCGCGTTTCTGACATACCATGGGACGTAGACTATTGTTCTCAGTATCTTCGATTTCGTAAACTATGTAACATAGTTTTTGTTTAAAAGTGTGAAAAATGTAATTGGGGGAAACGTAATTAGAAATTTCCTGAGAAAAAGCAGTGTGCTTTGCACGTTTGCGTTTGGACGAAACTGGTGGAAATGTGGCATACGGATACTAAGTACAACTCGAGAAATTCAACGTGACCCGATGTGTGTTACGTAACATAGTTACGAACGATCGAGCCCGTAAGGTGGAGAATCCCTGGGATATCCATAACTCAGTTGTCATATACAAATTTTGGGATGGTTTGAAATATCGTAGCAAATCTAGCAGCTAAGCGAGATTATGAGAATTTATCCGCGATAGTCGTATGAATGAGTGGAGAAGACGTCGCGTCGCTCGCAGATTCGGCAAATAATTTACGATTGATCGATCGCTTTCTAACGATCTCTTCTTTGGCTGAATCCTATTTCCGATCTTGCTTGCTTGCTCAAACTAATCAGGAGGCGGGGACCGTAAGATAAAATACATAATAATTTTCAGACATTTTAAATTGAAAGGTTTGAAAAACTACTTAAACTCGATTTCGAATCGTACTTCGTAAAGTGATGTTGTTCACATTTCTTCAAAAGTGTTTCGTTTCAAGTTCAAAAGTTATGATGAACCGATTTACCTATGCAGTTCGGTCGTGCCGTCTTCAACGATATTTCCCGCCGGTTCCGGCGTTTTTCATGAAGATTTTCGAGAAAAGATATCGAAAATAATAGTGGTAGAAGAGGGAGAAGGAAAAAGGGAGAAGAAGGAAAAGAAAAGAAACGCAGATCAGTGTTTTATGAGACTAGGTCGAAGGCGTTTGTTAAGATTAAGAATGTCATTCGTGGCTGATATAATTGGATCTTAAGTTTAGGAGAATCAAGAAAAGGGAACACAGACCTCTAGAAACGGCGAAAAAGAAAGAAAAAGGAAAGGAAAGGACGAAGAGCAAAACGTAACGGAGAGACGAGCGGGAGCCGTATGATGATATCTATCGTAATCAAGGATCCTTTATTTCGTCTGCACGATCTTCCAACGTTCATTTCCACAAAAGTAATCTCCCTTTCATTTTGTATACATATAAGTCTGTTATCTGGTTGAAAGTTCCGCGTTGAAAGTCCGACCTGGTATGCCGCGATATTTATGTATCACGTGCCTTTGATCTCCAATCCTTTGAGAGTTCAAAAAGATGAAGGAGGAGGGTGCCGAAATCTTTTCTCGGAAAAGAACGGTCTCGAGAGTGTTAGTGAAACTGATGTTGAATTCACGTTTGGATGCTTCGGTTGCCTTGAATTTTTAACTCGTAATTGGTATGGTAATCATATTGTTAGATAGATAATATATTTAGAAATTGCTTGGTAATTAAAAGGACAAAAGATGAAAAAAGATGGTATTTCATGCAAAAAAGAATCTAGCTGATAGACTATTTTCTAAATTATCAAAAAAATAAAGAACCTTACCCTAGTTAAAGATAGATGTTGGCGGTTCTCGTTTGAAGATATAGCAGGATTAGGAAGAAAAGATTTTCTGTTGTATTAACGAGTAACGCTCTTCTGTTTTGAAAAGAAAAAAAGATGTAAATTCAACTGGAAATCAAGCAGGAAAGGATGAAAAGAAAGGATGGGCAAAAAATATGTTTTTCGCTTACAATGATATTTATAGCCTTCCGTTTACAATACCAAATCCCAGTGGTGAAATACGGAAGGGAAAACGTTATAGCTTGCGATATCTATCTTACGTTCCAAGTATTGATTGGCGGATTTGAAACATTGACATAACTCGAAGGGTGAATTAAATCGCAACTATAAAAGTAATGAAAAGAATTTGTATAACATATATTTGCCTTAATTGATCTTGATTCTGAATTACAGGATTATCAATTATATATCTGTTTCGATAATTCTCAGTTATGATAAACCTATGGTAATGATGGTAACTTTTAACGTATAAATTTTTATTCTTCCACTATTTACTTTTCCAATGTAGTACATCTCGTGTGTAACTTAACTTTAGTGAGCCTAAATAATTTTGTCGTAGAAAATATTTACCGTGAAATAATCTATTCGTGGATGTGTGAGTTATTGACGGTAACTAATTCAATGAAATCGTTTATATTAACAGCCTTTGTAATAAAGATCATTGAAATATGTATGTATAAAATCGTAAAAAGTATATAAAATTGCAAGTTCAAAGCAGATGTAAAAATTATGCAACTTGTTAATAAATTAATATCTTATGTTTTATCTATCTTTGTACATTTTCGTTTTGTGCGAAAAGTAGGTGTTTCTATATTCGATACATCCGATTATTCAAAATTATTAACGTTATCGTTACGTTACATACGTATAACAGTCAAAATCGATTTGCGGAAGAGCTACTTAATTAACCAATAAAAAAGCTAATCTACATTGCGAGTAATTACTTATTACTGATTTTCTTTATTGTAATATAAGCTACATATGGTACAAATTTATATTTCAATTGAATTTATACGCAATTTCTTCTTTCTTCTTTTCCGCCAGAGTTACAATCCTGTTAATACATAAGAGAAAACAAAACGTACTTATAACATACATGTTCGATGTTTTGTCTAAAAACTAAACTAACATTGCATTATATTTATTATATCTTTAGTTGAGTCAACATTAAGAAATTGAAATTACTTATGCTGTAATTGAAGTTGAAATTGATGTTATTATCAGTAATCAAGCTGTGACTAAATTTCAAATAAACGCGTTAAAAAAACGTGTCTCTTTCTCTTATTCAATTGCCTCAGGCTTCGAATTAAGTTATTCATCGACCTTGTTTCGAACAGAGTAATAATGTACTTTCTTTAGAACGTTCTAACAGTAAGTAGTGATCGAGTGATCCAAGATTGAGCGAGGAAACGGTACATTTTTAACGGAGAAAAAGGCTCTCTTCATCTCCGTGTTATATACACACTTAGATGATTTTTTTACGGGGCCAAAGTATACAAACAAATATTACAAACGTCTCGAATATAAATAATATGTATACATAAGTTTGTCGATAGGAAAAGAGGCAAAAGTTGCATGTTGCGACTACGTAAAAGTATCTAAAAGTAGCACGTAAAACATACATATAAGAAATATTCAAGTATACATATATATTATGCATATTATATATATATATTATACATATATATTATACATATATATTATACATATTATATATATATAATGTATAATATGTATGTATACTTGAATATGTATATATATATACATATATTCGTGTACCGGCCGATTGGAATTGATTACGCGTTGATCTCAAACAGAGGCATTCATATTGAGTTGAAGACACGCTGGGTGTTATACGTTTTTCGAATTATTTGCTAAATAAAGTGTCTAATAAAATGTTATATTGATTATTACATATCGAAGTGTTATTTATTAAATACACAACGCCCATCATGTAACAGCGAAAAGAGGTACGTATCTTTTGAATGGTTAGAAATGGGTGAAAATGTCCTAAGGTAAACTGAAACGGTATAGAATGGCATAGAAATTCTAGAAATAAATCTGTACGCATTTTTATGCATCGATGCATGTACAAGATGCGCTTCTTTTTTAAATGAAACTTTCAAGTACTTGTAGCCGGATCTCTACTCTAGAAAACACTTTAGAAAGGTATATAATACAAATGCATAAAAAAAAGTAAATTACAATAGTAAGAAAAGTACATGTGTATACATTAAAAAAGATTTTCGCTTTTATTCTAGCAAAATCGAGATATTAAAAATGTCGTCTGTTCAAAAAATATGGAGTGATTATATACACAGATGAACATAGAATAAGCAGTAGATGAAACTGAAACAAATATTCTTTTTTTTTTTTAATTTTGATTAATCTAATAATGAATTCTTGCTAAACTCGACTTTCGTTATCTCATAATTGAAAACGATTAATTTCGTTTTTGTAAAACTACCGACAAGATATTATGTATAATACTTGAAACATAATCCGAAGAGTGAAGAGAACAGGAAGATAGAGACTAGGAAAGAACAATTTTTTTATACGATTTTCCTTAGGCGACAGAAATGGAACATAATTTTAGCTTCCCTAACTCGAATATCTCCGTCGCAAGAAGCAGAAAGATAAAGAGGATAAGTTAAACATTTCCTAAGAAATGAAACAGACAGAGTTTTAATGAGTTACCCAAGCAAACTATGCACGAGAAGAATGTAAGACGATTAGAAGTCCGTTTAAAATCGTTATATAAATAATTGTAAAAGATCTTTCCGAGGAAAGAGTTTACTTCCTCATGTTAACAGTTAAGATGAAAACGATGATCCATTTAATAATCTTATCTCTAACTCTGGAATTTAAATTACGATACGATGTTAATAATAAATAACTTTCCAGTTTTCGATACATTTCGATTATAAGTATTGTAATTAAAGAAGTGAAATAGTAAATGAATTACATATAAAAATATTTGTAAAAAGTTTTGTTCTAGTATTAGTTTCAGATTAAATTTCGTAATAAAACATGATAGGAACATCGACAATTGGCCGCTAAAGGGAACAAAATGCGATTCCACATAATTTTTCGTAGCATCTGTATTTTTCCCAGTATTGAACATGGTAAAATCGCCTGCAACATCCTAATCGTTTAAACATCCTTTGATCAGAGAAACTAAATTAGTAGAGATTTCATCAATAGCGATGAGAGATAACGTAACATTAATGGTCGATTCTTAAGGCTGAGTCTCTATCTATCTTTTCTAGAAATTCTGATTTGGATAATGTTTGTTGTACTCTAACTTGGATATATCTATCGATATGCAGATTTAGCATGAAAGCACAGACGATATTTCTCACTTTTCGGAGATGCGAATGATTCTCGTATCCACATCACACTATAAGCCTTTTCTGTATCAAGGCTGAAAGTTGCAAGTTATTGTTACCTACAACTACAGTACAAGCTACAGGTCTTGAAAATTGATGTATATAAGATTGTGTTAAATGATCCATTGCTGAGCGGAGTTTTCTGAATCCATATTAAATATATTGGATTCTACATGTATTTCACGCCAGCCTAGAATTTCCCACTCAATCTAGAATTTTACAAAGATTACTGGTTAAAGCAATCAGTCTATAAAAAGATTTCTTACTCGGCTGTAGTATATGTACTAGAATAGCGGTTCTCCATGTTATCTTGCATATGCATATTCTCAATTGACGATATCTTGATTCGATCGTACGATATATGTATTACTTTACATGCCATGAAATGAACAATTTTCCCAAATACACAGAAAAGTAACTCTTATAGTAACTTGTATGATCGACGTGTAATAAAATTCTACATTGAAGATGAACACAGCACACAGAGTAACGTGATAAAATTTGACTTCTTACTTACCTAATCGCGATATAGGTACCTAGATGGATATAATTAATTTTACAATGAAAGATATTTATAGGGATCTACAGCTTGGACTTTGATAAAGCACTATATATCCTATATACCTAATAGTGTAATAGGTATCGATCTGTACGATTTATCGAGTAACAGCAAATATCACGCGGTCGGTAAAATTAACTGTGAACATAAGCCTTCGATTGCTTGTAGTAACAAGGGAGGATATCGTAAACAAAGCAGCTGTTGGTTCTCGTGGATTTGCTATTTTCCAGCAGAAATTAGCCATATTACGATGGTGGACCTAGTAGGCAGCTGCATCGTAAGAGAAAGCACCTGATGCGAAATATGTACTGGCCAGAAAGTGAGAAGTGTTACCATCCAGAAAGGACCGACTGTTTGGTTTCGTTGCGGCGCGTAAGAAAGTGATTGGACGTAAATGATAAATCGCGTCGACCAAGTTGCCATACGGATGATGCAACGCGGACTTAGCCGTAATTTCCTGTAATATCGTGGGAGGAGGAGGGGATGGAAGAGCCGAAATGAATTCCATGGAAGATTAAGATTAAACGCTATCGCCTCTTTCTTTTATCCCTAGTTGCTACGCAAACTTTATGAGCAGAAAGCCGAAATAAATTTTCGCGCGACTGTAATCTAATGCAAATGAGAATAGGAAATAATTACAGATCGTGTAATGATCGGTCCGTGATATAGCAAATTTTGCCGTGTAGATCCATATCGGTTTGTTGGAAAATATCTGACAAATTTCAATCTCATTTCATAAAATATTTGATAATTCGCAAACCAAGATCAAGATTTCTCACCATTTGGTAAAATTATAGATTGGTAAAATTATAGAGATACTGTGACAAAGATATGGCAGTAGAGGCAAAAGGAAGATCAAGAACGTGATATAGCGTGACAACTAAGTATTTATTAAATGGTAACACGCTAATGCATAGACAATACAGGGATCATTAAAATCTCTAAGCGACATGGATCCGCAGTGCTTTGATCAAGGGATCGATGGATTAACTATAGAACCTTAATGGCATGAAATTGTCAATTAATCGAATCGCGGCTGCAGAAATGATCTTCTCTCCGACATATTGTACGTAATGAAATTACTCGTAACTTACGTTGCGTTACGACACGCACGAAACGTCGTGTATCGGTTTTGAGAATAAATATATCGCGTTTTATTAGCTTTCGATCGACACTGTAAAGCGCCTTTACCGCGTAATGGATTGTTAATTTCGTTAATGCGTGTTTGATCCGTCGATAGTGTCCAATTACTTTTCTGCCGTTGCATTCATTATTGCCCTGAACAACCTGTGTCAATATTATTTCTTGGATCACTCTTGGGGTGCGTTGAATATCAAACAAATTAATTGCTCTTTTCGTTCGTGTCTCTATTAATTTAGTAATTTTATAGGTTCTCCGATAGTAGTTTACAAGTTTATACAAAATACTTGAAATCATTAATACCTACATACACGGTGACACGGGATCATCTAGGATACACCTACTCTTATTAAATTCAGTTCTATTTAATAAATTCGATTAATATTCGCGTTATTTCCTTCTTATTATTATTATTATTTTTTTTTTTTTAACACTGATATCGCACAACGAAAAAATATCCTTCTTCCCTTCGTAAACCGTTCCCTGATTCGAAACGCTATCAAATTTCAAACTAAAAAGCCTTTCTTTTACCCTGATATCAGATAGCAACGGAAATAACCTAGTCTAAAAATATACACATCAAATAGGTGTAGTTACGTTAAAGCCAATCGTTTGATTTATTCTTGTTTAAGAAAAGGTATTCCATATTTCCATCTACGTAAGGAAACACGCATTTATCGCATTAAGGTGTATCTCAAACACGTGTTTGCAAACTCGAACTGATAACGTTTTACATTAATAAAATTCTTTGCATTTTAGATAAAGATTTTTGGAGAATACGTATCCTTAATTCATAGAAGACTGGATATAGAGTATCCGAATAAAGTTACAAGCGATCAATGCTTGACCAAATTTCGCCAATGTTTACTTCTAACAGCAAAACCATGTTGCTCGATGCAAAGTTATTTCTTTCCTTTGTGTGCTAATTTCGTATAATTCGAAGGCAAGACTTGAATGTGGATAAACGTTATGCCAGATGTAATTGCATCGTAATGAACGTTAAATACGTTAAACGACAATTAGTTGGATCTCGGATCGATATCATCGATTCATCGTAGATAACCCACGAACGTTTTGATTTTACTGAATTATGTATTTTATGTGATAAATTGTACACGCACACACAAGACGCGCGATGTAATAATATAATACGTAATATAAAATACAAATGGAAAACAAATATTCCAAAATAAAATTATGTAAGCTGGAGTTCGAATTCAACCAAAATTGTTCGGGTTTGATTTCAGTTGTTTCTTATTCGTATTTTGCTCGTGTTATGAACATGAAACGAACATGAACGAACTGAAAAACAACTCTTCGAAATTACAATTTACACGATAAGAAAGTTAGCGTAAAAGAGATCTATAAATACGACTTATGAGCTATTCACATGTACGCGTCCAAGGCTGGCAATATCGAAAGTTATTAAACGTATCATGGTTTTACAGGCTAAGATTCCAAAGTAAACGAAACATTCGCAACAATTGTTAAAGAGATTTTCAACATTTCTCATCATCTTTCGTATTGCACTAATTCTAAACGGCGAAATACGCTTTCTGCCAGAAGTAGTAAGTATTAGGTCGTCCGAAATGTTTCTTTCGTTTCATAAGGAAATAATGGATGCACGACATTTTCCGTTTTATATTATTTTATCGAATTACGTATGACCCATTTTGTTCTATCGAGATAAAGATCACAACGTTCGACAAATTAGGTTTCATACATAGGTTTGTATAAAGATGCGTTGTTATAAAAAACGTGTCTGTAAAAGAAAGACACTTTTCGGATAACCTAATACGCGAGTAACTTCTCCGTATTTCTAGATTCTAGAGCATGGCTAGTACCGTAGATACTTTGGTTGGTTTTGCAAGTCGATACAGCGTCTTGATAACACGATCAAACCTTGCTCCAGCAACAGGCGCCGGTCCTCGCATACTCCATTACCACGAGATTAATTGTGTTAGCGCGTGCCGCATCCGTTGCTTTCCGTTTCGCATTTCGCATTACGCATATGTGAACATACAAGCGTGAATGTAACCGATGCGTGAGATGCGTCTGTTACGATCGTGCCTCGTTGGCCATTAATCGTATAAAATAGTTACACTTTCCTGAGTTTCCTTACGAACGAACTTTTTCAATATGCGAACACAAGTTTGGCAAACGCGACAAATGCAATTCACGAGTGGCCCATTTAATCGAAGGTGGATTTTCCCTATCTCGGCAAAACACTGGAATCATTATCCGTAAAGGACGTAAATTTCACGAATATCAGCTAGAATTTATCAGAACGAGATTTCTCTCAAGACCAGATTCATTGAATTTCTGCTAAGCTCTTTTGTTATTCGAAACACCGGCCAATATCTTATATATCATTTCCTTATATTAGTATTCATAAGAATAGACGAATCCAGCAATCTGGAATTGAGTTATCGGATGATTTAAAACATTATGGTTAGTGGAAAAGAATCTCTGAAGGATTCCGAACGTTTTGTCCGTTGACATGCTCGGATGAATCGAGTTTTATCGCATGAAGGTTTCATAGCTCATTAACGAGTTTGAGACATTTTACGATAGATCATGTTTCGTGAAAAGAATTTCCTACGATAACGTTACAATGTGATCCCGATTATTTCAATTAACTGAAAGACAATTTGATCTTTCTTAAGTACGCATAAAACAGTTGTTAAGTATACACAGACACACACGCACACAGAGTTAGTACTACACGTACATGTAGAATACACTACAATCTTTCTTCTATCTTCATACTCTGGTAAATACATGTTCTATAGAAGTAGACATTCTTTACGTACACTCCTATACATGTATATTATCGTGTTCGCATCTTATATTAGCATATACATATACCGAAATTTCCCTAGGGTCATGTACGTTATTTGAATCAGTAAATTTCGTAGCAATCTTACAAATAAAACTTTGAATACATTTGAATATATTTTATTTATAATCAACAAACTTTTTTACAGCAGCAAAGATCGAAATATGCCCACAAGTGGCACAAGTTAGAAAATCTGTTTTTTATTAAACCAATGTTTCAAAAGTTTTGTTTCAACTTGTAATTTCACTTCAATTTATGTTATATATTTGTTTATTTATATGTCGATAAAACGCTATCTAAATCTAAACCCAATATATACACACAACTGTGTTACAATTATATGTGCTATAAATATACTATAAGTATTTGCATAATTACAAATAGGAAAGGTGAAAAGAAAAGAAAAAATTAGCGATAGCTACATAATATATTATATATTATAAAATTAAATATAGGTACAATTACAAAAATTCTACGTTTATAACATAAACTAAATCGTGCTTAAAGCTCTATATAAAGATTTCTTGACACAATGATTAGAGCAAGAATAGAAAAAATGTCGATCTTATCCGTAAATGTATTGGCTAATTTTAGCATTCGATTAATTGCATATTTAGTTTTTACAAGTGGAATAGTGAAATATCTGATTTTTTCGTAAAAGTTTCTACTTTTAAAAGCGTACGAAAAATAAGCTGTAATAATTGAGAAAAGGAAATTTGATCATTTATCGACTTTAAACGAAAATGAAAGATCATTGATGATTGTGCGTTCAGTCAAACAGACCATATCAAGTGTATTTAGCAATGGTTCATAGTTCTGATCAACGCGGATTTGTTTAAACGAAAACTATATATTTATAAAATTTATGTTGCACGTTCTTAATTACGTTGTGTTTTAAGAATTGCGAAGACCGAATAATTGAAGCATACTCTAATTAAGATCTAACTAATTGAAAATACAATAACCTGATAGTAAAACTGTCTTAAATGTTATTAGAAAAGCAAATGATAGAACCTAACGACTTAGAAGCAGTGCATGCGATATTACGGAAATGCTTGAATAGATAGAATGTATGTACGTGTAATTCATACACCAAAGTCGATAATTACACTAATTTCTTTCTAACAATTTATGACCATTAAATGTATAATTAAAGACTGTAAGATGATTGCTACAGGATGACCTCATATATTTACATAGCATTTAGCAAGGTTAAGATTTATTTTGTTTACTCTACATCAATCGCAAATTTATTTGTGAGTTTATTTGTGTGACTAACATTCGAAATTCGTCTGAAAATCTTCAGGTCACCAGTGTATAAGAGAAACTCGCTATTAACAAAAACATCGGCCAAATCGTGAATAAAACTATCAAACAATAATGCATTTGAGTGCAGAGGGATATGAACCTTGAGAAATTTTCCTTATTTCAACAATTTGTAAACGATCAGTGAGATAAGATTTAATCCATGTCAAAAAGTTTCATTTACATGCTACAGCTGAAAGGTTCGACAGCAATGTTGGAACTTTGCAGTATTGAATATTAATATTTTTTAACCAATGCTTGTCGCAAATATTAATAATTTAATAGGATAAATTACTTTTTTGACACGAGAAGAACTATATATGTAGGTATTAAAATCTTATCTTCTGAATTAGAACATCTACTCTGTCTATCAATTGTAAAGGAACTACAGACAGACACATACATACACACCCGATAATGAAATCTGTAGAGTTAATGAATAACGATCAATTTCATTCTATATGCGCTTACTGGCGGTTCTCTATAGCTTAATTTCAATTTATATGTTAAATTATTAAATTCTGTTGTTCGTTAAATTAGTGAAATTGGAATTTCAATGGCATAACAATTTTATTAGGTATATATATTTCGAAGTATTAAATATCAATATACATACACGCAGTCACCCATCAAGGTCTTTGTGTGTCCTATAGAAATTTCTCTTTAAATTTCATTTTTGTTTAAGTAAGATACTTAGACAAAAATGTAAGATGTCTTATGCCAAAGACGTCAAGGCTGCTAACGATAACACCTGTTTTATCATTTACTACTACTGCTACTACTACTACTACTACTACTACTGCTACTACTACTACTACTACTATGTTACATTTTGGTATTTTTGACGAAGTGAAGTTTCATGTAGATGTAGAATGCATCTCGTTCACAGAGATTAAAAATGTCAGATATTTCCTCTATTCTTTTATCTCAAGCTTGTATTTCCATACCTGTTTGTTCGATTTTTATGAACCTGTGGCGACACACGTGTCATGGGCCGAGACAAAGCAGAAGCGACTCGTGTCGTTGCTATGCCGCAAGAAACCGGCATCTGCCGCGAGTTAAGAAACAATAACATCGCGCCTTCGGTAAGAGAGTGTCGCCGCAGATGACAATCGAGATACAGCTCGGGTTCGGATTTCCGGACTCCCCCCCGACCAGTATAGTAACAGCGGGCACGCACGCCAACAAGCTAGTCAGTCAGAGAGCGAATCAGCGAGCGAACGAGTGAGCATTGTAGAGCGAGTTATATTTTCTGTTAAAATATATTCGACTGTTGTTATAACGGTTCTGGGTTCTTCATTCACAACACACCCGTCGAAAGACCATCCAAATCCAGTACCATACGCATCCTCCACAAACCGGTTAATTTTTCTTCGTACCAGTTAACTAATATTACCAATACAATATTATTTTTTAATAGTATTAAGCATACTAGGAAAGAGTTAAGTAATATATTTTTCATGTAAATGAATTTCATATAGGAATTTTTTTTTATATTTATTCTTATGTTTATTGCCATGTTAAGATAACATTAATTTTATTAATTATGATATAGAAGGGGATAGAACGGATTATAATCGCTCAATTTTCAGTCGTTAGACATTTCGCAAGATGATGTCCGGACGGGATATACGACGGGATAAAAGACAAACCATCTCTCACGACCACTTTCAGCTTCTTGTCAATAATGTCGTTCGTCCGGACGAGTTAAAAGCCATCTAACATAAATTAAAATTTCTAGCACATCGTACGACACGATTTTAAGTGCTATTAATATGATAGAAAATATCCACGGTAATGATAGATACATATAATTCGAAGCGAAAGCAATATAAAAAATAGTTGTAATAACCGTTTAATTTAATCATTATCGAGTTTCCTTTAAAATATTTGCGATAGATTAACATTGACACGTTGACACGAATGAAAATATATCTGCAAGATTCGTTTTACGGGAGTATCTCCATTTTCTTGGATCGTACGATCCTCTGTCCAGAAACAGATCAGGGTACTTGGTAATTTCGACTGATACGATGCATTTTCAAAAACGAATTCATTTTATTAATGAACACGTACGTAACGTGCAAATAATTAAATTCTTATTATCGTAAGACAAGTAAGCAAAGAATATAGATATTCTTGTGGAAAAGTAGTCTTGTACCGAAGTATCTATTACTAGTAATTAGCAAATATTTCAGTGGCAATATCTTCTAGGAAGTACATAATTCGAATGGTACAGAATTAATTAATTGGTTAGGGTTTACCCTCGATATAAACAAAAGTAAGAGTGATAAATGCGTTTGCCGAGTCGCTCTACCTAGACTGAACGAATAAAGTAAAAATGTAAACTTTTGTCTACGTATAGAGAATACAACGGTAATTGTCATAAAAATAAAGGAAAATATAAGTACATATATACATATACCGTATTTAATTGTATATTATTCCATACTAATTGAATAACTGAATAGTTAAAACGGCACTGTTACCTGTAGTAGTCAATGGTACACGCACTCGATACTCGATACTTACTACTCACTACTCGCTACTCACCTAGTCACGTTAGTCACTACTTGATATTTATACAAGATACTCGATACCCGGATACTCGATACTGATTTTGAAAATCTTCTGGAATCGTTCCCGGAAGAAGAGAAAGGAGAGAAAGAAGAAGAGGAAGAAGAAAAGGAAGAAGAAGAGGAAGAAGAGGAAGAAGAAGAAGAAGATAAAACTTGGTTCGTAAGAGGCGTTTTCTTAATATGTAGGATAATACTTGCAGCCAAAGTGATGAAACAAACGGCAAAGTTTGGGCATAAAACTACTTTCGATAGTGAAGCATAAAGGGCGGAGACGTATCCTACAGCAATTTGAATGTGAAACTTGAGACATCCCCCAGTCTGTTTAAATGTTTTTGGTAGTTGGCGCGACAAAAGAGTGGCACACCTGCTTCTAGTCATTGTCCTCACTGTCAGACATCGAATAACTTTTGAAAATTACCTATGCCGAAAATAAATTTTACTACCGTTTCAGACTAGACAAACAACGAAGGTATGGTCGAAAAGTGGAAAAAGGGCTAACTGATGCTATTGCAGATAACAGTGAGAAATCAGAAGTAAAATCAGGAAAAGTCGCACTGCAAAATCGCAATGGAAGCGGCGTTCTCAATTTTATTCGTTTAATCACGGATTACGTTGCAGCACTACGTATATATATATGTGTGTGTGAGTGCGTGTGCGTGTGTGTGCGTGTGTGTGAGTGCGTGTGTGTGTGTCTGTGTGTGTGTGCGCGCGCGCGCGTGTGCGTGTGCGTGCGTGTGTGTGTGTATTTTGAAATAGATATTTCTGAAAAAAGATTTCTATCCGGTATTATCTAGAGATACTTGTACAATACGTAGTAATACTTTCATTAAGGGAGCGAGATATAAATTATACACTTCAGATGCATCGAATATCTATTTGTATTGTATTGTATTATTTTATAAATATTATAAATGTGTGTAAGGAGAAGAGGACCGTAGCATATGACGCTTGGTATTTGCATTTGTTTGTAAATAAATATATTTGTCATACATACGCATCAGAATATTTATCCACGTGCTTGCTAACTTTCGGTCAAGTTGTGTGAAATTCTCCAGGCGAACAATGCAACAATCCGTACTCTCTCAGCTATGTAAACTGCTATGCGGCTTGACAGGAGTTCGATTCATCTCAAGTATCATCGCTAGCGATCCATCGCATCGATAGGATAAAGCATCGGATATCTCACGTATGTTTTACAACTATGTGGATAGCCCGACGGATTTAATCCACCTCGATTTAGTAAGCTGCCCTGGTATATCTTTATTCTAATATCGAGATAAAAAATCGATGATACGAGCGAATTGCTTGTTAACGTTAGCTAGACACGCGGTTTTCCTTTGCCGGCAACTTTTTTACTCACCGATGTGATGGAACGTTAGAGAAATGTATTTTTTGTTCGACGCTGATCATAACTGTCGTAAAACTTTTCGTCTTTCTGCTACGATCCACGATTTCCTTCATTCCTTTTTCAACCGGATTCCACTACGTTACAAATTGTTTGGCCGACAAAAAGTAAAAGTGCTTTACGAACGATGGAGCGAACGACTTTAAAACGAACTTTCGATAAAGAGAGACAAGCTTTGATCGATACATTGCCGAATTTATATTGTATATGACTACAGTGAAGATGGCTGAGGGGTGGAAGGACACGTAATTACAACCAGCAAAAGTCAGAGTACTATCTTTCACCCTGCACATACGAAGGATTAGGATTAAACGATCAATTTCAAATTATTAGTAGTATTCCATATCGTGAAACACGATTTCATGTTCGTAGTAGGTAGCCACGTACTAAGCTGTAATAAAAAATCTGTGAGATACCACAGGACTCATGAGGTATTCATCGGTATCGATTCGGTTTGCTATTCGGTTGATTCGTTAAATATTATTTTTTCCGAAAGTCTCGTAAGGAATGCAAAAATGTTACATTACGGATCTGTAGTAAATTTCTTATTCAAAGAACCGGTATAAAGGAAAATATGCGAACGTTCGTGTAACGAACTTTCCCTCTGATATTTTATTTAGTGATTTTCATGGTTGCGACTTAGCAACAATGATGTCTAGTTACAGGGTTGATTTTTATTCATGTCACTTGGAACGAATTCATAATTTCAGTTGCTTCTGCAGTTCCATTCTTCGTAATAAATGTCCTGAAACGAAGAATTGCGCTATTTGAAATCGACAAATTCTTCGTTTCTGCGGGTCTTCGAAGATAACGATTACATTTTCCGCTATTTTTCCTCTCGCTGTTTAGTAATCGTAAATATATCAAAGTTTAAGAAAGTGTAACGCGAGAAACAGAGAACTCTGCTCTCAGAGAATAAGAATTTATTAAGCGATCAAACTAGTGTAACGTGACATATTTATATTTGAAAAAATATGTATGCTCTTTATTAGCACGCGTGCAGAAAATTATAAACGACCGTTATTTAGAAGACGAATACTAGTTCAGAAAGAGCAGATAGAGCAGATAGAGCAGATAGAGCAGATACAAATAATATAATTACGTTTAATATCGATTAGGTTATGAGAGAATAAAAGTACAAAAGATTTTGTTAAAATCAACTGAAATTGAAAAAATGCTAAAACTACTTTTTATGTTGCAGGGCTAAAGCTGTTTTCACGGAGGACGCGATGGAATGAGTTTTCAATGAAATTGCGGACGTGACAAAATGTTGTGAAACGTAGTTGGAGCAAACGAAAGGAATCGACGGTACGATGCTGAAACGTCGATTGAAACGAGGATCGTCGGAAGTATCATGGAAACAGGCATGTCTGTGAACAGAGACAGAAGCATTCTTGTCCTCGTTCGAAATGGCGAATATCTGGAAATAATTTTCTGCTAGTCCCTGGACGTAGCGAAAAAGGGTTGTTGAAAGGTATCTCCCGTGAACCGGTGCGATTCCCGATGTATCTTTAATGCAACCTTCCTCCTCTGGAATTCAATGTACTTAATAGGCGTATTCTCTTATCACGACACAGAAATGGTTCGTCGTTCGCGCGATAAACAACAATTCTTGGTATCGGTTGTAACTCGAATAGAGGAGGATCCTTTCGGAGATATTCGCACGGAATGTCGTTCGATCGTCGTTGCGAATAATCGTCTTTCCGATTTCAAGTCGAGATCTTCCCGAGAGTAGAAAGCTATCTAGAAATTCTTAGGGGGTCGTCCTTGTATCTCAAACTCAAAGGAGAATGTGCGAAAATTAACAAGCGAGCGGGAAAGCGATTGCACGGAAGATGAGAGGCGAATCTTCTTTCATAACGACAAACAGATGGGGAAGTAAGTCTGTTCCATTGACTACAGAAGGAAAAAGAAACAACACTGATAATCGACTTATCGTTCTCGATAAAGAGCAGAGGATAGGAAAGAATAGACGTTAAAAATCTTTATATAGATAAAAGGACGCAAAAGAAATTAGGTACGACGCAAAGTGCTGGGCCGGAGGAGAGGACGCGTCGCACAAGACGCATAAACAGTAAGGGCACAAAAGGAGAAGAAACGGAAGCGTGAAAGCCTCGTCGATGTATCTTGAAATGCGCTCGAGGCGTGAAATGAAATAACGTAAAGTTTGCATCGTGCTCAAGATGTCAGTCCATCAGGCGTAAAGGAAAAGGTCAGTGATAATTCGTAGAGAATTGCGATTAGAGTTTCTTTAACGATACCGGATAAACGTTTCCAGCTAGAGATAATTAGTCGTGGAGGTTAGAATCGTGAAATGCGAGAATACGATAGGAAAGACGCCGCTATCATTACGACAAAACGTGATAAGAAAGCATAGTACATTGGCAGATTTTTCGCGTGAGAAGAAAGAATCTTGGCGGAATTAATCGCGAGTAAGTTAATCCAGCGAAACGTTGACGATCCAGAAAAAGAGCAATGCAAGTAACAAAGAACGACAATGGATTAGCATCGTCGATGGAAAACGAAGACAGTACATCGATATCGTCTGAAATGCCATCAGCCTGGATCATTCTATCTAGAATATTGATATTCGGATGAAAAAATTTTCTTCGCCGTATAAAGGTAACCCACGAAAACAATACGAATTGGTCCAATAGGTCAATGGCTGAGCACTTGCTTGTTAATCGAATGGAAGCCTGTTAGAGGCGCTCGCGCGTGAAACAGAAGTGGAAGCGACCATAGTCGGTGACTCGGCCATGCCAGTTGTCCGCCTGCCTCGTGCCGCAAACAAAATCTGCATAAAGTGGCGACAAGCGTCATCAATTGATCATCATTATACCTGTATCGTATCGATACGGAAGAAATGAAACGCGTTCCTGTCTTTGGATACTCTGGAAATCGTCTGAAAATTGGCGATCGTTGCGACGTAAAAAGCTAATAAAACGAACTGTGACTTATCGAAGAACGATAAAATATAACGATCTGATTAACGTAGCCGTAATATGTGCCGGTATAGTATATGCCAAATCGTAGGGCTGATTTGATACAAGTGTGAATCGTAAAAAGGTAAAACGAAAAGTGATTGAAAAAACTACTTTAATACGTTCGTCTTGAACTGATTAAACGAATCGTGTTGATTGAATTAAATTGGTATTTGTGTGAGGTGCGTAGTCACCTCTACGTCACCTCTACGTCATTTCCAATAAAAGAATTTCAAATTAATGCGTAATGCGTAAAAATGTGCTTATTCGTACTAAATTAAGAGTAAATCAAAAGACGTCTATCCGAAGATAGATAGTTTGTCAACAAATTAACAAATTTTTCGAGAAAAATGCAGAGCCTCCAAGTTTTCGTAAATTCAACGCCCGACTCGTTGAACATGACGCTACTAACGGAAAATAACACTTACTACAATAACACAAATATCACGGATTTACAATTGAGAAATCAATTCATACTTCCGTGGTGGAGACAAATGATCTGGACCTTGTTGTTCGCCTGTATGATCGTCGTGGCAACTGGTGGCAACCTGATAGTCATTTGGATTGTATTAGCGCACAAACGGATGCGCACGGTCACTAATTATTTCTTGGTAAACTTAAGCATCGCAGACGCGATGGTGTCTACGCTGAACGTCACGTTCAATTACATCTACATGTTGAACAGTCACTGGCCCTTTGGCACGCTCTACTGCAAGATCTGTCAGTTCGTCGCTGTGCTCACTATATGCGCCAGTGTCTTCACTTTAATGGCAATTTCTATAGATAGGTAAGCGCGTTATTCTTACTCAGAAGTCGAACCGAACAAAATGTTCATATTCTATTTCATATTCCTCTATATTTACATGTACGTGTTTTTATTCTATTTTATTTGTCGGTTTAGTAAGAAATGCTATAGATAGAAATAATCTTACAATTAGAAAAGAGACAAAGTACTCTTCTGTTTATCGTGAATTGTTCGTCTTCGTGAGGCATATGTAAATATTTGCATTTTAATACATCAGAATCCAAATTGCATGATATTTCAGTGATATTTCGATATTTTATTCGACGAGTTTCGACAAGTATACGCAATATCGGATAATACCCTTATCTTAATACAGCCAACCCCTGGCTCGGAATTATTTCCCAGAACAGCATTGCAAATTTCAACCTATCGTAAACTTCTATCTAATTGAACTCCTATTATCAAGGATTATGATTTAGAACTCGACTACCTCGACTGCTTCGAGCCAAACTACACGGCGGTGTTTGAAAGCCGATTAAATACAATTTAATAGCTAATTAGTTTTGCTCCGATAGTTATGATCTTAGGAAAAGATCGAAAAGATGAAAGCTGTGAAATGGAACCGCCATGCGAAAGATTACACGTCCATAAACTGGACGAATATGCGGTTAGCTTTGGCCTCGACTGCGCGCACATAGAAACGCCACCTTGACAATTCGTCGCTCCAGGAAAATAAATAACGCTCGGGCCAGACTACAGACGGGCGAAACAACAGATGAAAATCACGATCTCAAAGACGGAAATGCAGCTTTCTCTGTAGGCAGACATTCCAATCTTTGTTGGACAATTTTAACTGTACCGTATACGTGGAAACGTACAAAGAAAACGTAATTTCCGATTCACTGCCTTTTTCCTGAAATTTAAATTTAACCCTTTAATCAACCGACGTTACTTTTTACTTCTACTTGATAATCATTTATATGTAATACTATTAAGTAATTCCGCACAACTGCAGGTTATAGCACGTATTTTTCGCAAGATATTATTTCAAATTTTCATCTATTAGACTGGGAATTATCGATAAAATAAGTATTCGGTTATTTTTTTAATCATAAAATTCTTAATAATTGAGGAAATGTTTCAAAATTTCCAAGCTCGTGTCGAATATTAATGAAACGCTTGTGAAATAATTCTTTTCAAGTATCTATACTATATACATACATATTTTATTCATTCTCGGTGTGTAAGTATGTGTAATAATTGAATAATAGATTTATGAAAATTTAAGTTAGTAACTTAGTCTGTTTCGCTAGAGTCAAAGATAAACAAACATAACTAGAACCTTTCCCGTAATTACAGGTATTACAGATATTACAAGTATAAAGATAATACTTAAAACTGCATTATCGTCGGTATCAAACTCTGCCTGTGTTTATTTACGAATCGCATAAATTATCGTCTTTCTAATATATATTCGCAGTTACGATTCTAAATATGTTAGAAAAATATACGAAATACATGTAAAATACTTCTGCGAAAGCGCGTCGCCTATAGCCGTAACTAATCTCTTCGTTTGCGAGGTCGGACGAAAGCTAACTTCGCGTCGCGTAGCCTCGTCGAAAAACTCCTCGAGGACCTGCCACAAAATGATACACAGCACTTATGCTAGTATAGAAACAACAAATAAGTCTGGAGCTTCTCAACGGGTGGGTCAAAGTTCTTTTACAAATATTAACCGCGAGAATCTCTTCGCAAAAATCTATTTAAAAAACATATTTTTGGCGGCGGCATTTTTTTCGATCACGATCAAGCATAGGTAGACCGTAAACGACGTCGAATCGAATCGAATGGAATCGGCGTCGATGATTTCCAATAGCTCGATAGCCCTGTGACTATATCGAAGAATTATGCTTCAACGATTCGGAGAGAAGAACGTGAATGGCACGTCGTACTCGCATGCCTGTGACACTGCCGATAAATGATAATGTGCGTTATCGAGACTGCAAGAGAAGCTCAGGTTCCAGAATTTCTGGTGGAACGAACGGCATTTCAATTGTGAAAGAAACCATCACGATTCGCTGAGGACATGTATGCACAATATATAGGTTGAGTCTCGACTAAACTCGAGTATCTTCGACGCATACCATCTTTCCTAGTATTAAATAGTTAACAGGTCGTATTAACGGTCAAGTTATCAGCCGAATAACTGAGCGATTTTCAACCAGAACGCCGCGACTAACTATTTATTCAGACGCACTGCCCTCTTTTTCTTTACATTGTCAAATAACAAAATGACGATAGCCAAAATAATAGCCGTCTGATGTAAATGCTCCGGCTTGAACCAAGTGTAATATATTTTTTGGTGTGCCAGAGAATTTTATCAATTAGTTTATGTCCGCCATAAAGTGAAAAAGATTGAAAATCGCTGGAATAATCGAAATCGATTAATGCAGAAACAAGCGACAGGCATCGAAAGATGTAAAGAGGACTCTACGCTCTACCTTATACATTGAAACATATTGCGATTTGCTATCCCGGATTCGGGTTTCCCGATGCTCGCTTGTATCTAAAATCCAAAACGTCAGCCCCCACCGATCATCCGCGCTATCATGCTATACATACATGCATATGTGCATTGCATACGGTGATCTGGCATGCGTCAGACGCACCTATGCTAATATACTGGATAGCAATGCATTTGTTTTTCTAGAAATGGTTTTCAAGTGTTGCGTTCGCATCAGACGCATTAGAAACAGTCTAAATGCTATCCAGCTACAATCTATAATTTACAGAAGCTTTTATTTTGGGACATCGTACCTAATCTAAAAAATAGACACAAGAGTGCAGGATTCAGGCGGAAAAATCCGAGCTTTTAATGCCCCTTATCCTAGATTAGTGATCTTATAAATGGCAGCCCTATTTGCGACGCATGCGTCGACACCTAGGTTTCACGTTAACATTCATGATTAGTATACACGTTAGAATATATGTAGATCCGTATCGGCGAAACGGTGTCAAAAGCAACTTGCATCGATGCAGGAATCAGGATACCGAATACAATTTTGTAGAAAACAAATTTCCTTTCAAAAGAATGCTTCGAGAAAGTTCCTAATTTATTTCGAGCGAAGCGTTTAAGGCGTCGAGAAGGTTCGGGCGATCAAAGAGCGAGCCACGAGCAAAGCTTTTTTCTTTTAAGATAAGTATGTATATACATATGCATATGCGAGAGATTTCGTGGAGATTAGCCAATGGAGATGTGGAATTAATTACACGGATTCGAGTCTTAACAACGATGGAAATTGAGAAAAAAAGCTAATCGTCGGTAAAGAGGCGAGAATCGAATCAAAAAGTGAGATAGATCTTTACGATTGCATGTGAATGCGACGCATTATGAATAACGTTAATCGCCGACCACGTCAATACCTCTGAATTAGCAATTGAAAGCAAAGTCGTTTAAAACTGGTTCGTTACAAGCAAAGAGCACCCGAGAGAGTGTCACGTAAACTTGAGACTTAGGTTATAAAAACAAAAAGGTTGAGCCGTAATCCAACTATTAACTTTCTTTTTATCAAGCTTTATTATAAATTTAATGATTACAATGATTTTACAGAGGCAGAATGATACTGAATCAGAGAAAGGGTGAACAAAAACTGCTCCAGCTGGCTGAAGTCTCGGCTTATATGCGTTTTGGTTTGGGGATGTCGAGGAAGATCGGGGGTCGATGTCTTATCTCTGGTGTAGATTAAGATGTGATTGATGTCACGTACCCGCCTCCTCACATTGATATCGGTCCTCCAAAATGTTAATGTTTTTTTAGTATACAGCGGTGGAATTGGACTCTGGCTGACTCGATTTTTATTTGTCCTTCGTCGTGGTATCTTATGCTTTTGAGTTTTGTTGATGCCTGTGGTGTCTGTGGTACTTCTGTATAATTATTTAGGGGTGTAGGATTTGTTGCAATATTTTGAGTGTTATTCTTAGTTTTACAACATAGTAAACGAATACATAGTTTTGTAGGTAAACATTTCTTAAGTACATCGAATATTCCTGTTTTATTCAGAAGGTAGATACCTGCAACATAACCGGCTATTTGTAAAAATGAGAGTTCCCATGATTTAAGAGACTGTATTCGTTAGTTGATTGATTTGGTCGGATATTTGGTCTAAGTTATTCTGATATTCTGGTATGTTACTAAGAATTCTAGGTATTCTTTCGATTTTGTCTAACAAATAATCTATTGCTGTATTATTTTCAAGGGGAATCGTCTTGAATTTATATTCAAATGTTATGTTGACTTTGGATTGTCCTATCTTTATTATACTATCGTTGAATATTAAATTACATTGTTCAGCAGGTGATTGAATTATGGAAGGTCTTCCTATTTTAATTTGTTTCCGAGTATTATCACGAAGTACATGTATTTCAATTTCTTCTTTTGGTATAGCTATATAAATATCGCTTTTCAGCTTGAATTATCAAATCTGTTATTAGTCTTCCTCTAGTGGTATTGGCTATATATTCGTCAAATTTTACTCTTACTTCATCGATTAGTTTAATACAGTCGGATTTTATAATTTTGCGTATGAGCGCGGTTTGATCTGCAACTATAGTTTTTAATTCGCTTTTTCTTCTTTTTCGATCATTTTGCCCGCAGCTTCTTTTATAATACTTCTGATACTTCTTTGTTTCTTGCTATCGTTAGATTTTCTATCTCTTTTACATAATTCAATCTTGCATCCTCCAATTGCCGTTTCAGTTTATATTTTTCTTCATCATGAAGTTTTATTATATCACCTAATTCTTCCTGATATTCTTTTTTCAAAATAAGAGTGTGTTTTCTATGCGAATCTTCTAATTCTTCATGCACCTCGCGCAAGCAATTATTAACATCTTTGGAAAGTTTTTGAACGTTTTCCAGTTCTTTTCTAAGAAAATTATTTTGTTCGTCGATATCTTTTACTTTAGCTTCGTTCAAATTCGTTTTCATTGACAAGGATTATTTTTTCTTTTCCAAAATCGAGTTTCAATTTATTAGTTTCTTCTACATATTTACATCTAAGATCACCCACTGTTTTCGAAAAATTTTCAACGACTTTTTCATATTCATCCTTTAGTTCGTCTAATTCACATTGAAGGGCATATTAATTGTCCTTGTAGTTCAAGAACTACATTTTGTCTCTTTTGCATCTTTAGCTCCAACTTATCACGTTCCTCCATTAAATTACTAACACATGAATTAAGTTTGACCTTTTCTTGTTCCAGCAACTCTTGTTCCAACTTCATATTTGTGATTTATGTTATCTCTTCTAATTTTATTGTTAGTTCTTCAATTTGTATTTCAAGAGATTGAACTCTTTTCACGTTTGTGTGTGTTTTTTTATCCGTCAATTCAGATTCTCACGCTGCTATTCTTTTCGAGAAATCCGCGATACGATTTCTAAGATCGCTTTTCATAGCTTTTCTTGCTTCAATTTCGCGTTCTTTCTTCTCTGAAGCTTCCAAAAGCTGAGAACGAAGGCGTTTCACTTCGGTTTGATGCTTTTAACCGTTTAAATAACCGTTAAAACCGTAACCGTTTAAAATTTCTTGTTGCAATTTAGTTATTATTTCTATGTCCTTTCGGTGTTACTCCTCCACTTCTGTTTGTTTTTTATGTAACTCGTCGAGTTGCAATTCTAATTTCTGTACTTCCCCCTTCATGTCCTCGATGTGCTTCTCGAGCTCTTGTATCGTCCTGTCTTTGTTGGAACATTCTACTTGAAGATCAGTGAGTTGATGTTCGGAATCGTACTTCAATTTTTGGTCGTTAGCAGTAATAAGCCCACGTGACTTCACTTTTGAACTTGATATTGTTTGGTCTAGATTGTGTTTCCGGTTATGGCATTCTAAAAGTAATTGCCACATTGCTTGTGTTACGACCGTTCGCGGGGCGATGCGATCTCGAAGAAGCGCGTCAATGGGAGTCGTAAATTCCCGTTACGATTCCACTAATCGACGCCACGAATCGTTCGATCCCTTATTTCAATTAAGATAATAAGGGTGGTTGTATGAGTGTAACGCTGATATTAACAAGTTATAATATATATATATATATATGTCGGGTTGGCGTTAGCATTAGAGTTAGGAGCGTGTAATGAATATTCTCTGGAATTAGCCATCGTCGTTATACAATTGAAGTAATGTGAATTAGCGCAAGTGTGAGCATTGCAAAATCGACAAGTAACCGCGGTAACTAAACACTAATGACAATGGGCCTAGATTCGATAACGAATCCGCGGTCAACGGGATAGTAGATGTACTTTTCTACAAAGTCCGAGTCTGACTCTTGGTTAAAACGTGACAATATGCACCGATCGTAAAAACGTTGTTTTACTCGCTGATGAGTTCGCACGAGAGAATGAGTTATCCGTCGCGGTGATGCTCCAGAGGAAAACTATGATGGGGTGTGCCTAAGGGCACGAGATCATCGGATTCGTCGAGGAAAGCCTCCGCTCGGAAAGTGAGGGAGATGGACGTTGCTGTTAATTGGTTAATTTCTATGTTGATGGTTAGAAAAGGATGCTAGCCGTCCTTGAGAGAAAGTTGCTAGCGGGAAGTGTCGTACGTGAGAAAAGCAGAATCCCCTTATCTTCCCGTAGTAGGCGATAGATTTACGGACTGTTAGGATAAAAACTGTTTGTCCGATTGAAGGACATTAGGTAACTAAATCCTAAGATTTATTAGCGGGTCCTCAGACTGACTAAACAAGTACTGCGGAGATGCATCGACATCTGGCAATCATCTTGCCCGAAGAATAAGATCTGTGTGTGGCCGGGCCACAGGGCAGAGACCATTGGAATGTTTACTGTCAAATGTCGCTACAAACATTTCTTTGTAAGGAGAGCTATACAATTATTCTATACCTCTGTTAGGTAAAACGTTTATCCCGTGACCGCGGCTACGTTCGGCGACTAGTCGTCGCCTCGAGCCCAAGCTCATTGTCTCAAGTTTCAGACTATTATGTTTGGGTTGATTTATAAAGACCACAGTATTGGGAATTTTCCAAAGAATTCCAAAGGGAACGACCGGTGTCCTTTCATCTCCGACATATATATATATATATATATATATGTTATATTTTTAATAATAATATTAATAATATACTTTTAATTGTAATATATTTTATATTTATTATATATATAATAAATATTAAAAAAATATATATATATTTTCAACAATCCAATAACTTATATGTTTGATACAATTGTGCGTATGTTGACTGTCAAACTACGAGTGAATACGACCTGAGACTCTTTTCGTGTTAGCGACTGTGATGAATGATTTTGACTCGATTAACTGCCGACTCTGATGACTTGACTTCTTAGTCCTTCTGTTACTGGAACTGTTTTTTAACTTAGACTGTTATTGTAGAACAAGTCTAGGAGATACAGTGACTGTTCTGTAGTTGTAGCTCAAGTCCAGAGAACAAGTCTAGAGACCAAGTGAAGTTCGTTCTCGTGTTATCACGGAGGAAAGCTCGGTGTGGGTGTGCCTTTTGAACTAAGTACACGGATTCGTTGTTCACACTTTTCGTTAGGAAAGTGAGAGTAACGATCCGCGATGCCCATTGGTTATAGCCAACGTTAATGAATGAAGATAGGAGGATGAAGCATCCTACCAACGTGGCTCGTGGGTGACCTTGTTCATGAAAAAAACTAGCTTTTCTCGTTAGATAAATACTCGCTTTTCCCGTTAGATAACTACCCGCTTTCTCCGTGATTTTTAAGAGCGAATAATAAACCTAAGGACTGTTCTAAGGACCAGTCATAAACCGAAAATACTTACAGGAATAAAGATTCCGTTAAAAAGATTCTGTTTATGGTGGTTCCTTAGGTTTATTAAGAGTCTGTATAACGGTGCGTGGGCCTTTGACGGTCAGACAATGAAGGACGTCGCACGGACCATCTCACACAACGTAACATCCTCTTCCCGTTGAGAGGACACCGATCAATAGGTATAATTAATTAAATCTCCCATCCAACTCCTTGTTGATCGTTGGTTGCCCGTGCTCCGGTGGATAGGGTCGGATCGGTAGTGGGAAGATCCTCTTTGCACCCCGGTCCAAGATGCTCGTTTCCACGTGAGCTGTGGCGGTCCGGGTGATACCCTCGCCGCCAGGGTAGAATTGATGACACAGCCTAAGGACAGCCTAAGGTGCATCGAGGGCACGTTGTCTACCTCGAGGTCTGGATCACCGTCGTCCTCGTCGTTTCCAAGACATTTCCAGTTGAAATTCACGACCCAAGAACTGTCGTGGACCACCTCGGTCCTGGAAGTGTCGTGGAACATTTCGTCCCAGGAAGTATCGTGGAACGCCTCGATATCTAGGAAGTGTCGTGGAACACCGCTGCCCACGAAGTGTCTTTGAATATTTCGGCCCAGAAAATGTCGTTGAACACTTTGTCGACTTTGCTAAAGCAAGTGAAGTCCCTTTGAGGATCCGTTATGGAGGCGCGAAGTATGTTTACGGTTAAGTGGGAACCAGGGCTGACACATTCGAATCGCGTTTTCTTGTTGCTGCTGCTGCCTCCACGCTCAATCAGAGCAATGTTGCACCTTGTACTACTGTCGGAGTTCTCCGTCGCGACTGTCTTGGAAGCTTCCAGTGGGACATGACTGTCCCCAATGAGTTCCATGAATCGCGAGTCAACGGCAAGATATGCGTCTAAGGTAACTTCCAGATGAACATTCTCTTCCTCGTCAAGATCCTCTAATTCTTCTTGAACCGAGTTTATCCTGCTCCACGTGTCGTCGATTGTTTCGTGGTAAAGACATTAAGATTGTTTCGCTTTCTTTGTATTGTGATAGGTTATCTCCTGAAGACCCTTGGCAATATTGCGCGTTCTTTTGACCTTTTCGTTCTTGTCTCGGCTGTGGAAGCGTGAAGGATGCCATGGTTGGTGAAGGAACGTTCGGCGTCGTGGAGTCCGTGATTGGGACTTGACATTGGCGTTGTTGGAGCCAAGAGTGACTCCAGGGAAAAGGTGGTAGTCAGAGTCTTGTCCGATGTAGCGATCTGTGGGCTCAGTGGACAAACGTTGAGATCCGATGGAGTGTTCGGTGTGGCCCATCTCGTCGATGGTGTAGGTGGCGTCTAGACTTCCTGTCCAGGAGAATGATTCTCCGATATGATACTCATGTTAGGTGGAACAGGTGACGTAATGCAGGACAGGTTATTAACCATCGAAGTGCTGGTCGAAGAAAACCTGCTCCTGGAACGTTTGATTGTCGTGGATTCCGGAGAGTCTGCCGTAGGTTTCGACTCTAGATTGATCTCGGTGTCATTGACGGGATTTAATCCGTTCTCTATGTTATGAATTACAGTTACAGGGCATTGCACATCCTGTAACGGATTCGTAGAGACCAATAACTGCGACGGCTTGTCGCCTGGTGAGGTTTTCTTTTTCTTCCGGTCCAGAGGATCTTGAGCGATTGTCTGATTCAAGGCGTTTGGTGGCGTTGAATCCGATTGTTGAGCTACTGACGATGCGGACGTGGTTGTTATCAGGTCGCGTGTAGGTGACACGTTGCGAGTGTCATGCGATTCGATTTGATACGATATTTTCCGTCGGCGGAGTATGATCATTGGTATTGTTCTTATTTAAGTTATTCTTACTTCCCTTCCATTCTTACTTGTTTTGTTACTAACTCTAACATATGAGCTGCATGTCCTTGTGCTGAGTAGGTTTTTTAATTTTGTTTGGCGTTTAATATTACTTTTAGGTGATGATAACTCAAGCAAGGATTTAAACACTGATCCATCATACCGTGCATTTTTTGCACTGATTTCACTGGTTTCTTCAAATTCCTTAACATTATCTTTAGGGACTTCGATATTGTCGTTATCACAATCATTTGAAACAATTTTAGCTACTTCCTCATCTTCAGCTGTAGCATCATAGCATTTCATCAAAGGAGAAATATCGTCCACTTTATTAATTTTAATAAATTAATTATGTACTGTTTTTCGGTACATATTCTTTCTCCTTTTTTTTTTTTTTTTATATAAAGTAAATCACATTTATCATCTGATATATTTTTTTAAGTAATTTTGTCTGTACATTTTCTTCTTTTCCCCTACTTCTTTTTCTCCTTCTAATGAATTCTTTTTATTCTGTAAAATAGATTTTGTATCTTCAATTTTGTTAAGTTCAATTCTTATTTCTGATAATTTACTTTTATCTAATTTAGATAATGCTTGTGAATCTTCTACTACATCTTCCATATCATTTTGAGTGTGGCTTCTACCTTCAGTAAATTTAATATTTTGAACAGTATCATTAATTTCAATAGCTTTTTCGGTATCTAGTAAATCGCACTTATTATTTGATATATTTTTTGAATCAACGTCTGTCTCTGCAGTTTCTTCTTTTGTATTTTCTTCGACTTTTCTTTGTTCTTCTAATCCACTCTTTTTGTTTTGTAAGATCTTTCTTGTATCTTCACCTTTTTTAACTTCAACTTTATTAGATCTCCTAGGTCTGCCTCTATGTTTCGCTTCTCTCTTTGCAATATTAGTACCTTTGTTTTCTTCTGGTTGCTTTTTATCGTCACAACACTTCGATCGCCGACTACGTGATAGGGGACTGTCAAATACCATATTTATACGTAAACGAGATATTTCATTTCTAGTACGTTGGCTTAAATTCGCTTCGTCAATTGCTATTACACTCGTCGCTGCATTATCATTTTCTTCAAATTTACATCTATCGCTATCACTAGCTGTGTCTATTAAAAAAACTTTCCTTTGTTGACGCGCATTAGTTGTTTCGCTTTCACTATCTGAAATTGATTGTCGTGGAACTTGATTGTTTAATACCTCTTCTTTTTTCTTTGGTCAATTTATTTTGTGCATTTTCCGATGCTTTTTGTTTATTAATTATTTCAGACTTGTCTTGGATTAATTTCGTCTTTAGAGTGCTTCGCAAAATTTTATTTGTGTTTGACGGTCCTAGTTGATTGTAAACAATTTCTTCAAATTTTGGCGAAGTAGCAGGCTTTACAGCAACATTATAACGATTGCGCCGTTTACTATTATCTAACATAAATGGAGATAGACTTTTGTCATCTTTATTTTCTAAAGACTTCTCTTATGTATTAGCGTCTAAATCTCTCGACATAAAATCTCCTGAAGTTTTTGGTTCTGCATTGTCATAAGCATTTTTCGTTGTTATCATTTGATCTTCTTCTTGTTGAGAATTGTGGATCTTTGGAGCCAAAATAATGTTATAGGAACACAGAATTTACACTTTATATTAGTATTTTAATAGTGATATATTTGATTAATGAACGATTTTCAATATATTCGTCGATACATATTTGCACGCGTCTCAGCATTCTCTTTGTCTCATCATTTTCCATACTCGACCCTTAACCGACTCTTCACCGACTGTGACCAACTCTGACTATTTTCCTTCATCTGTTTTCCAGACGCCACGCACACACATACTTTCACATACTGACACTCAAATACTAGTGTTTCCACCACGCATCTAACCCAGTACAGCACAGAAAATTATACATATCTCAACACTTCTATAAGCAAATTTTCATTACTGTAAGCATTATCTTTTGCTTTTTGTACGGATTTTAATGATATATTTTGTTCAACGTTGTCTGTTGATTTTGTATCATTTTCAGCAGTTGATTTACTAACTGCTTCTAATTCCTTCCTTTCAATTTTGTTTTCTTTATTTGCATTATCGTCCAAAATATTTCTTATTGAAATCCTTCTTGTTATGATCTTTCTCTGCTTCTCCTGAACTTTTACTTTTTTTATCAAACCATTCTTGTAAATTTTGAGCATCTTGTGACGAAGATTGTGACAAATCATTGTACAATGCTGCAATATCTTCTTTCCTTCGTTTCAGACTCATTCTGGTGTTCTGTCAAACGATTGACATCAAACTAAAAGTTTGTTTTAATAAAAACATAATCCTGTGAATCGGTGTCAATTGATACTTTTTTTTTCATCAGAATTTTCTACATTAAACAACAATTCTTTCAAAACCGTCTCTTCATTTTCTACAGTAACGTCTTTTTTCTCCAAACTTTTGTTCAAACTATTAGGAACTATCCTGACAACTCCTACTAGTCGCTTCTTTAATAGTTTCCTGACTTCCAATGCCTAGCTTCAATTCCGCAACTGTTTTTCTTAGCAGTTTGATTTCTTTATCGAGGAGTTGAGCCTCTTCGCTTGCTTGTTTGGTCATAGTGTCCATGCGCCTTTGCGCTTCAAGATTGTCTTGCACGTATTCTTCTTGCTGTTTGTTTAGTTTGTTTAATATTTCGATAATTTGTCCCAGTTTGTCATCGTCTCTACCGGTGGATACTCTATCTTTCGACATCGTTTTAAATATTTCTACCTCTTCGTCTGAGTCTTGTTCAAAGCTAGATCGCCTTCCTCTATATGTAAAAAATGAATCTAGCGTTTACCTTGATTTGTTAGATTCCGTAGATGCTTCCAGTTCCAAAGGTCTTCTGCGTTCGTAGGTTGTGAATTTGTCGTTTAGGATGACCGTAGTCCAAGTTAGCCCTTCCCGTAAGTATGAATGTCCTTGTTTTCCAAACGAAGCGATGTTTCACAATCCTGGGATTCAGCCTCCATAGATGCTTTATGCTTTACAGGTGTTTCTTCCGGATTCGTTGATAGTGGATTTGTCATTTGAGATGACCGTGGTCCAAGTTGATCCTTTTCCCGTAGGTTGGATGTCTTGTTTTCTCAACGAGCACTTTTCCTGGCAGGATCGCCACAATGTCACGTAAACTTGAGACTTAGATTATAAAAAGAAGAAGGTTGAGCCGTAACCTAACTATTAACTTTCTTTTTATCAAGCTTTATTATAAATTTAATGATTACTGTTTCGTTCACTCGCGGAGAGACGCGATCACGGGGAAGCACGTCAACGAGAGTCGTAAATTCCCGTTACGATTAGACAATCGATGCCGCGAAATGATCGATCACCTATTTCGGTTAGGAGAATAAGGGTGATCCAATTGGATTTACACTGAATTAACAGATATAACTTAAGATTTATTCCAACAGTTTGTATAAATGATAATTACGCTGCTGCGTTTGTACAAGTTACGTATGAGATTGATTTGAGGGTAGTGACCCGGTACAGATATGTGGCGGATCAAGCAGCCTCGGTCGCCAAACGGTCGAGGAACGAAACGACGACGGTACGCACAAACCTCCCGCGGCAACACCAGGCTGGCGATCGCCACCAGAGGGCCAACAGCGATTGGACGATTTTCTTGCTGGTGGTCGAATTGGATCCGCATTAGAATATATACCGCAATTAGCAAGACATCCTCTGCGTCTAAGGCAGGGACTACCGGGCATAGCCTTACTGACGAGTCCGCCGCTAGTCCTGGGACGAAACGCGACGAACCTTCTTCTTTAGGAACCATCTACGAGGATCGGCCTACAACAACACAACTGTGGAAACGGGATCAATCTATCCCCTTCAGATATGTTGTCTATTCGAACGGTGACTAATAAGTGACTTTTGTGACGATGCTATGTCGGAGGAAAGCTAGCGATGAGTGTATCCAAGAGGAGGGAAATAGACCTCGCTGTTAATTGGTCCATTTTTCGGTTTGTGGGTGAGGAAGGGTGCGAACCGTCACCGAGAGAAGTGACGAGAGTGGGAAGTATCGTACGTGACAAAACTGACCTTCTAGAAACGGATTGCTAAGAACTGTTTGTGCGGTCTGAGGGACCTTAGTTAGAAATTCCGGAGATCTATGGGGGGTCCTTGAAGCTATTGAGGGTACGCGGTAAGGATGTGTAGACGTCTGGATATCATCCATCTTACCCCAGCGATGTGTGGCCTGGGCTAGGTAGAGTGTTAGCCGGCGTAACAATTACAATGATTTTACAGAGGTAGAGTGATACTGAATCAGAGAAAGGGCGAACAAGAACTGCTCGAGCTGACTGAAGTCTCGGCTTATATGCGTTTTGGTTTGGGGATGTTGCGGGGCTCGGTGTAGGTTATGATGTGCAAAAGAGTCCGAAGGTCGGAGGTCGATGTCTTATCTCTGGTGTAGATTAAGATGTGGTTAATGTCACAAGAGCATTTGTGTTTATAGCTTATACATAGGATATTCGAATGCCTCGCTTGGAAATTAATATTAATAACAGGAACAGGAAGACCTAAACAGACGTACTTTCAAAATAATAGATCGATGCTATAAGCTAAAGCCAAGAAGCAGTTTATAAAACATATTTGGTCGTTGTTATCTACCCTCGTTTATGGAGAACTATGAAAATATTAGAAAATTAAGTATTTACCAAATAATATGTACAATTATAAATGATATTAAGAATTCTTAAAATAGACAAGTAGGATTGTTACGAATCGATTCAAACTCAACTTCTTTTTCAAACTCAAATACCAAGTATAAAAGAATAAAATTATTTTATCTTGGAATACATATTAAAGGGAATAGTGCGGGAGAAAATGTATATGAGGATGAGATTTCTAGCATTACGTTTGCAATTTCGTACATCGGTGACTTGTGTGTTGAAAAGCATAGACTTGCAATGTAAACGTACTCTACAAAGAATACGTAGAAAGAAGCGATGGCGCAGAAAATGCTTTGTATGAATGTGGCAAAAATGCTTTACCCCTCGAACGTAGCGAGAATTTCATTCAGCTATGTATGGGGAAGTGACCTTTTCTGCCATTCTTTTCTGCCATTCTTTTCTGCCATTCTTTTTTGCCATTTTTTTCTACATGAAAGGAAGAACGCAACACTGATATGTAGTTGTCCCGGCCGTTCGCCGACGAATGAATATAATTTCAAGGATTGTGTTAATTTTCGTAAAATCGCTTACGACGCTTATAACGCTTATGACGAAGCAAGTAAAAATCTAACCGAACATTGTTAAACTTACCTTTCATCGAAACTCGATTTACAGAAATTTGGATAATTAAATCGCTTAACGATAACGCTTAACGACTGGCTTGGTGAAATGGAACGATTTCATTGTCTCGACAAAGTCGCTTACTCGATAATGAACGTTGAAAGGAAATCTCCTGTTCGCAACAATAATATAACACTCGATATAATAACATTGCCGAAGTATATATTCTTTGTTGTAACGTACGATTAGTTATGCGATAATTTTATTAATATTTATATACATACTCGCATATTATGCCAATGTTGTGGTAGAGGAAACTTTGAAACACTAAAGATTTATTTGCAGATAAAAGACTAGTGAAAAGAAAAAAAAATGGAAAATAACACGATTCTAATTACGAGTCTGTGTTTTACTTAATATCTGATTTGAATATAAAACGAGCGTCTTATATGTATGTGAGAAGCGTTTTGTATGGAAAAAGTGTGGAGCTTTTGGAATTGTAAGCAAGAGAGAAGAGATTATCCTCGGCAAGAGTTAGAAAGTCGCGTATTACGTGTAAATACCTGGTTCTTTCGCCAATGATTTTAGGCTGGTTTCGTTAATTATCTATGGGTATCGGAGAATATTTACGCCAGAAAAGGTTTAGGCCAGTTAAAGGAAAAGACAAAGACATTAATCGCAAAAGCGACACAACGATGAGATATGTACAGGATGGAAGAAAAGTAAGTGTCGGTAGCAGCACAACGTGATTGATTCTATATCCTCGCCTCTCCTCGGCGATATGTAGTCTGTTTGGGACTAATATAGAGAAGCTATCGCAAAATCGATCTCGACCTTCGGACTTAAATTTTGTTATCGCATCGCATTCTATTCCCTCGCCGGGATCAAATTTATCAAAAGAACTATGGGCCGCTCTCTTGCCAAATTCAAACGTTCTCTTGACAAACATGCATTAAAGTTCCACCAGATCTTCTTACATCGACATCCTTTTTCGATATCTTTACAATCCGCAGTCAGATAGGAATGCAACGTAAGTTCTTCTTCATAGTCAAGTTTCATACAACTGACAGGTAAAACAAGTTATTTTAATTAATTGTTCTTATCGACTCACCCAGCACACTTTTATCGCGAGGAGTTATCGTCTACGAACTTCCTTCTGAATGCGACAACCGTGTAGTACTTTACGTATTTACAATACTCGCTCTAGTCCAGTTAAATTTGTCAATAAATCGATTAAATATGTTTATCTTTTTACTACGAAGATATGCATAAATAAACAGGAAAATATGAAGATCCGTGTGAATCGAAATACAAACGTGAACATAAACCATAATTCGAATTTTAATCAAAATGCCTATGGTGCTATTTCCCGACCATTGGAAAACCGATTAAAATTCCAATGCCACTGTTGGTGTCGGTGGTGCGAAGGTTCGATCGATCGGCGAAAACATTCCGGTACTCGACAGAAAATAACGCGTGAATCTTAATTTCATCGTCAGTAACGAACGATTCGAACGTTAATATTAAGTCTCGCGTGTCAAACTGATGTTTATGTTATAATTTTAAATGATTTATAATCGAATCGATAGTAAATGAGATAATGTGAAGATATCGCCAGTAAAGATATTCTTTTCACACCTAATAATTTACTGTATACAACTTTGTACGTATGTATGTACATGAAAAGTTGTATCACGCAAATTGTTACAATCGTTAGCAACACTGGAACAGACGAAACGAACAAATGGAATAGGATATCTTGAAAAAATTTGTCGCAATCTTTACGATCGTAAGTGATTTTTGACAGTGTTTTTGATATGTAAGCAACTTTTAAGCTGCCCTCGGGCTATCAATATATCGTTATCAGTATGTATATCGTTAATAATTCAAGGTTCTCAACTAAAAAGATCAATATGTATTGCCAATATTTATTGACAAACCGTATTTTCTTTGAGAACTTTGAAATATCGACAGTATTATCGATATTCTGAGGGCATCTTCGCACGAGGTAAACTTAACATTTTCGGCTAAGTTGCTCTTACGACCGTTCGCGGGGAGACGCGATCGCGAGGAAAACGGATGATCGACGCCGCGAATTAGTCGTTCCCCTGTTTCGGTTAAGATAACAGAGGTAGTTCAACGAATTTAACACTGTATTAACAGGGTTAATATAAACTTGTATATTTAACAATAATTGATATAATAATAAAAACGTCACAAATTATTCAGAGATGAATACAGTTAATGTGTTACAGAAATTCGGCCCGACTTTACGATATCTCTCGATGAATTCGTTAGACTTAGTAATTCGTTAGTTTATTCGTCACAACCTCTCGATGTATGCCGTATGAATCTTCAAATGAGACTGATTGCCCTTCGACCTTTTCCTTGTCTTCTCTGGGAGACGACCCCCACTACGTTCGGGTCACGTCACCTTTCACGCTTATGATCACGTATGCCACCTTCTTTGCGTGGAAAAAACAACGGACCCAAATCGACGTTTCTAGAGTTCGACGTTTGGTGACAATTATGCGCTCGTCCCTATATTATATATTTTCCGTCGGGCAGATAAGGTGATCTGTGTGCGACGCTGTAATGTCGCGAACGACGGTTAGGAATACAGCCTATAGTAAGCCTCGTGGCGTAACAGTTGCATTTCTTTAAACAAAAAGTATATTTTTCACCTCATCTTTATACAGACCGTACGAATATAAATTGCAATCATATTTATGATAGACACGCTATATTTCTTCTCTGGGAGTTAAAAATATATTAAATTGCAGGTTCACTGTGCATGTATAACACTATCTCGCTGATCGTGCTATCGTGTTATTCAAATGACGTTTTTGAAATATTCTATTCGCAAAGTAGAGGGCAAACTCTTAACAAATTTGCAGACGTCTCCTTGATAACCGAATATAATACTGAAACAGAATATTAAGACGCTGAACATTGTTAAGCATCATTACGGATTTGATCTATGTGAAATACGTACGCATGACAAATGTTTCATTATATTCTGATAAAATTGTAATAAAATTGCAATACAATTACGCTAAAATTATCGATACGTATATACCTAACAATCGGGTGAATATGAAAATACATTTTTCGAGTAAAATCGTACCTATTTGATTGGGATTAGGTTGGGATTCGGCTTTTCCTTTCTTTTTTCTTTTTTTTTTTTTGTGTTATTAGCCTTTCGTTAAAAAGAAATAAAAAGATAACCACGACTAGTCACTAAAATAATCACTTTTGGTCTGGCATAAATTTCAAGAATGAAAAACTAATCATTTCCCTATATATTTCATTGTTTGCAACATTTGCAAATTCGTAATTCTTAATTAAATAATTCTTACCTAACACGCAACGGGACTCAATATCAATTGTAAAGAAAAACGTTATGAGCTTTCGCATGTACGACGTACTCGAAAGCAGTTTATAAAAAGCAGTAATAAATATATTACTATGAAAAATGCAATTTCACTTGCATTATTATTTACATATTTACATATTTTCGGTCTTTCGAAATTATTCTATTGAAATCTTATTAAAAGTATGACGTAGACATTCTCAATGAAGAAATTTCTTCGCATACAAAATATTGCATATCTCGCATATTGGAAACATACTTCGTAGATTAGTAGGATACGTTAACCGACGTTAACCGAATCTCTTAGATTTATTTCCTCTCTGACGTACATCGCGAAATTAATGTCGAGTAACTGGTCGGATCTGTATTCGGATCTGTTTGAAAGCGACCTGTGGTGAATGCACGAAACACAACTGTCCGGTGTTTCTCGTGACTGCTTGAGAGCTTGGACACAGTCTTTCCTTTATTGCGAAAAGAACGCACTTTGATCGATCGATTCATTAACGAAGCGCTAATTTCATTATTCAATATCGGTATGCTTAGAAATGGAGGATAACGGGAACATTTGTGAGTGTGTCCTTTGCACGTCTTTGCCTATGAAATTATAGAGAGAATAAGAGAGCAGTGAAAAGTAAGAGGAAGGTACGCCGGATACGTGGACGTGGATGTAGATGTGGACGCGAGACAATAAAAAGACATCGCTGGATCCCTCTAGGAAAGGGAACGGATCAGACTCGCACGTCTTTTTTTTTTTTTTTTTTTTTATACGTGGGGAAATCCTCATGGACACTCAGTGTTGCCTCCCCACAACAACTGAGTAGTGTCGGACTCTTACCGACTAAAACCCCACGGTTGACCTCTCGACGTTATGAGGTGCCCCGGGGTCTCTTTCGAATTACTACCAGGGTGCAGCCTCGTCGTCGTTCTTCCTTCTTGGTTGAAGGAAGGCATCCCAAAACGNTCCTATAGTCTGCCAGAGCCACCAACGCCCCAGTGTCCTCCTATGTTCACGGGGGCGCCGCAGCCCCAGCGCGTCCTCTTCGTCAACATCATCACCACACGGAGCGGTCACCCATCTTTGACCACCCCGCGCCCAGTGCTGCTTAACTTTCGTGATCTTACGGGAACGAGTGTATCCAGCACGGCCAACAGGTGTTGACTAGCACGTCTAACCAACTAACGAAGGTACGAGACTTTCGAAGAAAACATAATCAACATATCTTTTTTATCCGTATGCGATCGTATAACGCGGTAATAGTGTTCAAAGTTGGAAGTTGAAACTATTTTTGGAATAGCTCTGGAATTAGAGATCGTAGGAAAAGGTTCTGCTTAATTACAAAGACTCCAGACACGACACGTGAATAAATGTACTTATTAGAAAAATACAATTAGGAAAAATAGAATATTAGAACGGTATGCTGGATTTAAGGGAAGTAAATTGGATTTAGGGCAAGTAACGATCGAATAAGTATAGATTGAAATAAACGTAAAACAAAAGATGAAAAGCACGAGAATGATCGAAGTAAGAAAGATTCAGGTTGATAAAATCGATCGAGTGTCTAGTTTCTAGAATGAGAGATGCTTCGAGTTGGTAAGTGGTAACGTGTATGCAGTTTCTCGCACGATTGCGTTCACAAGACATCGGACAGTTTGCAGAAATTTCAGGTCAAGATATCGTCCGTGTGAAGCATCGAGTTGCGAGAAGCTATCGTTTCTGAAACTTTCGTACGTTGATAGAGTGAGCTTCCGTGCTGACATGTCATATAACTTTGATATTCTTTAAAACTTGTAATTTTCCTTATATTTAAAGGTAAAGATTAAATTGGACGGCAGTCGCAAGACATTTCTTACGCATATATATACTGGTACACATATGTACGTAGTAACAAACTTTAAGAGATGAAATTTTTACACAATCTTCGCGCAGATTTCCATTACTCAAAACACTTGTTAAAAAGTGTTGTTTTACCGTGGCGATAGTAGACATCGACGAAAAATATCCTAATTTTGTTTTAACAGCAACATAGAAAAGCACCAAGCGGGAAAATATACATTAAATACGTACATTGCATATACATACGTATGTGCTTTCAATTGGATCTATTGATTATACACGTTGCGAAATAAAACGAATAAAAGCTCTTGGAAAGATTGAACTGTTGGTCGAAGCAAACGAAAATCACGTTTGAGAAAAAGTCAACGTGCAGCAAATAGCAAGCGTGAAAATGAGTATTTAATGATTTTCTTAAACATCTTCGTCGATCAGACTCTTCAGGCTATTCTGTTCTATAATTATTATTATATCACATTTTATAGAGTGCGGTGTATGACTAAAATGCCCGTAATTGCCTATAGAAACAGTTATTCTACACCTCAGGTACGTATAACGAGATACGTAAGAATTCATATTATTTTTTATATGAAACACGCGATTGGAGTGATAAACACGTTGATATTTTCAGTTCAACATTCTTCGAAACCTTAATTTATAAGCAGAGCCACCCTTTTCTTTACGCATATGGCATCCAAATTATTTATATAAACATCGCATTAACGTACATCGACAAAGATGATACATTTGTAGCGGCATATGAGTTAGACAACTCAAATCATGTTGTTGTTTTGTATCAACAAGTGTCAAGATCATTATGATACACGTAATGTAAGAATAAATGAACTCCAAGCAAAACAATGTCGCCGCTACGTGCATCCGTCGAACAAAGACGAATTTGAATTTTCCGACTCTCCCCTGACCAGTATAAATAAGCGGACGCGATCGCAAGGAAATGAATTACAATCAGTTGTCGATCAGTTATCAACCAGTTATCAACGAATTATCAGCGATCTAGTTAACTTATACACTGTACGAGCGTCTCAGCGAATATAGCCTGTATACTAATTTATTATTTTAAATATATTCGACGATTTCAACAATAAGCAATAACATTTAATAAATCTCACGATCAAACACCCTACACAAGTCCTCTACACATTGCTCGATCCAGTACATATATGTACATAATGATATCGTTATATTAAAGATCTATGTAACATACGGCGAACTGCATTCAGAAATTGCGATGTAATTATAGCAGAAGGTAAATTATATGTCTTACGTAGAGGTACTTAGGTATATATCATTGTCCATTATGCATGATGAACCGAACAGACTATTATTTGTCAAATATATATGTAGTAATTATTGTACGATGAACCATGCCGATTCGAATAAGCCAATTTTTCTTCTTAATAATTATTTGTTGTATATGTGAAACATTTTGTTGGAAGTTGGCTTTATCGAAGTTTACGCAAAGAAAGTGGGCATTCTTTAGCATCTAAAATCTCAATTCTATTTCAAAGGCGAGGATATATTCAACTCGTATGCATTTCAAAGATACTTCTGTTTACAGTGGGTTTGACATTCAACAGACGTAAACCTCCCGTCGTAAACATTTTATAGTGACCTATATTCCAAAAGCCGCATAAGAATTGTTCGATCGCTACCGTTTCGTTTACTATCATAAACTTGTACTTTTTTAATGCCTACTATACATATACATTTACTTTTAATTATCGAAGAAAAATTATTTTGGCAATTTTTAATATTACGTTTTCTTACCGATAGAGTATCGACTAATTTTTGCTGTTATCATTTGCTCTTATCATTTGTTGTTGTCAAATTACCGAAAATAACTAAAAAATCGTCAAAACGCGATGACGTTACAATGATGGACGATTGAAAACGAAACATTGAAACATAGAGAGCTGCAACAAGATTTTACGTAGAATAAAGGAAATAAGTGAAATCGCATTTTCCCTGATTGACAAAGAATCTCACGATTCAGATTCACATTAGAGAACTTTGGGGGTAGATTTGAACGACGCGACACGACGCGACGCAAGACTGTATTGAATGAAATTTAAAAAGCGTGTAAGTATGTCACTCGTTTGTAAGTTCGTCCTTTCATGCTGTGGCAAAATGGAATGGTTACCTGGATATTGAGAAATAGATTTTACGATTACCTTTGCCAGTTTATTGCACGGCCAGTTTATCTTACACTGCACTGCACTGCGCTCTTTTGCGTTTCATATCATTTTTCCAATTGTTGACAAATATACGAACTGGTGTTTCTTCGTTATGAAACTTTTCAATAGCATTCCTTTATTTAAACTATAACCTATTTTTCAAGAATCTACCAACTGAACGTATAATCTTAGGAAAACTTTTTAGCCTATTTTCTGTAGACGAATGTCAAGGCGTAACCTGTTGATAGATCTTTTAGCAATGTGTAATAATAATTAGTTTCCTGAGTGATCTGAGAAACTTTATGCAACTGACGTAGTTAAGTTTAATTTATTAATCCCTGATGACTACGAAGCAACGAATAAGAATTCATATTCTCGATAAACAAAAAATCGTGAATATTAAAGGCGACTCAAAGTTTTGAGCCACAGCATTACACGAAGGAAACATGTTCTTGATCCCTGTCGGTAGGATATATTAAAGTCCAGTAAAGGAGAAAAATTGACTATTTACGAGATGTACAATTTTCGCTAATCCAATCTGCAAGTGTAATAGTGCAAGCTACCCTCTGATTTTCCTCTCTCACACCATACAATCAGTTACACCATACAAATTAAGATTTAATTTAATTTTCTTGTAACAACTATCCTACCCCTTTACCAATGATCTTTTAAATGTATGCTTTTTTACAGGTAATCTCTTAGTTTAGCTTTGCTTCGTTTCTATCTATATGAAAACACTCGTTCATATAACGTGTTTCATGGTACAATTCACTTTATAAAATAGATTTTATAAACGATGCGAGACAGTAAATACAACAATAAAAGTCTCACTTTTGTATTATCGTATTACTATTATGCGAGTAACTGGCTGTAATTAATTCGAGATTAAGTTTATTCCAGGAAATGTGAAATTACATTAAATTTATGTAAGATTAATATGACGATGATTGCATAAAATCAAGCACACCTTCCCGATCCCAATAACAAAATTACTCGGGACATTGACTTTAACAACATATTTCAAAATCATTAAAATTCATGAGTTGTGTCCTGCTCTATGTATATACACAGTATACATACATATATAACTATCATTAATGTCCATAATGATATCGTAAATAGTACAACTAGTACATAGCCATAGCTTTAACACTTTAACTGCCACGCCGAAATCACATGTTTCGCTCAGGACGCCACGGGAGTATTTTTATTATTCGAAGCATATAATGGCAAAATAATAATAAATCGATGATGTAAGACAACATTCTTCCCCAATGGACTTATTTATCTTATTGGTGGTCATGGGTGACCACCGTGGCGTCTTGGTAACCAGTTGATAGCGACATATTGTAACAAGGCTTCGTTTATTTCAACAAACCATTCGCATTCGTTATTTCATCGTAAGTAAAACGTCCAGAATATATTGTCGAAACATGTAGAAGATATTAGAAAACAATATTTGCTCATTCTATATATAATGGTAAGGTATGTACACACTTCTAACTTCAATTACATGATTATAAAGCAGCATTTACGATTATTTTCTAAGCTGTGTTTATAATAATATTCGTAGATTACCCCTCAAAGATATGAATGCAAACACAGTGCACCGTTGGATGCAAGATTTGTTCTTATTTTTTTCTTTTTTTTTTTTTGTTTTTGTTATTGATGGTCTAATAAAAATGTTTAATTGTTCAATGGGGCACTTTTTATTTCAAAGTATTTTCTGTTTATCGGTTATATTCAAAATGCCCTAACTGTTAATTTTCATTCAATTTTTACAATTATAAGAATTTCAAGCGCTCCAGTCACCAATGACCACCGCGTGGCGTCACAGGAGAAACCGTAGTCGGTCATATATGACCAACATGGCAGTCAAAGTGTTAATACCACGAAAGATTCGTCCTTTATTTGCATTATAATCTTATAGTTAGTTTTTGTATTGATTGTTGCTAGGTTCGTATGCATTTAAAAATATATTTTAATAGTTAATACGTATCGTGTATTGCAGATACATGGCCATCATGAACCCGTTGAGACCTCACATGGGTAAAAGAGCTACCCTCTGCATAGCGATCTTCATTTGGATCGTAGGAGCTATCCTCTCGCTACCGATGCTACTCTTCTACACAACATACACTCAAAACTTTGCAAACGGCGAAATACGAGTGATCTGCTACGGCGATTTTCCCAACAGAGACGACAATGGTCTCAGTTACGACGAATACTTGTGAGCTTATCTTAATAATCGAAACGCAACCTTTTTCTTTCCTATTTCATGCATGCTAATTCGTGCTGAAACGGTACAAGCGTCTCATTACACTTTCTCGAAGAACCAACCTTTTCAAGAACCGTAGAATTTCACGAAGCAATATGGAATTAAAGCTACATGAAAAGGTAAATTTTAAAGGTTAAAACGATTGCAGGAAACGTTATAAAGGAAATTTCAAAAAGCCACGTTTTTATCTCTTAAAATTTTGTTCCTTTGCGAACAACTATAATGAGCAAATCCTTGCACCGTTCATCGATCACAAATATTATCTAACAACTGGTTTATGACGCGTAAACGACCGAGTCTGCCGATCAGTCGGCTTACCATAGCACGAATTTTGCTTAGGCTGCGAGCAACATCGTCAGTTACTGGTCTGATGAAACGACCAAAAGAATCGACGACTCGTTATTTCAGTTTTCCTGTGGAAATATACACAAGCGTGACCAACCTTGATACAACCAACATACAAATACAAAGAACAGACAAAATGATATATATATCTTTTGTCTTTTTTATTTCAAAAAAGAATTCAACGTCGTATCATTTTGTCTGTTCTTTTTCTCTCTGTATACACACACACGCACACATATGCGTTTATCTTTTTAGATAGTCAATTGAAGTCTTTATATATGCAAATATAAATATCTAGACTATTTAGAAAGATAAATGCACGATTCAAATAATTCCTACATAAATCTGGATTTGTGTAACACGAGCGAAACGCATATCGCATTTTCATAAAACGAAATATTAAATTGTCGTCGAAAGAGGAAAATACTGTAATAACATTTGACAACCCATAAATAATGTTGATTGATTTATGGTTGCACAGTTGTACGTACAGAACGTAACGATACTTGACAATATCAATCAATTATTATGCATTAATGTTCCATTCTAGTTACAAATGTAAATAATGCAATTTTGTAGTTTAGCTCAGTTTGTGTATAAAACTATTACCCTAGAATGAAATACTCGAATTCACTGTGTAAACGTTCATGCACATAGAATAGAAATTCCTTTGAAAACATTTTTTAACGGAACGTACAGTTCGGTAGTTTCATGAACACACTTTCTAAAGATAAAGAAATAATCTGCAATTTCCTCGATTTAATGGATTCGAACACTCTGCCTCGAGTTTCATCGGTGTTACTTTTAATTACCAACCGGAGCTGACAAAAGTGCAGTTCAAAGTTTTATTCAACTACCACACAAAGCTACGAGTACTACTATGCTTTGAGCTCGATCACGGAATTCATTGAAAGCGAAATCCTTTAAGCATGTTTCAACATAACGTCTTTGTTGCGTATCTTTGTCCACGTTTTACTCGCTTGAAAATTTCAAGATAAATCAAATTCATGGTTCGTGTATACAAACATTTTTATATCATTATACGGGAGATTTTTTAACGGACAAACGGTTATGTAAAGAAATATAAGGGCATAAACAATTTAGAAATTCATTCGTTGTAAATATAAAAATTGCGTAACATATGACCGACATATCAAGGAAACATATCGAAACGTATGTTCTAACGTGAATAATTACATTTATTAAAATACAACGTCTCCTGTTTTCAGATATAATGTGATCTTTATGGTACTGACATATGTTTTACCAATTGGATCGATGACGTTCACGTACGCCAGAATTGGTTTGGAGTTATGGGGTTCGCAAAGCATCGGCGAAAATACCGCCGGGCAATTGGAAGGTATAAGGAGTAAGCGCAGGGTATGTAACATTTCCATTAACGAGTACTTTACTATACCGAATGAAATCATCTCTTTTATTATGCTTTGTATTTCATTGAAGGAAAAACAGGGAAAGAGGACGACGATAATCGTTAATTTTAATTATTACTAATTACCGTTGCACTTCATTAAACGATAACTAATCCCTTGATCTGGACGATTTTCGAATCTTCGAAAACATTCACCTCTTGTTCTATATCATCGAATATCGGAAATTTCTACTTTGAAAAATGGTTTTAAATGCAGAAAGATCGGCGGATAGTCGTAATATAAAAGGGATGCAACGAAACTAAAACTTCGTTTCTAATAGTTCAAGTTCTCGTGTGGTTATTTTCGACGCACGAGAGCTTTTACGTTATCATGAAACAAGATTGGTTTCCATTTGTTCCCCAACGCGGCTTGTTTCGTTATTAATCCCACGTTTCGTTATTAAACCACGTACGATTTCATCTACTTGTTTACAATACGTTTCTGTTGTAGTTGTAGCCCCAGGTTATGACGAACAGGAATAAATGTCTTGCATATGACCACCAAACAATCGTCATTTTCTTCTTCGCACGAAGCGGTAGTTCTGTAACGTGTTCTCTATGTTACGTCATCCAATTGTTATTTTGAACGTTTTACGATAGATAGTATGTCTTCAAAATTAAATGCACGCAATAAAAATACAATAAAAATGGATTATTTCCTTCGAGTAATGAAATTATCGATGTTGGTCTAAGCTTTGATACATCGTTTATAGTTTAAATCCTATAATCCTATAATATAGTTTGTCTTTAACTGTCCTTATACGAGGAATAATGGTAAAGCTACGTACTTTCATCTAAAACGTTATTTCCTTTGTTGTCTGTCGCGAATTAGATTCAATAATGCATTTTCAAAGCTTGTCGTTGTTAGCGTTTTACAGTCTTCTCCTTTTTCATTCTCTTTCTAATGAAAAATCAGCAGTCTACGATTCCACGAACCAACGATCGACTGTCCCAATATTTACATAATTCTATCCAAACAATATTTCTAGATACATATATTTGTAGAAACTTTTGCAGTATTCGATTTTGAAATTTGAACTTGTAAAAAAATAACGATACCAATATGTAATACAAATAGAGAATGATAACGGATATGGTCGAATGCCGATATTATTGACTTAACGCGTTTCGGTCCTTTTGTTTCAAGGATTTTTCGAGTCGCCTGGAACGACATCGTAAAACGATCGTAAAATTACTCCGGAAAGGTATCCTGCCAATTAATTTTAAACGTGAGCCGCAAAAATATCTAGACTTAACGTCTGGATTTCAACGACAGACACGCGAGGCGGTATTATGTTATATCCACACGTAGGTGTATCTTCGTTTATAGCAGTTTAAACGTTAAGCCACGCTATAATTTCTAATTAGAAGGTCTACCAGTTCTACCTTGCCGCACCTGTTCGCAAACTAAATTCTCTCGTAATACATCGCATCGATGATGCAATTTTCAAATGTCTCGATCGTTTCTTAACAATTTTCACATAATATTTGTTAAAGCGATACGATAATTTCAATCATTTACTTATTTACTTTCCTTTGTAAAGTTTACATATTTTGTTTTAAGCTATGACGATTTCGTAATAATTCCAACGGCTCATATATTTGCAGCGTGTGTTAACTTGTAATCAGCCAATAGTTGTAGTAGTACTGTTACACGTGTGTAATAGATAGAGATAAATGTTCTAACAGTTGGAAGTTAATGCGATATTTAATAAAATTTAAGTAAGTAACCGAATCCTTTAAAACAGAACGTAAATCAAATTGCTGGTTATACATATATATACATATATGTGTATGGGATTAGAACTACGTATGATAGCTTTACTTTGAAAACTATTAATATTATTTGCTATGTAAAACAAATGCGAATGAATGAACGGAAAGATTTTAGAAATTATCTGATATATTAATTAATTAACTCGTAAAGTAATTAACTCGAAAGAATTACTCGAAGAGATTATGATACATCGATGATGATTATTGAACAGGAAAAGTTAACGGCGAAAAATTTAGATTAAAATTTCAGTCGATACATAAATTTACATTGAAATATATAAGTAAAGGACAATCTTAAGTGATCTCAAATATATTAGGAGAAACCTAAGAAATTCTTCTATTAACGGCGAACAATTCTTTCAGACATTTTGCGTTTCCTAAGAGTTGAAGACTCGACTAAGATTATCCATACATCCTGATAATGATAATGCATCGTAGACAGTGAACGTTAGTGTTAGTTCGTGACGTTAGTTTTACGACCGAATAGGTATAGATACAGTGTACAGGCTTCGAGAAATAACGAAACCGGACTTGAAACTTTTATTACACCCGTGTTATATTGTTCCACCGTTTTTACAATTGGGCTGCAAATATAGCGGAACTGCACTTTCTTACGATAGTAAGTACATTCCTTTCTAAGAGGGGTTCCTTTTTTGATAAAATCCGAATAAGGTATTCTCAGGCGAAAATTTTTCTAGGTAAGTAGCACCTGCTCGCCTTCCTTACTTACTCCAGAACTTTCTTACTTCCGTCGTGACGTCTAATAATTTGTCCTGTATTCTTGAAGACGAAAGTTAATTTTTGAAGGAATTAACTCTTGAGGAAATTTCTCTGACCACCGTTCCAAACGTTTTCCCTCGACAACTGATATCGTTACAAATTGATAGATCGCAAACTTAGACACATCAAGATATAATCAAGGATCTATAAACCCCAATGGTTTCCTTCGAATTTTATACAATCAACCTACGTGTAGGACGTATTTTACCGACATTATAATTTTCCTATTGCTATGTGCACATACTTATGTATCGAACCATTAGGCTAAACTGCTTAATACATCGCTTAATTTCTTATTAATTATATAATCGAGCACGAACTTTGTACGAATTCATAATTTGTTTAATACGTGTGAATTTCGAATGAAATCTATTATTCTCGAAGATATTTTATTCGATCTTTATTAAACGTTGCACGTTCGTTTGCATTTGATATTTCATCCAAGTTATCAGTCTTTTTTTCTATCGAATGTAATAGATTTATCCGTCGTAATTAACGAGACGATAAAACAACTTTCCCAAACAGGAAGCTAACTCGTTTGAGTGGTGCAAAGAAGAGAAAGAAGCGTCAGTCAAGCGATCATTTAATTAATAACGAACGCAACGAGCGGAAAAAAATAGAGAAAGAGATTACGTGCATGGGTATGAGGAAATCTTCTTCTACAATCTTCTCCTATGCCCAAGCGATCCTATTGGATTTCGATTAAGCGGCAAAGAGCTCTCGTTTTTCTCTATATGCGGAATCACTGATGGTCCATTTTGCCACGTACGTAGAAACACAACGTTCTAACGGCCGTCATGACCTGCCCCATAAAAGGATCAAAGAACATCGTTAAAGAAAGTTCAGATTGAAATCAGTCGACAGACGAATACAAGAATTTCTCGGTCTACGGTCTATCTAATAAATAGACTGTAGATCAAGTACGTTTCATGAATAAAGATGAATTGAACGTTGCAATGTTTATCACTGCCATTATACATGTATAATACTTGTTTGTCCTCTCCTTTTGTATTTTGTATTTTTATGGGAAATTTCTCGAGATCAATACAAGCAGATGTATGTAGGTACAGTGCGAGCACTGACCTAGCGATGCAGGTAACACACGATTTGACAATTTGGGACAAAAATTCTCAAGAGGAAAGGCTAAGAAATTGAAGGCGTCAAGATGAAATCGAGCGAAGGGGAGCCAACGGACAGCGACGATCTCGTCAAATGCGAATGTATACCGCAAGTCTAGTTACATGAAAAAATACAATAGATGGCCATTGAGATTTTTTCGACAACGCAACGCGACGATGCGACCAAGCTTTCGTGGTCGTCGAAATACGAGTATCTGGAAAGCGATACGCTCATCCCCGATTGTATTATCACGTAAACATAACGGCACAGTGATACAGTTTCATAAATGATTGATCTCGTAAACTGGGCCCGGACAATTTTTTTTTTTTTTTATTTAATAGATTATTTACAATCAATTCTCATGCAGAATTTTAAGTAAATTATTTTGGCGTAGTACTGTAACTTGGATTATAAGAGTTTATAGTATGTTTTATTCTAGTTGAATCTATTGCTTCAATCTAAGAGGGTATTGCCCTTACAGTCTATGGATCTGATCCGTCGTATCAAGTAATTGGGTAACGAATGGGCTTTGGTGGTTGTTAACTCTTATATTATATCTGTTTGTGAACTTTGATATTTCTTCTTTGACTGTGGGTATCTTAAGGTCGCGATGTATTTCGTTGGTAACATACCAACGTGCATCTATTTAGGATCTTAGAGTTTTTGATTGGAATCGTTGGAGAATTTCTATGTTAGAATTACTTGCTGTTCCACAATTGGATTCCATAGGTCCAAACAGGTTTTAATATGGCTTTATATAGCATTATTTCACTCTGCATGTTTATGTTGAAGCGTCTGCCAATGAGCCAGTAGAATTTGTTTAGTTTTGTTTTCAGTTCTTTGGATTTCTCTACGATGTGCCGTTTCCATGCCATTCTTCTGTCTAGAATCATGCCCAGATATCTGACTGTATCTTTGCTTGGAATTGGAATATTATTTATGGTCACCTGCGGACAGGATTGTTTTCGCAGTGTGAAAGTTATATGACTGAATTTATTTTCGTTTATTTTGAAGCGCCATTTGTGGAACCACTTTTCCATAGAGTCGAGACCTCGCTGGAGGGTTGAGAAGGCAACTGTCGGGTCCGAGTGGGATGCTAATAAAGCTGTGTCATCAGCAAATGTCGCTGTGGTTATCTTTGTTAAGGTTGGTAGTTAGATGGTGAACAGCAGAGGTCCGAGGACACTGCCTTAGGGTATGCCAGCTTCTATTGGGAATGTTGCGGTTATAGCATCTAAGTATTTAATCATAAACAGCCTATTGGTTAGATATGATTTTAGGATAGAATAGTAGGTGTGTGGTAGGATTTTCTTTAGTTTGAACAAAAGTCCTTCGTGCCACACTTTGTCGAACGCCTGCCGAATGTCCAGGAACACCGCAGAGCAGTATTTTTTCTTTTCTAAATCTTGGCTGATTTTATAAGTTAGACGATGAATTTGCTCTATCGTAGAATGTTGCTTCCGAAAGCCGAATTGATGATCCGGCATTGTTTTCAACTCCTCTAAGAGTGGAAGGAGTCGTTTCGTTAGCATCTTCTCAAATAGTTTGGACAAAGTGGGTAGAAGACTAATTGTGCGATAAGAGCTAGATAGTTTCGTGTATTGGTTTTCCAGGTTTAGACATAAGGGTAATTAATGATATTTTCCAAGACTTAGGATAGTATTCAAAGCGAAGAATTGCATTAAAAATAGAGGTAATGAGAGCAATCCCTTTTTTGAGAAGTGCCTTGATAGCTTTGTTACTTATCTGATCACGTCCCGATGCTTCCTGGGGTTTAGACGACGTATTAATTCTATAACTTCCAAAGATGAGAAAGGTTTAATAGGAGGAGACATCTGGAGGGGAGAGTGCAAGTATTCCGTTATTTCGGCGACAATAGTGGAGGAATACGGTTTGAAGACATTAGTTAGGTGATTTGCAAACAAGTTGGCTTTTTGTATAGGGCTGCGCGCCCATCCACCTTGGGGACAGTAAATTGGAGGTATTATTTGCGAAGGACGAGTGAGTTTCCTGAATGTCTTCCATAGTGAGTAGTTGGAGTCAGCTGTGGGAGACAAATTAGCAAGATATTTTTGAAAACAGTCATTTTTGTAATTTTTAATGATTTTGGTTAGTTTTTGTTAACGGAATAGTGGGTTGGTATGGTCACTAGTTCCTACAACACAGGTTACCACGACTTCTAACTACGCTCTTTTGACTTAGACGCTGTCTACGTTTTAATTATCTTTATGTATCCGGTGCGTTAGCACGTTTGTACTTGAGACTGAAATACAGATTATACAAAGTAAATCCGAGTAAATCAATAAATACCTGCACGAAAAAATTATTGATTAACAGTTTTCTTGTTGCGTTATTTATCTTACGCCTGCCTTCAGGCGTTCTATGACTTTGTCATACTCTTCTAAGTCTACGTTTTTCTGCGATTTTTATCAATATGTAATGGGTGCATTCATGTTTATTGACAGAATACTTAGTAGGGGTGGAAGAATGGTTCGCGTTTATTATGCTGGTGTTTAAATATTCCGTGGCTGCTTCTACATCTTCGTTTGTTTTCAAGGATATTGAGGCTGATGTTGTATGATTGAATACTTCCCTAAAAAGTTGCCAGTTTGTACGTTGGTTGTGAATAAAGCCATTATGTTGGTTTTCGATAATTGTTGAGTTAATTGTTGCTATGACGGGTGAATGATCTGAAGAGAGTTCGACGGAAGAGTTGATTTGGATGTATCTTGGCGAGATGTTTTTAGTTATGAAAAAGTCTAGTAGGTCAGGTAGTTTGTTAGTGTCTGTGGGCCAGTAAGTGGGTTCGTTTGTACTAATGTAGTTAAGTCTGTTGGCGTTTATGGATTTCAAAAGGTTTTGCCTCTTACTATGATAAGTCTACTACCCCATTGCGTATGTTTAGCGTTATAGTCTCCTCCACTTATGAATCTATTACCTAGGTCTGCGAGGAATTTATCGAAGTCCTCTTTGAAAATAGAATGTCTAAGAGGACAATTTATGTGGTGATTGGACCATGCTGATCTTCTATCGCTAAGTTTGTGGCTTGGAGGTAGTCCTTCTGGAATGATGGAAGCTTATAGTGTTTTATGCTGGTCGTGATGATAATTCTGGTGCCGCCGTGGGCCTTTCCACTGGGACGTTGGATATGGTAAAAGTTATAACCATTTATTTTCAGGTAATTTTTATCGGTGAAGTGAGTTGCAGATATGAGCATTATGTCAATTTCTTGTTGTTTTAGGAGTTCCAGTTCGTATTTATGCTCAACTAGACCGTTAGCCTTCGAAAAAGCTATACGTATTGGTTTTATTTTACGCCGGAGCGTGTTAATTTGTCCACGATGATTGTAAGCAATGATAGCAAGTTATTAATTTGCTCTGTTTGTTTCACGATTAATTTTTCAAGCCTATTGAAGTTATCCGTGTCTTGTGAACTGGGAACACTAATTTGTGATTGAGCATTATAGATTTTCGGTCTGCTTTGATTTCTGTCGGTCTGATTTCGGTCTGATTTGAACTACCTGTGCGTAAGAGATTGAAAGAATAGTGAATTTTTGTGCATTAAGTCTGGGTTTGGGCTACTTATTTTTATACAAGGTCTTGTAGGCTTTTTTTTTTTTTTTTTTTTTTTTCCGTGGGGAAATCCTCATGGACGCCCCGCCGCCCTTTGGGGGCGGCGGGGGAGTGTCGGACTCTTACCGACTAAAACCCCACGGTGGTCGTCCCGACGTTTTGGAGGTGCCCCGGGATCTCTTGCGAATTACTACCTGGGTGCACCTCGTCGTCTGTCTCCTGCTGTTGTTATCTAGGGAGGCGTCCCGGCTTGAGTTCGGCCGCTGTGGGGGACCCTGCCCCCTAACGCCGCGTCCCCTGGTTNGAGCACCCCTCAACACACCAAATCCGTGAATGATTTGCACCCCGCTGCACAATATCACTCTGCACGTTCCACAGCACTTCGACTTCCACTTGATGCACTCTGCTCGCCCGAATTCATTGGTTTTCTGCCGAATATCGGTTATAGCTGGCGGAGCGATCTGCACGCGTCCGTCCTGCATGCCGCCATTTTCGCTTCCCCAAGGTCTTGTAGGCTGTGCAACCTGTATAGTTCGCAGGATGCTCTCCTTGACAGGGGATGCACTTCGCAGGAGTTTCTGAAGATTTAGTGCACTGATCTGTAGGATGAATACCGGCACATTTAACACAGCGGTGATTGTGGTTGCAATATTTTTGCGCGTGGCCGTACCTTTGGCACGTTTTACATTGAACTATCTCTTTTTTTATAAAAGGTGGTTCAATTTTTACTACCGAATTCCTTAACTGATATTATAGGCTTCTTTGTTGTTTGGCTTTGCTTTAAGTCGATAAAGAATAAGGATAGCGGGTTTTTTGTGATTCTATGTCTTATATTGCTAATGTTAGTTGCTCCATGGCTATGATTTAAGAGTTCAAGTTTCAATTCATCTAAGTTAGCTGAGTGGTGAATGTTGCGTAGTACCACTCGAAAAGGTCATTCTTGTTTCAGTCGATATGTGTGGAAGTTTGCGTTCAGAGTTTTTAGTAACTTTGTTAGTTTTAGGTAGGAGTCTGAATTGGCCGGCAGGATTTTAATCTGATTGTTTTTAATTTTTAGTATGTAATCCTCTTTGTTAATATCTTTCTCGATGGACTTTATCATTGTTTGAATGTCGATAACATCATTAATGAAGATTGGTGGGGGAGGAGGATTTTTTGTGCGTGTTGATTTGTTGATGTTGTGACTTGTTGACGGTTCTTCCTGACTAGTGTTTACATTTTTTTTTTTTTTTTTTTGACTGAATCAAGCTTACGTTTTTTGATGCTGTTGGTGTGGTTTGAAGGGTGGGATATATTATCCTTTTGTCACGGAGGAGGTAGAACGGTGCGGTTATAGTTTTGTTCGTGAGGGCCTGATCTGGTTACTTGAGCCATCTTCGAGCTAGATAATTCAAATTGAAATAACTAGTCGAGAGGCTATGATTTGGTTTAGAGATTCGAAGTGTTGGATTTTTCAGGAGTAAGTTTAGAAAACACTTGATTTATTTTTGCTTCAACTCACCTTCGACGGGAGGGTCGTCGCTTACTGTGAATTTCATTGGGCACTGGACACATGTCTACACGCTTCGGCGGTCGAAAGGAAACTGGGCCCGGACAATGACACGGAAATTCGGTGCGATGAACTCGAAGATAGATTTGTAGGGTATCAAACCTACTTTGGACTTTAGAAATACTTGATTTGCGTTTGTTTCCAATTTCTTATTTGTCGTACGTTGACGGTACAGGTTAAGCAGCTTAAACGAAAAGTTATTTATCCGTGTTTAACATTACGACGGAAAAGATCTCGAACGAACCTTTCTTTCACTTATGGAAAGACGAAAATTGCAGATTATACGGGATCGAAGAGCCCAGAGGAAAAACAATCATAGTCGCAAAAAACGTACATCTTTTAGTATTTCAGAAGCAAGCATACGTTATACCATTCTATGAAAATGGATCCGGATTAAGCTTGTTCGTAATAACAATAAGTACAACTTTATTATATATATATATATATGTTGGAGATGAAAGGACATCGGGCCTTCCCTTTGGAATTCTTTAGAAAATCCCCAATACTTTATTCTTTATAAGTTAACCCGATTATAATTGTCCGAGATTTGCGATAATGAGCTCGGGCTCGAGGTGACAACTAGTCGCCGAACGTAGCCGCGGTCACGAGATAAACGTTTTACTTAATAGAGATATAGAGTAATTGTATAGCTCTCCTTAAAAAGAACAATTGTAGCGGCACTCGACAGTAAACGTTCCAATGGTTTCTGCCCCGTGGCTCGCCACACACAGACTCTATTCTTCGGACAAGATGATTACCAGATGTCGATGCATCTTCACAGTACATGTTCAACTAGGCTGAGGACCCGCTATAAATCTTAGGATTTAGTTAACTAAGGTCCTTCAAACGGACATACAGTTTTTATCCTAACAGTCTCTAAATCTATCACCTACTACGGGAAGATACGGGAAATCTGCTTTTCTCACGAACGACGCTTCCCGCTAGCAACTTTCTCTCGAGGGCGGTTAGCATCTTTTTCTAACCACAAATATAGAAATTAACCAATTAACAGCAACGTCCATTTCCCTCACCTTCCGAACGAGGGTTGTTCTCAACGAATCCGATGACCTCGTGCCCTGAGACACACCCCATCATAATTTTCCTCTGCAGCATCACCGTGACGGAGAGGAACATCCTCGTGCCATCTCGTCAGCGAGTAAAACAACGTCTTTACGATCAGTGGATACTTCACGTTTTTAACAACGAGTCCCACTTAAACTTTTAAAAGTTTTTAAAACTTTTAAAGTAAAATTTTATACATATATATATATAATTTTACTAACAAATAATTTCAGAATAGTAGAGAATAGATGTACCTACGTAGATATATGAACATAGATGTACATATATGTATGCACAGAATATGTAACAAAGTGTATTTCCGCATAGTGGCGAGTGAACCGTAAAAGCGAGAATTTAAGGGAATTGACTTGCGTGATAGGGTGATATGGTTTCGAAAAAAAGAATATTCTATTACATTCCTTTATAGTTCTATTTTGTTCCGATCTTGTATCTTCATTTCAGTAATATACACGTTTTATCGTGAAATATGAAACATTTATTTCGCTTATTGTTTTGCAAGCAAAATAGTAAAAATAGTAAAAATAGCAAAATAGGAAATTTAATTTCAAAAAATTCCATTCTTGGAAACAGCTTAAGAGGTTAATCTGCATATTCGATGTTTCAAACTCTAATATATATAATTTCTTTCGATAGAGTAAGCTTTGTACCGAAGAATCAACAATGGCTAAAAGTAACTTTGCAGTTTATTATTTTAATGATTGAATCTTACGACAACCTGAAATATATCTTGGACGTGTGTAATTAAAAAGAAAAAACAGTTAATCGCAAATGAAATGTTTCTAGACGAACTATGACGATAGACTTAATAAAACAAGGAGCAAAATCGTTTGAATATTTAGTAGTTCCCCTTTAATCTGAAACGCCCTGAGAATGCAATAAATATTTCGCAAACAATTTAGGAACGATTGAAAGATTATTTTGCAATTTCGACAAGTAGAACTCGATATAGTGAAAATACGTTTAAACGAACAATGGTAAATTCTATTCCAGACATTTAGAGTGATCTCATAATACAATCCTCAAAATGAACTGTACATATACTACAAAGTTTAACGACTCCTGTGGTTGGTAAATACAAAATGAAAAATGAAAAGCATGAATTCTTTTTAATCATATGTATATGTATATGTGTATGTATATGTATGAGTTTAGTTTATTTCACTGAAAGTGAAACGAGTAAGAAATGCAGGATATCAAATAGCCAGGCAAAGTTGTATCACGTTAAAAATGTAATTTACGTGCTGTGTCTTCTTAATACAAGATATCGTACGTCGAGCGATCAGCAACGTTGATTAAAACAACGTTTCATGCTGCGTACCTATGGTTCCTGACGTAATACAAGTTTCATTAAGCGTAAAGAAGAGTATTCTCCGGCATAATGTAAAAACAAAGCGAAGGAAACAGGAGAGAAGTACATAAAGATATTGGTAGAATTATAAGCTTTTCTTTCTTTTTTTTTTTGGAAACTTACATATTTCGATATTATCCTTTGTCCCAGTTTTAATATCGCGCAAACAGCTTTGAATTTGCACGATGCGAAATATATGAAACGTGTAATTGAATAGTTGTGTTCCTGTATTTTCTTGTATTTTCCTGTATATGAGAAATTCGTAATAGAGCCCCGAATATCTTCTGAACGTTCTGTCCTTTTCATTCGACTCTACAAATCATCGGGTAACGAAAGCATCCAATGTGATCGCGAAGTAATTAAACGAAACATCAAAATAGTATTATAGATATCGAACTCTTTATTCTACCATCGATCTCCGTAGCCTACTATGATAAAGCTCCTAAGCTTTCTTTGGCTAAACAAAGAATCGTATATGCATACCAATAGAAAGTAACACAACTAATAACAACAACGATGGCTACTAAATACCAGTACATTTGTTTTTCAGGTTGTGAAAATGATGATTGTTGTCGTAGTAATATTTGCAGTATGCTGGCTACCATTTCACGTGTACTTCATCATAACGTCATACTTCCCGGAGATTACAAACGAGCCATACATCCAAGAAGTTTTTTTAGGTATTTACTGGCTCGCCATGTCTAACAGCATGTATAATCCCATAATCTACTGTTGGATGAACTCCAGGTAAAATATTACTTTAAAACAGAACGTAAGTACCAATTAAACTTTACGAAATGCCCTTAGGAAATTAAAAAAAAATGTATTAATCCAGATTCAGTTTCCAGTTTCCATTTCAGTTTTATGATTAAACATTTGAAAATTTGTCAAGTATAAGTATTTGTCTAATTATACTATCGAAAGGTTTGTTTAACCCTTTGATAAGCTTCTAATGACATATCAGTAAAAAAACTTTTTTCGTTACGTATCTATTTGTTTCATGGTTGTGAAAATGCTAAATATAATAAAAAGGGTAACAGAGAAATTTAGAGAAATTTATAAAATAGAATTACTAATCGCTAACCAACTATTCCGAGCAAATTTATTTTTATTATTTGCTAATATGCTAAAATCGCGTCAGTTATAGCTTACAGTTGATAGAGATTTATGCGACATCGTTTTCGACACCTACCTTACTTGATACTTTTGTCAACAGAACAACAAAGACAATACATCGTGCGGTATAACATTCGATTGTGTATCGATATAGCGTAGTCGAGTTTGAATTAGTCGGATTTCTCTACTTGATTAATCGTTTCGAAATTGACACGTAATAGATCGCATTTCGCACGTTTAGATCGCAGTTACGGTTTCTGTAATCTGAAACCACATTTAGCGGTGTAATGTTGTATATTCAATATCAAGATTTGAATTTAATTGGTAAAAGTTCCCAGCTAGCAGTAATAATCGCACTTTGATAGAATCTTATCGATTACGATGTCGCCACTGCGCAAATCCATCATACTCTGACTAAACGTTACAATGGTGAATAAGGCTGCTCTTATTTTACCCTTACTTTCATTCATGTTTCAACTTTCCGCTTGCTTCGCTTGTTTCGTCAATTTTCTCTTTGCACGGGAGAATGGATGCATCGTTATTACTACAATAGTATTAATGATAATACTAATGATAGATTTATCATAAGACGAAAAATAATCGGTAGGTGTCGTAATTTAACGCACGAATGTATTTTCAAATTGAAGGATCATCGAGATTTTAAAAAAGAAAGTTTTTGTCCAACCTGGACGATGATACGTAGATAGGGATTTCAATTGCGGTACGTTCTCTCGTAAATACAACATAGATACATATGTACATATCAAAGAACCGCATGAATCGTCGAAGACAAATCCAGACAACATTGTTCGGCCCACAAACTGAATGAAACGGGTGCCAGATGATTGATTTGAAAATAGCCATTTACCAGAATCCCTTTACACGTCATGCACAGGAATTGTTCCGATGAAATTTTACCGCTAGTATCAGTACTAGTACCAATATCAGTACCAATACCAGTACTAGTACCAGTACTAGTATCACTATTATCGTTTCGTATCAAACGACTAAAATACTGCTGTCCGTAACAAACAATCTCCTCGCAATAGGCCAATAGTTCTCGTCGTTAACACTCGTGCATCGAACGTATTGTACGTATCACGTCGAATGTATATAAATAGGTTGGAAAAAGAAAAAATAGTGAAACGTAACCCGTGATCTTTCACTTTCCAATAAAATATTAGCTGTGTTTCCGTCCAAAATGTATATCGGGCGATATTCTGTTTGAAATACGATTTTAAATGAAATCATTTCTCCGTCCAGGTCTGTCAAATCCAATTTCCCGTAAACCTTTTAATTAGAAAAGAATAAATTCGAAGGGAAATTGCGAAGTTGGTTAGAGTTGGCGTCTGCTGGCATTTATTTAACGATTTGACCAATAACAATTGTTCCGTCTTGCAGATTTCGCCGAGGATTTGCCCACTTTTTCTCCTGGTGTCCGATGGTACAGATTCCCGCGGAGCCCTCGTTATCACGATCCGAAGCGTTAACGTCTCGATACAGTTGCACCGGAAGTCCTCAAACCAACACCAGGATATCACGGAACGGTACGTCTTCCTGCACACCCTCGGAACGTCCTTGCACCACATCGTCCACAACATCCACGAGCGAGTCACGCTTCGAACACGACGACGCCCACACGGATGCACGAAATTCTTACATAGATTTGCACGACTTCGCCGTTACCAGCGTCGTCCTTGGCGAAACCAATGCCGACGTGAATCGCGAGACGTAGTAATGAAATCGACTTTGAAACCCCGATCGTTGTTTCCTTCGATATCCGGTTCGATTCATTTCGATTATTTACCGCGCGAAACAATTTTCTAATTGAGAACATTGATGAAAATAATCATTACACTTCAGGGTCTAAAATATCAATGTTAAACACATACGATTAGATTCACGTTTACCTGTAAATTTTTTAGAAGAAAAATTATTATCAATTAACCCTCGCGGCTATGAGACGATCGTTTCAAATCCAAGCATCGAATCAAACCAAAGAATGCATTTTTTAATGATTTCCAGTTATATCGTGATAGTGCGAAGAGGAAAGACATGTGAAACACGAAATTCAATTTTCTAATTTCTCTAGATTTCTATTAGCTTCATAGTGTCCGTATTGTGTATAATTTTTATCGTACAGTAAAGTGTTTTATTGCATAATTTTCATCATTTTCTCATGGTTTCCTTATTTTTACACATGTAAGTCTGTAGTATTCATTACGCAACCTATAACTCCTAAAGTTTTATGATATTTGGAAATTTGATCCTATTTTTATAGTTTCATAGTTTTTAGAAACTTGTAATAAAGATGCAACAGTAACTATATATATATATATACATATATAAAGATAAATAAATATATTTTTCGAATAAAATTCGTAATTATAATTTTTTCTCTTCCTGTCTGTACGCGACGATTTTCAAATTACAATAGAAATTGAAATTTCATACATGGTTAGAACATAACCGATTCATCGTTGTCCGCGGTCTGCCGTTTGAGGGTTAATAAAATAATATACATATATTTCTATTACGTATATAGTATGCCAAACAATTTTCTATTTTCCTTTTATCAACAACTAATTTATCGACAATGCTTGTCTTCGCAATCGCGATACACAGTTGAATTACCAACAATCGCCCAACTATAATGAATATTAACAATGCGTTTATAACTTTTTCATACTATACGGTTGATGTAAAGACTATTCATCGTCATATGTAATCTCAGATATATGTATACATTTATACATTTTAGGCCCTGGTATTTCGTCATCGAACGATTCATAAAAAAAAATTTACACAAATGGAATGCGGGAGCTTGAAGTTTTTTATACAGGTACATATATACTTTCGTTTAACTCATAAAAAAAGTGAAAAATATATTATTATTATTATTATAGTATTAAAGTAATGTAATATATATATCAGGTCTTATTTAAACACAATGAGATATAATATCAACGTCATAATATAATGCCGCAACAGAAAATTGTGTAAATATTGTGTTCTTCTTATTAACAATTTTATGATGCATATTTGTCGTTTAGAACTTTTACCTTAAAATTTATTATTGTTACTTGACTTCGAAATAACAAAAAAGACAAAACTACAGATAAAAATAAAGTATCGCGTTACCAAACGAAGGCGGAGCAATTCTACAAATAACACCCTCCGCTAACTCTAACTCCAATCTCCCGTATGTATCTTAAAAATTAATCTTTACACACGTGCTTGTACATTAATCCATTAAGGACCTTGCTTGCGGTGAAATAATCCGGAAAAGTTGTGCAAATGCAATGTTATTTAAGAGTATAGATAAAATAACTTTTACAATACCGGTTTGTTAAGGTATAAAAAAAGAGTATTACCGTTAGATCAAAAAACATAATCCATCATAACGCGAAAAATACTTCAATTTCTTAAGACTTGATAAAATTACACGTGGAATCTAGGTGAAAGAGGAAATTAGTAACAAACGATATTAGGCAAATCCTTGGAATGTCCTCTTCTAACTAGAAAAATTAAAAATTACAATCGAGTAGTGTGTAAATCGAATGCAATAACAAAAATCCATATTATTAACGCAATGTTGCCCCTTAATGGGTTAATACTGAGTCATTAAATGAGATGAAATGAAATGGACTGAAATGAAATGAGACGAAATGAAATGAAGTGAAATGAAACTAAATTAAATTAAACGAAATGAAATAATTAAATGAAATAAAATGAAATGAAATGAAATAAAATGAAATAAAATAAAATGAAATGAAATGAAATGAGATTACGATGCAGTAGAAATCGATTCAAAAATAAGAATCGATAAATGGATGCAAACAAGGCCTGTTTCTAATTTCAATAGGCACGTCAAGAATACCTTTGTACCTACAATCTTCGAGAGGAGGAAACGATCGGTTTTTGGCGCAACATCGGGGAAGAAAGTGGAAAACTTCGCAAACTGCAGGCCATGTATCTTGACAGGAGGAGGAAAGTCCTGAGCAACGAGTACATACCTGGATATAAGAGTACATATCCTAAGCGGTCAATCTCTTCAAGATTCATCTGACGCAAATGAAATAAGAAAAGTTGCAAGAAGCGACATGACGTATCGGTTCCCCTTTATTACGCAGAGCCATTATTATTATTATTCACCAGAACGATAGCTCAAACATTATTGACTCTGTTCTATAGAAATGTTAACTATCAGCTAAATATTAGATCATATTTCCGTTTTGACGTGGAGTACAACTAAGTCGAGATTTGACGCAAAGAACAGAGTTTCTTCCTGTCAATAGATATTATTATATACGAATACATAAGCTCAGACTTGAATTACTGTCGAATGTGAAGTTGTCATTTATGATTTCTTTCGATTGCTACACCACACGAAAGAATTACATTAGTTAGTTTTATATTATTTCCGTTAAATTCTATATACTTTAAATATTTCGTTGTTTAATATGTGTATAAAAAATAACGGACCAATAATCTATACTATTTGCATATGTTAATGAAACGTTCCTTTTTTCTAACGGAAAAAGATCGAATAGTTACGAGAAATTTCTAATAAGAATATATAAATTATAATACATATATAGCAGCTTCCTGTACGATACTTGTTTGCAAAATATATAAAGTGCTTGCTTAATTAAATAATCTTCGTGCTCCTACATGGTGTATCGATATCATTGCTGATAAATCAAATAGATGATAAAAAGATATCTATATTAATATTCGTTGCACGAAGATATCCTATTTCAAATTCTAATTTCCTAAAAAATGAAATCTATATTCTTTATGGAATTTTACTACTTACATGTACAGACTTGTATCTTGATAATTTACCTCGTAACTATCACTGCTCCGAGAAGCAACAAAAATATTGTAATCGATACAAAAAATGAATAGGGCTACCATAAATTCACAAAGAAGATTGTGACAAACAAACATTTTCGTTATAAAAACGCACAAATGTACTTATAAATAAAATAACCATTACTAAAATTTACATATTTTTATTGAAAATATATTTACTTCGTTCTTTCTGTAATCTCATGACTTAAAAACTGTTTTAGTTATTTATCGTTTAGCGTGTTTATTTTTCATTAAATCGATATAATATAAACCGTTAATAGTACGCGAAAGGCATCATAGGAATTAATCGCTTATGTTATCGCCGTTTGTAAAAATAATCTTAGCTCACTAATATGTGTTAAAGAGCATTGACAATATTTCGCTAGCAACGTTATTCTTACCGAGAAAAAATTCTGCCCAACAAAGGAAAAAACCAACATACTTCTCTGTATATTTAAAACGGCGAACTGCAAATACAAATACTGATTAAATTTATTATTTAATTGATATTGTTTAGATTTTCAGCTGTAATGCAATTCGGTGAAAGAACACACTGGGGAAAACAAACGCTTTTTAATAAACTAGTCAAGTGTAAATGTATAAGTGATTATATATCGAATATAATGAAAAGCTTGTCGGTAAAGTAAGAAGTGAATATATTGTTCGATATGTATAAAAATATGTGAATACTAGTGTAAGAGACTAGTGCTTCTGTCCATAGGGAAGGACGCGCTATATTTGATTGTATTTTCAACATAAGCAAACGCTATGGAAACTAAGAGAAAGAGGAAAATATATGATATCAACATAAATATTTATTGTAACTTGTATCTACTTTGGTCAACCTGTCGAATAGCTACCTCCTCACCGATTTCGATACCCTTGAAACATGTTGTAAAGTTCATCGTTTTGAACAACTTTTTCCCTATACATATGTATATTTAAAGGAAAGGCTTAGTTTCTGAATTGTACATAAAACTGATAAAACATGTATATTTGTATGTATACATGTATATATGTATGTCGCCTAAGTCGCCCTCGTATAGATTTGTTACCTTCTCATGAATTTTAACAGAATTTTGTTTTAATATCTTCATCTTTCTGAAAAAGTAATAAAAATTCCAGTCACTGAATTCCAGATGAAAAGAAGTAGGTAAGGTTAGGCTAAAACGGTGGTTCAACGGTTCTCAAGTTATAAGGTAACAAAGAGTCAAACGTCGCGTTTTATATAATGTAGAGATACAATATCGAGCTAGATATTAGATTATAGGGCTAGACGCCTATAAAATCTAATTAATTCTAAGTTATTGAAATATTTGACACATAAATGTAAAGATCGCAAGAACATGATAATGATAAACATGAAACATGAAATGATAAATTAATAAATAACATACATAATAAATATATAGTACAGGCTTTTATTTTTACAAAGTAAAACAAGTAAAGCAACCGGTAAATTCGTCTCTAAAGAATAAAAAGTCAATATCAAATGAGAGTGATAAGAGAAATATGTATTTCGTAAGTATAATATTTAGTATATCGTATTAACAAATAGATGCATCATTTAAAATTCATTTTATAAATCAGTATGAAATACTTATAACAAAAGTAAATTATAGTCCATAAGAAGGTATAAATAAACTAATAATCTTAATCATATAACTTTCGACGCATCTCTGCGTACACGAATATTACACGAATTATTATATCCTTTGTGTCGAATCTCACTAGCAGCGATGTATTAAGATTAATTTCTAAACTCTAATCTGTCGCTATACAATGCTAACAAAAGGGATCCTTCCTAGACAATCCGTACGGGATAACCTTCACCCATCTTAAAATATGTAGGATTGATGTCCGTGACAAAAAAATCATACAAGAAATCAAATGAAGAAATCAGACGCTCACGCTAATAATTAATGGGACTTCTACGTTCGTCTTGTAGACGTCCTAGACACGATCTTCGATTTATGATACATCTCTAAACATCTAGAATGTTAGAAGTGCACGTGATTGCTGAATATACAGCAATTCGTGATTGATTAACGGCCGATTGATCGGTTAATGCCCCTTTGATTTTCTTAAAAGACAGAGAATACTATCCATAGATATCATAAACCTAGACTTTCGACTGTCCTAGCAAATCTTAAATATACAGAGAAAAGAAAAAATAAGAAGTAAGTAATAACAAAAGACATTACATAGTACAACAACATTAATTTAGCAATATCTCATGATATAAATGATTAAATAATTATATGTATAATGATTGCTAAACATCTTGCAAACTGTTCTCCCACTGATTATTGATATATCCACTTAATAAGGGCAAACTAATATAAATGATTTAAATAATTTCAATATGTTTTTAAAGCCACAGTATTTGATACATTTTCATTTTATTACTACTACATTTCAATTTAACTTGTTAACAGATTATATCTAATAATATAAATTCTTGTACACATTATAAAAGGTATTCTACAGAATACTTAACTTACAGTATCTTTTTTTACATTAGGGCAATTTTCTTCTTCCCAATTTATATAGTCGAATGTAAGCGGAAACATTCTATCAGTATATATTAAGCCCTGAAAAAACAAATAATTGCATGACAATTTGTGATATCTACACAAGCATTTATTAATCAGTATATTATTACATCTCCTTAACTCAGTAATAAAAAATTATACTTCATGGAGTTATTTCTGGACCAGTAAGACTACAGTTTGCTAAATTAATACCTAACGGAGTTAACCTCACCATATCCCTTCACATGGTTGTCTTTGCTCTATCAGTCAAGATCATGTCCGATCTTATTTGAGAGACTTATTAGTTATTATAAATCTCATTCGACAATTTTTACTAATTTATCCGTTTGAGTCCCAAGCAGCACGATCGCGCTGTTTAGATTTTGTGTCGAAAAGTCCCAGCACATTTCAGCGCTACGGACGACTGACGGTATTTTGTATTTCATTGTTATCTTCTCAATAATTTTTATTGAACAAAACTTGAGATGTTTATAAACTAATAGTATGCGTATATAATAATATAGATGTATTTCATAAAATAACAAATATGACGGGCGCTATTGCGCTGCTTGCTTCTGTTCGCAATCGATTTGGGCAGGGGCTATCGCGCTGTTCGGGATTTTTCGACCCTGTTTTTTCAAAGACCCCTGGGACTCAAACGGTTATTCTAAATTTATTTACAACCATGAGAACATCAACATAGACGAAACAAGAATTCTCATGCTGTTCGTATATAAAAGACTGCTCTTTAGAATGATTTTTCAAAAAGAAAAAAAGAGACCATTTATAATTCAAAATAACAAATAAAATACATAATAAATTTAGCGATTGTTCTTAACATTGTCCTTAAGTATATCTACATTTTTCAATACATTACACTACTTACAATATCCTATTTTGAACAAAAAAAAAAAATTAAAGAGAAAATACTGTTGTGTAATGAAAGATAAAGATCATGTCAAAAACTATATCATCATATTAGATTAAAAAGTACTAGTAATTAAGTTATCCAGAATGAAACAGTTCTATAATTATATAACTAAAGACCATTATACGTATCTTACATCATTAATAATAAAAGCTATTAAAACTAACATATTTATTGTAAGATGGTTGAAAAAATATACAATATATATAAATACAAAACTATAATGAATAGGAAAAATTATTTAAAAACTTAATGCAGATGTTTAAGTAATTTAACAAAAATTATTTCTTCATAGTTTTACCGCTTTACAATCAAATTAAATATTAGAAGTGAGAAGTTATGTATTATAGAAAAGAATATTTATTTTTTGGATAGATCTTTTTACAGAAAAAGATAATTTGAGAAAATGTACTAATTCTAAAACACGTTTTCTTCGGAAAGTATAGATAACAATTTAAATAATAAGCGACAAAAAGTAAACTGATGGAAAAAGAGGCAACTTACTTTTAAATGATCCATTTCGTGATGAGCGATTCTAGCTAACCAACCATCTGCTTCCCAACAAAATGGTTTTCCAAATCGATCAAGTGCTTTGATCTGAATTTTTTTCGGCCTTGGTACTTCTGCTTGAAAATGCTTGAGGCTTCCGCATGTTTCATAAAATATCAGTTCTTCGGGATTTATTATCTTCATTTCTGGATTAATAAAATATGTCAACGGAAGAGGATCAATTTGACAATGTGATCGTATGGTTGGATGAATATCATTCACATAGTCTTCCGTTACTTCGATAGCAAATATTTGCCAGGATAAACCGATTTGTGGGGCCGCTAATCCTACTGTGTCAGATTTTTTCAATATTTTATATAAATGATCGAGTACCTATAGTAAATAAATAAATAAACATACGTCTTCATCGTAAAATAGATTGCAACATAGAAAGAACAACTTTGTTATATTATAATTTTTTTTTTTTTTTTTGATAACTTCTCTGCACGTAGATATCTTTTCACAGGAAAAAGTATCTTACAGAGCACACAAAGCCACATATTAGAGAGAGGTAATTTCCTCTTTGATATCACTTTAGTATACTAATATTATAGTTTAGTATACTAATAAGTTTAGCTTTATATTTTTCTGATATTTTTCTTTTATTAAAAAACATAAACAAACAAGTTAAAATTAATTTTAAATATTTTATTGATGTGTAACAGGAAGAAATTAGATTATTGTATTATTATTAGAATAGCTATAACAATTATTTTAAAATATAAGAAACAAAACGTACCTTTTGAAATTCTACCGTATGTATCTTTTTTGTGTCGACAGGTGACGCTTTCTGTCGCAAAATAGGATTACCAACTTGACAAATGTGATCATAAGGAGGTTTTGCAGTTTCGACTGTTTCTCGAAAATATATCGAGACAAGTTTTTTAATGCTTCGAAAACTAAGAGAACGTAAATTATACTTCTGCACATTCTTCACACATCTACTGATCAAATTGGAATATTTGGACATTGTAATGATTACTGTTTTACAGTATCTTTAAAGTCTTTTAGGACAGTCAGTAGGTTATGCGTCCACAAAGACTATAGATATGTTGGTACTGTCTGTAGGCAAAATCGCATATATATATATATCGTATATATTTTGTTTCGGCGCGAAAATATGATACTAATTCGCCTTAGACACAAATGTTGTAAATATTTTTAAGAATTACAAGAATAATCATAAAATAGTTACAAAATTGATATAATAGAGGATTTAATAAACTATTTAATATGACCACCTATTGCACAATATTATTTGCATATGATTATAGTGATCGATTCTTTATTCTATTTAAAATTACAGAATATTTAAAAAAAAGTATTTTTTATAAATCCTAAAAGATATTATTCTTTCACATAATATATGATATCTGCTAATAATTGCCTTATGTATATATAGTGATATTTAATTAATATGAATTATATATGTATATGTATTTTATTATTACAATGTAACGATATGATGTATCTTTAACGTAATATAACTTTCAATTTAACTACAATGTATAAATTGTGTTTTATATGCTGTCAACATACTTTACGCTTATTACATAATATGACGAGTGATTTCAAAATGACAACTATTATTATGTTACGAGTATGCATAAAAAAAAAACAAGAATATCAACATACTAATTTAAAGATATTCCATAACCTGTGTGATTAAACATTTCTTAATGTACTCACCGGATACGTTTGTGCTGTAATATTTTACATTATTTGTACTAATATTTTGTATTTTATTATTAATTTGTACAAAATAGATAATAAACAGCCAAAATGGTAATCATCATTTATATATAATTTTACAGTAAAGCTACAACTAACATATATATACCTTTTTTTGTTAGATAAAAAGTGGTACATTAAAACTAAATTGCGTAGCTGGTAATTCAATTAATAAACTTAGGTATTTGTCAGCACAAGGTTCTGGTGCAGGTAAGGACATGGGTTTAAAATTTGACAATCACAATCCAAAGCCTATTATATTACCACCTGAAACAATGCCATCGACACCATATCCAACTCCTGTGGTAGAGATACCAGGTTTTTTTAAAAAGAAATCTATTTTAAGTATAATTATAATGAAAGATCAAGTCGTTATTAAGTTCTACATAATAAAAGTTTATTTAATTGACAATAGTTGAAAATAGAATAGACATATGAATTAAATATTGATAATAAATTAATTTATGAATTACATATATTATTACAACTTAGGCCCTATCATTGAACCTACACTTCCTCAATCGATACCTCAACCTCAACCTCAACCAGATTCTAAACCACCTACCGAAATTCCAATGCCTAATAAAACCACAATTGCAGCCAAGGAAGTACAAGGAAACATAGAAGATGATGTCTTGTTTAAAGATGTATGTATATTTATAATTTATAAAATAAACCATGCAAGTGTAAAAATTAAATATTTATTATAAATATCTTTCATTGAAATAAGGTGGGAAACAAAGGTGTTATTATATTAAATCGTCCAAAAGCACTGAATGCCTTAAATTTGTCAATGGTTGAAAAAATATATCCAGTACTTAAAAAATGGGAATCATCTAAAAGATTAGTAATAATAGAAGGTGTGGGAGAGAAAGCATTTTGTGCAGGTGGTGATGTAAAATCTATTGTTAATACATTAAGAGAAACTGAGAATAAAATCTTAGGTGAAACATTTTTCAGAAAGGAGTATACGTATGTTATAAAATAACTTAAACAATACACTCTCATATATTTTACAAATTAATAAAATTATTTTTAAATAATTAAATTTTTCATTTGTTAAATATAGTTTAAATTACCTCATTGGTAGATATAAAATACCATATGTGGCTACAATAGATGGAATAACTATGGGTGGTGGTGTTGGATTATCTGTTCATGGTAAATATCGGATTGCAACAGAGAAGACATTATTTGCAATGCCAGAAACAGCAATTGGATTATTTCCTGATGTTGGTGGGACTTTTTTTTTACCTAGATTGAAAGGTAAATTGGGTCTTTATCTTGGATTAACTGGAGATCGATTAAAAGGTATGAGAAATTATTAAATCTAGTAATTGGCGTACTAAGAGCTTTATCATAGCTATGTATCATGTTGAAAGGCATTGATGTAGTACTTGCTGGCATTGCAACGCATTTCATTCCTTCCGAAAAGTTACCATATTTAAAACAAGATCTATTAACAACTGAACAATCTGATGTTAAGGAAATCTTAAACAAGTATCAATGTATAAAATTCAATCAAGAATTCCGTTTAGCACCATATATGAATAAAATTGATACATATTTTTCTGCATCATCTGTAGAAGAAATAATACAAAGGTAAAGTGATTCTAACAATGATTAAGCTATGTAGGATTATAATTTATTACTTTAATATTTATTTAATGCTTATTTATTTTAATGAAGATTAAAAGAGGATAATTCAGAATGGGCCAAAAATACATTGCAAATGTTATTAAAAGCATCTCCTACTTCTCTAAAAGTCACTATGCGTGCTATTCAAAAAGGGAGCACATTAAATCTGTCAGACTGTTTAAAAATGGAATATAGATTAGCGTGTACTGCTTTGAGCAGAACAAGCGATTTCTGTGAAGGTGCGTATAAGTGCATGTTTATTTATAAGTGTATACTCTTTCCTTCAAAACAATTGTACTTCATGCAAATATATAAAGATTATTTATATATTATTATTATTATTATTATTATTATTAATATCATCATCATCATCATCATCATCCTCACTGTTATTATAGGTGTAAGAGCTCTTTTAATCGATAAAGATCAGAAACCAATGTGGAATCCTAACAGTTTAAGAGAAGTAACAGATGCTTATGTAAATCAACAATTTACAAAACTTTCAGAAGAAAAAGAATTGCAGCTTTGAATCTGATCAAAATATTAAGGAAATGGCACAATAAATGAAGATTATATAAAATACAACTCGCGCGCGCGCGCACGCACACACACAAACATAAAAGTATACATTATGTATGAAAAATAATGAACAAAATATATAAGTGCTTATAATTATTATGTTATTACGTACAAATTTTATTTCCAAATCCTTTTCTAATTTTTCGTTAATCAAGTTTGCACAAACATTTATATAATTAAGGACAATTTGTGAATTTTTACAAGATTTTATTAATATCTCAAAAAATTGCTACCAAAATGTAACTACTACAATATTGATAATTCTATAATGAAACGTATGTGCTTCCACCCTTTTTGTAAGTCGTACTTGTATTTTATTTAAAAAAGAAAAAAGAAAATGATTTTTAAAAAGGGAAAGTGACAGTGTATTAAGCAAACAAGATGTATTACTTCCTGCTTTATTCATATCTTTACTTTTGAAGTAAGAAAGAAAAACCAAACCAAATACATTTACAACATCATACTTTTTAATTTTGAGAAATTTGCTTTAGATATTTTCAATGTACTTAAAACTTTTACGTTATAAAAAATAATTTTAAGAAACACTTAAAATTCTTAAATACTTTATTACTTTATTTATCAAAATGTTTATATCATTTTTATCATGTCAAGTACTTCCATAATATAATTTGCAAAATGACAAAAATTCACAGAATTTGTATGGAATTAAAAAAATTTATATAGATTGTAGGCTCCATGTATTAAAATAAAAGAAATTAGTTCTATCACGTTTGTCATATTGTATTTTTTGGATGTTTTTTAAAACTTATTTGCACTGTTCTGAATCTGTTTTATTGCAGTTTATATATTGATATTCCTTTCCTACTGCACAATTCACATAAAGGATAATACACTTCTGTAATAACATCCAATATGAATCAGAGGAAAGGGAAATGTAATAAACTGCCACAAATCTGAGTATTTAAATCATTTTATGCATTCAGTCAATGTACTGAGCAAGCCAGCGAAAGCCTTCGCCGTACCCTTGTCTTTTCAGTACTGAACACATAAATAATTCCAGTGGACGACCAGGTATTTCACTGCGAGAAATTTTTCCCTAGAATTTATATGTACATTATGAATATGATTATACATGTTAAACAAATTGTAACTATCTACCTTTCCTGTTGTTTGACCATACAGGTTGAAGTAATTTCTAAGTTCATCCTCTGATGCTGCACCTGGTTTATCGATTTTATTACCTAGCACTAAAACTGGACATGCACTAAGTTGTTCATCTGTTAAAAGTGCATCAAATTCAGCTTTTGATTCTGGTAACCGTGATGTGTCACTTGCATCAACAAGGAACACTATGGCATCCACTGCAGGAAAATAGTCTTTCCAGACTCTTCGAGCTATGAAGGAAGAATGTCTCATATTTTAACAAAAATAATATTGTACAATTTAACTATAGCCAGCACTGAAACAAGTCAATTAATTATACCTTGAGGATGTCCTCCAAGATCGAATGTTGTGAACCTCATGTTTCCAATAGAAAGTTCTTCTGATGCTGAAGCATAAAACATATGCGATACTATTATATAATGTACTACAAATAAATTTAATGACTGAATTGTAAAGTATAATTAAAAAATATTGAGACCGAATCGGCATAAATCAAAATTACTTAAAGGTAAATATCTGGAATCAACTTTTTGTAAGAAATTTTTGTATTAAGCTATAAATTATATGTATATTAAGTAAAATTACATAAAAACAATTGTCATACGTAAATTTTTAGATATACATGTATATATAAATTATCTTGAATATTGATTACTTGGATGCAATGTAGGCACATGTTGAGCTAATCGATCATCTTTTAGCATGTGAAGTAATGTAGTTTTGCCTGCATTATCTAAACCAAGAAACAAGAGTTTACCACTCTTCTTCCAAAGACCTAAAAATTCAAAACAAAAATTATACACGATACACAAACAAAAATCAAATTGAAATCAATGTTAAAGATATTTAACGATCTAACAAAATTTGTATGTTTTTTATTAGGAAAAAGAAGAATATAATAAAGTCAATTCACGTGCATCTTTAGCAGGACTTTATAAATATAAATATAATACAAATGTATTATATACATAGATCAAGATATATATTAAAAATACATATACAAAATTATGGAAATTACACTCACCAAGATAATTCAAAACACCTGCAAACCAGTCCCAAATGAACATATTTGTAGATATGAATGAATGTCAGCTCTACTATATACTAACTATCGAATGACTCTGCAACAATGATGAGTTGACAAGATTATCATGTGTAAGTAATTGCGGTTATAATAGAAGCCACCTATTAAATTCATTACAGCCTTGTTACAACTCAAGATATATCTAAATTATAAGAAAAGCTACTAAAGTATATAAGTATAATTAATAGTACCTACAACTGGTTATCTATGGTCAAACAAACGTTAAATCATTACCGTTTATTACATCGAAATGAAGAATGGTATTTGGAATATAATCGGTGAACGATTACAGTTGAAATGCGATAGACTTACCAGATCTCACCTACGAATAACAGTTTTATAATGTTTCGTTCACCACCACCAAATCGCAAAATTGCAGACGGGTCAGAAAAGCGTTCGCATGGTATAATTATGTAAAACTCGTTTCTTCGTCACTGGACTAACGTACCCTATATGAAATATATGAAGCTGCAAAAGACGGAGAAAAAGTGTTTTTCTTGCTATACAAAGCACAACTTTAACGAGCCTAGTTGGCTGGCAGTTGGCACTGATGACGTCTACTTCCGTCTGCCATATTGTCAAAATAGTGCTGTTTCATAAATGCACTAGATTAATTACTTCGAATTTTATTCCATTTTTCAAGTTACCATTTTGTATGTGTATGATGACAAAAGTTATATCTGTTTAATTTTTTAAACCAATTTACTATATTCCGTGATTGCAACGAAGGATTACGAAAACATTTTGACGTTAAAGAAAGAAAGAAAGAAATAGAATTTTTATGTACAACGAGTACTTACATTATAGTTATAAAAGATATACAATGTATATAATAACTTAAACAAGTTATCAACAATATTGTTTAGTTTTCATTATTTTATTAAGATTTTATTTATATCGGGTGTCTAGAAACATAATATCCCTAGCATGTATTTTATTTGGTAATTGTTTTAACCTATTTAAGCTTGTTTTACATACAATCACGACAATGTTAGCAAGTAAGTAATTTTTAATTTGTATTTATTTTCAAAACATGGTTGTCTTAATAAACATATATAATACATTTCACGAAGCATATCAGAAAATTATATATGAGACATAGAATTTTGTTTATAACCTGGAATGAACTTTTCGGATACGGATATATAGTTATTGGTTTTATTTTTGAATAATTTTAATTAATATCTACAGGTTGGTTGATAAACAGTTTTCGTAGTACATATAACCATAATGCTGGATACAATATAGGTTCATACATGTTTATGCAAAGTCGTGATTATGCAGCTAGGAAAGGAACAAGAGAAAAGAGGAGGTTAAAGCTTAAAAAGAAGAAAGTTAAGGCAGTAGTTGAACAAGTAGGATTTATCCCACATAAACAGCGTAAGAAGGAGTGAGTAATTTGTAGTGTCGAGTTTATTGTCATAGTATATATTGTTACAATGTATAAAGTACTTTGATAATTTAATAACAGTACGAAGGTGGAAGTTTGTCCACTTACTACCATCAATGAAAGTTGGAAATGGAAAGCAGTCGACGATGTGTACCGAGTAAAATGTCATCAGCAGCCGGTGTATTCATTAAAAGAAGCTATAGAAAATCACCGTGAATCACATCATCCAACTATGTTTAATAAGCCTAATGCGGTTGTTAATGCATTTATAGAATTAAATATGAGGGTAAAAAATGATGATTAATATTTTTATGCAGTTTTTATCATATGTTAAAATAGATGAAAAATACTTTTCTAACAGAAGTGTTTTATAAAATATACTAGCGTGAGAAGAAGAATAAGTTTCTTGATAGATTTACGAGAATCATTAATACACCACATATATTTACTTATGGGGAAAATCAGAGAACGGTATTAGCCTTTTCCAAGAATCCCCAGGAACAGGAGAATGCTAAAAATGCTGGAGCTGACATAGTCGGTGGTGTTGAACTGATAAAAAGGATTCAAGTAAGTTAAAGCATTACATAGTAATGGTGTATAACATTATAAAATATGTATAAATGCAAATGTAATTGTTACAGAATGGGACATTTGCTTTCAAAGAATATGATTATATAGTAGCTCATGCTGATATTTTAGCCGACTTGTTATTAGTTAGAGGCTTGCTAAAAAGGAGATTTCCAAATTTGAGAGCAGGTGAATAAACATAGTCATTGAACATAAGGGCTTGTTTACAATTATTAAATTATTAAATATCAATAACTTTAATATTTCAGGTACCTTGGGTAATAATATGAGCCAATTAGTTACAAAGTACAAAGATGGAATCGCGTACACTGCAGAGCCTCATAAATCTTTCAAAGAATATGGCCAAATTAACGTGATTTTTGGTTTGGTAAATTCATAACGTATAACATTGTACAAAACTTGACGAAGAATATGTTTTAACCAGTTTATTTAATTATTAGCTTAACATGAACACGCAGGAATTGGAAGAAAACTTTTCCTCGCTAATTAATGACGTTGAATCGATGAGACCAAAACGCGATGGATTATTTATCGAGAGGTACATATATGTATTTAAATTGGTAAATAATATAAGAAACTTTGGTGAGATAGTAAAGTACCACAATAATGCAAACATTTAAAAACGTTGCAGAGTTCAAATTAGGAGTGAATTGACTAAAGAATCTTTTAAAATTAACTATCAAGATTTCCTTGCAACAAGTAATCAAGAAGAAACAAAAGAGCAAGAGCAAGAGCAAGAGCAAGATGAAACGGCAATTATTACTACAATTTAATTGTTTGATGTACTGCAAATAAAGTTATTCCTAACTATAAATTAAGCGTTATATTATTGTTGTTTACCTATTCTACAAATATATTATTTGTGTGTTTGTGCGTTTGTGTGTATGTACATATATATATATATATGCCATTAATTGGTTGGTACAATTATTTTCTACGAAATGTAATATGATAAAATTTTCCATACATAGCGTACGTATGTAGGTTTATGTATATGTTCCACATTATTTTACTTTATCGTGTTAAAATAAAAATATTTGTTCAGAACATTATACATACACGTATTTAAGAGTATATTAAGTCTTAATTAACACGAATATACGAATACAACATATTAAGATTTGAGGTTTAAATATTTCGGGGATATAATATGATAATAGACTCTATTTATATATAAATATTCGTATATAAGTATATTGATGCATGCAAGTAGAGAGCACGAAAATGAAAGAATAAGACGAAGCGAAGTGAAGCAAAGGTAAAGAGAATGGAGAATGGTGAGCGATCGTGGTGGTGAATAGAGTGGAGGGGCAACGGCTTACCTACCTGCCCGGTTGAGAGCTCAGTCGGTGTCCGCCAGGTTGAAAATCCGTGACTTCTCCTCGTTTCGTACGTGACTTTTCCCATTTTTATTAAAACGGCGCGAGAAAAGTCGAAAAAAGAGATATGAAATACAGCGAAACATATAGAGCTGACAATTACTCTTTATTCAATGCTGGTTAAAACGTCCGTTGATGAAATTGGCGATGAACATCAGGTTTTCTTAAATTAGCAGAAAGTCAGGAAGACGTTAGACAAGGCTTTTTCTGTGCAAACTCGATTACAGTGGATGTGAGTGCGCGCTTCGATACATGCGCGATCCCACGCGTGTCGCAAACAACGTGTGTGTGTTTACATATGGTGATCTGTGTCGACTGTGTAACAACCAACAAGCAAGAATCGTGATTTTGGATTGCAGCAAATTCGTAGACGACCGATTAGTGTACCGGCTATTTTATAGACATGCTTGGGTTCGACAACAGACAGTAACACTAGGTGACACACCGGCGTATATAACACACGCATGAGCATACACTAGCGAACACAGTTATGGTAAGTACATATATATACTACTTATGAGAATGTGTCCAATTGTCCAAGTACTTAAACTCTGTTCGACGTGATAGACGTTGTAGGATAAAAGCATTGTTTCATTGAAATATCTAATTTAATAAATTTTATTACTTATGTTTAATAACACATTTAACTGATTGTAAGAATCATGCATATATTATATATAATTTATTTTTAAAACTATATATTTTATTCATTTTATGTATATTACATCTGAAAAGAGAAAAATGCTCTATTCTATACATAGCAGATGGTAACAGCGTGCATTTGAAATGCGTTTTTGTTTAGCTTTACAAGAGGAAAGAAAAGGGAGGGAGAACATTAAATAGAGTGAAATACAAAGAAATTGATATTTTTCTATAAAATATATCATTCTAAACAGAAATTGTATTATATATATATGTCAAATTGCAAAGTTGAAGCTACAATTCGGTGGTACGACTTTATCTGAGATATATCGAAAAATAGTTAAATTTACGCATTGTCGTATCGAAAATAAAAGAAGGGAACTCGTGTATATTCAGGTATAAAATTGCATCATTTACATGCTCTTTTTTTCACTTATCATAGGTAACGTGTTAAAATTGACACAAAGAATAAAAAGAAATTATGAGCAGGTTGGAATATTCAAGCTGATGTAATGGAATATTTGAATTGAGATAGTTAAATCGTGGAAAATCCAATGGATTCATTGAATCGTACTTGCGTTATCCTATCGTCAATAGTTGGCGCTGTGTACCAAACGTTTGATCGCTTTCGAAATAAAGCCTAAAGAAAAGAAGAAGAATCAATTAATGAAATATTTAATAAATAAATAATTTTTTAAATATTTTTGTTGCGATATGTATTCATCATCTATCGTACATTTTACGACTTGAATCGTTGCGAATTCCTTATCGTTTGAGATTTGATGAAACCGGTTGTATCAAACGTAAGTAGCGATTATTACAATCAAATTTGTGACACGCATCAAGTTTAATTATAGGAGGTATAAAAGTGTTTGGCACAAATCAAGTATTTCATTAACTGTGAAATTGAATCGAACCCGACAGGTGAAAGCGTTTTGTTGCTACGTGGAATCGAGGCATATTACGAAGAAGTAAATGCACGTATGTCGAATCCTTGTATGTACAAGGGTTGTATGTACATGCCAACACGTGCTACTCGATGGGGATAAAGATAACAAGTCAGAAGCAACAATCGTTTATTCGCGTTGCTGGTAATAACAGGGTTGCGAACACGTTGTCTCTTTGATTGACGTTTTATTTTATTATGACGTTTGGTTAAACAGTATCAAAAAATTGTTCTTTTATCGTGAATATGGAAAGGATAAATATCAGTATGAAATCGATCATTTTCAAGATCCAACTTTTTAGACTCTTAAGTATATTAGTATAGGTATAAGTTTATAAGTTTATTAGACTTTTAGTCTAAAGATAAAAAAATAATCTCGACGAGTCTTTAGAGTATATTAAGTGACTTTTTAAGATCACACAAAATCATTTATCGAGGCTAAATTATAACACTTCCTTCGCATAACAGTATCCAACATCGATATTGTCACGATTCAACGACAGTTTGTACCAATATTATGAAATTATTTTTTTCTATACGCGTATTCTAACGAGTTGTTCGGTTAGTCATGCGCGTAGATTGCTGCAAAACTTCTACAAGCTAATGCAAATGATAGCTTTAGGGCTACGTAGCTATCTTTGGTTTGACGTTTCCTTTTCCTGTCTCCACCAACGCGCGGTTGTACCTACTCTAATTGCAACGTAATTATGCAATGCGAAAGAATTCCCTCTGTACTCTGTAGTCTGTGACCTGTAGTCCGTGTAAACATTTGATTCCACGCATCGTGATGCCTATAAGAAGTTACTAATTAATATTATTGTGATACGCACGGAGTAATTATGTTCAACCGCAAACTCTATTCTTCCGCTCGTCGTGACAATCATAATAAATATTATTTCATCGTGCTGTTGGTGCATCTTGAAAATTTAGACGAGATACAGCAGCGTGGTTTGATCGTTCAATGGTAGACGGTGGTTTTTTTTTTTTTATTCTTTTTCTTCTTAATTCACCTTTGAATTCGATTTTCTTTTTTTTCACTCTGGGAAAGTTAGGAGGCACCGCAAATTCCCTCGAGTTCCAAGACTCGTTCAGTCCCCAAAGCGACTCGCAAAACTCGTATCGGAAATCTCTTATCTCCGTAAATCTGAGAACAATCTGCACATAACGAAAGACGCTTAAGTGGAAACTCTGACACTTACCCTCCAATTAAATAACATTTCCTTTGTCCATACAACGATAATTCGTTTATAATTTTTAGGCTACTATCTTTTCGTAAATACATGATTAGAGACATACGTAGATCTACAAGGAAGCATTCTATTCGGCGGTACAATTAAGTAGAAAGTACGCGAGAATTGTGCGAGTGATTTTATCCGATTGTATCTTAATCAATATTTCTGTAATTTATCTTGTTCCGCATCGTGATTACCTGCTTTTCCGCGTATACCTGTATCTATTCTATCTATTCGCCGTTCCTTACATCGCTGCAAGTAACAAGAAGCGAGAGGATAATAATCCCGATCTAACTTTCTATCAATGTGATCTTCATCCGAACAGCCAACCTGTAACAGAATGTCCGTGCGTGACCGTGATAGCGGCATATGTGTGTGCGTGTGTGTGTGATTTACTTTCGTTACCGTTACCTGGCATAGTTACGAACCTTCTAAGATGTACATATTACGTTCTGAGTAGTTGAAATATCTGGTCCTTTTTTTATCGAACGAGTAATAGAAACAAAAGTTGGAAATAACCACGATCGATCGGACAAAGGAGGAAAAGGAGAAGAAAAGTTGAACGATATATGTATAATTCGCGTCTTAACATATAACATGTTAAACCAAAAGAGGGACAAAAGTGCAAGGAGTTAACGTTGATCGCGACAAGTTTTTCTCCGATCGACAGTCTCTGATAGAAAACCTGCCTATCCACTTTGCCATTGGTTTCAGACGTCTCCTGTGGTCAACTTCTAAGTGGATTCGCGTGTACTTGTGATTCTTTCGGTTAAATCATGTGGCACGCACAATCTCGAAATCATCGGGCATAGGAGTGTTTTGTCGTTGTTTCTTAAGAAAGAACTTTGCTCGATTGTTGTGAAAATTGATAAAATGTAGTAGGTGGAAAAGGAACGCACGAAAGGTATCAACAGGTATCGGCCTTGGAAAAATGACAGATACGAAATGGTTATTGTATTAGAGTCGACCGGTTCTTCTTGTTGCTGACTTCCTTCGTGCGACATATACTGTTTCTCCCGATTCGACGACGAGTGACACTTCCAATTCGTTATCCGAATCCTTTTAAAAGCAAGATGGCAGATCAAAGTGTTCAACTTTTCGTAAAGCGTGCGCATATACTTATAAAATACAAACTTTAGGTATCAATGAAGTCGAACGAGAAACAAGGATATGGAACATGATAATGGGCATACGCTTGAAAATAATTGTTCAGTTTCGTAATTTTGTTCGTTTTTTTTCTTTTTCTTTTTTTTGTCGTAATTTATAACGTTTTTGATAAAAGGTATTTAGTTTGCATGTAAACATTTCGGAGAAAATGATAGAAAAACTAGTCTGTTGAACCAGAGAAAGCGAAAGCTGCGTGCTACTAGTTCTATCGGCATGTTTTTATATTTTGTCTGCTCGATTATTACATAAGACCGTTACCACGGACGCGTATAAGTACGATTGGTAAATGTAAATTCGACCGGATCACCGAAACGAGTCGATTGAATTATTATGATTATAAAATGTCAGGAGTCGCGTACACCTATCTCATAATTGGATAACGCGAAAGTCGTAGATATTCGGTCGTAAGTTGTACCTGCGTTTCGACGGAACGTTCGTTTCACTAAGAAAGGTGTTATTAAAAAATTGAATACGCGGACTTGTACAACAAAAATCGACTTAAGATCGTTGCCGTATAAAAAAGCTTGGATTACATTCGAGATTTCAAGGAAAATCAATCAGAATCAAGTTGCGCGAGAATTCGAATTTTTCGACTATTTATCGTAGAAAATAATTTCTCTGTAGATAATGACAATAGGGGTGATGATAAATCGAGCTTTCTTTTTTTTTTTTTTTTTATACCGACATTGGTCTTACGCGTCTCGATGAAATTTGAATCGTTGACTTATACTTAAGATGTCGCGATCGATGACGTATAACGGCCATTAAAGTGGAACTAAATAAAGAATTACAAAGACGCCGAACGACGAACGTGTTGCAGGTGAGTATACGTACGACTTCGATGCATAGGATAGATAAAGAGACGAGTAGAATACGTACGTAGTTGTAACAAAAGAGCGAATTCTCATAGAGATTGAATTAACTTGGTAGGTACATGGCTTTTTCCCACGTCTCAGACATACTGTTTTCGCGTGTTGGAAAACGTGTGACAGCGATCGCTAAATCTTAGATGCACCACCGAGATAAACGTGGTCTTCCTGCTTCTTAACAAACTCGGCGTTAACAGCTGTCTGGAATCAGGACGTAAATGCAGATATAAACGCTACTTATGTAAATTTTCCATCGTACATAGGTTTCTTGAAAATTGTCATTATTAAACGTGTTATCTTTTGCAATACTGACACGATTACGCGACACGATATAACTTTGGCGAAATTATTGTCACGTTATAAGTTGCTTCGATCTTAACATATTCGTATCGCAGCCTTTCGCCGACATTCTGCTTCTTTGGAAACATTTGAACGTATCGCTGTTATTACTTAATCGACTAAATCGACCATGTATTCCTAAAACGGTTGTATCTTCTGCATATTCGATTACTTGGACATTGAACGACGGTCGATACAGTATTCGATAGCTTCGTGAGTCACCGTTGTGTAACGTTTTACGGTACAATTTCGTGGCAGGAAATCCAGTTTCGACTTGACTGTGTGTTTTTTTTTCTTTTTTTTTTTTTTTTATTCCAATAAGGAAATTCTATAACGAGCGTATCGTTACTATACCAGCGTTACCAAGAAAATTTCATGTATTATTTGCAATTTCTCTTGGAACTTTGAATCATCATGCGAAGTCGTAAATGATCACGAATGATCTACCGTCGCAACGAACGCAGCTTTATGTTTAGCTTCGGGAGTCGTTTCGCTCGACGCGACTTAGCACGAGATTTTACTCTGTTTAGATTTTAGATCATGCATCACCTTCTTCTCATCAATGTTAATTAGCGGTGCAAAAACAACGTACCGCAATATCCTCTCGCATGAGATATTTTAACATAAAAGTTGGATATTGTTAGAATGCGTGTTTGCACACCCACAGATACAGCATTTAGCTAGTCTACGTGTATCAATCGTTTCAAGTTAATTGCCGTCTCTTGTTCTAATTTAGCAGAACCGAATATCGTATATAATTACGTAAGCGTGTCTTTCTTCTTTAAACTAATTCTGTCTTTCAGATACTTTACTGTAACTGCTGACACGGAATACGCGTGTATAAATTTGTTATCATTAACTTATCAAAGACGATGTGAATACGAACGCATGCTACTGTTCTTTTATTCTTTCTCGAACCTGTCTCTTGTATCGATAAGTAGCTATTTCGAATTCGTTGAGAACTATTTTGATTTCGCGAATTTTGATATCGCTGCTATACCTGATCGCTGTTCCAAATGAAAATATAGATACGAGTTGCATAATTTTTCGCGGAATGCGAACGACGCGAGCGCGACCATGAGCCTCGACGACTATGAGCCAAATATAATCGTGTACACGCGTTTCAACGTACGGAAAGAAACGGATTATTTGAACGAATATACGGTGTACAGTTAGACGAATTGGCCAAGTCGAAGAAGAGGTATCGCGAGCCGTAAGGAGGCAAAAGGGGAAGAGGAAGAGGGGCGAACGTTGGCGTGGAAAGGAGGCCATGGCACCGCGGTGACTCGACCGTCGTCACCGTTATATCTGCGCCTACTGCGAACCACCTCGGTTCACCTTGATTTACGACTAGTTTCGACGTTACGTTTGACCTCTGCATCCACCTGTTCTGAGTTAACACAGAAGTGCATAGGCATAGCAGACCCCGGGCAACAGGTATGAGTCGAATAGGACACGCGGAGAATAAATTAGGACAGCGTTAATACTCCAATCGTGAAGACAGATTGCTGTAACGTGATGTTGAAAAGACACGTTTTACGCGGAAACTGTTTCTTCGTAGCGAAATCGTCGAATCGAAATACGTTTACGCGAAAGAAGAACGCGTGATCGCCCAAGAGAATGCAGGATGAAATTTGGATTTGGATTTGTTAAGCGCAGTTGGAGAATGTTGAAAACCTTATAGAGATACGTACATACATAAATTTGAGATTAGGCGATCTTTCGATGCACAGTCTTGCAAAATTGAACGATCAAAAGTTGGGAACCTTCCTGCCTATCGTGTTCTTCATGGTTCTTGTTCGATGCATCGGGAGATCGCTCCTGTAAGCGTCCTTCGAAGGTGCGAAGCAAAGCGTGTTTCGATCGTTTTTTTAGCTTGTCTGATGGTCGCCCCTTGTATCGCGTCGCATCATATCATGGCGAACAACGAAATAAGTAAAAACGCTGACTGGTCGCTGTAATAAATTCTCGATGGCTAACGTATCTCCGCGGAACGAATGTCGCGTCGCAAACGGCGACGGTATAATTTGAAAGTGAATACGGAACGAAAACGCAAACGATCGATTTCGCGCATTGCAGAAAATTACTTCGTACAGATCGATGGTTCCTTAATTAAACGGCAGGAGAGTCTTTCGATCGTTATTTCACTATGACATTTACTATGTAGTTTCGAAGAAATGCGATCGTTCATAGATCGAGGGAAGACACGTTCCCTCGATTTATTTTCTAATTTCTAGTATTCTTGGTTTCGGAGAAATTGCGTGATCGTCGTTGCTGAGCGACGTACAACGCATAGGTATTCTCAGAAGCATACGCGCAGAGGCATTCCCGTGATCTTTCGTTTCTGATTTTCATTTTTCCCCGTGGTCTCGTTCCCCCTTTTCATCGCGATCAAACGAAAAATGATGTATGGAGTAGTATTTGCAAGTAATAATAACGAACAAACACCAGAGCACGATATATGCAGTGGGATTTCGTTTATCTGTACTCAATTAATCAGAACGAATCCCTGTCCGACGTTTGATTTACCGAACTTACCGCTGAGCTCCGCTTACGCGAGACGTTCCACTTAACCGTATGTAAGTACAGAGTACGTGTATCGCGATACGCACTATTCGATTAACTTTTTTACATAATTAGACCGAGCGGTTATTTGCCTTGATATAAATTATGCAATAGAGAACAATTCATTCACCGATAATTCAGTCGAATTATAACCTTTGAAATTTCTTACTTCTTAAAGTTAATTATATCTTAGGAACGCTTATACTGGGCCGTGCCGTCTCTCACAACGCAATGCTGTTCAGTCCGCTTTTCCCACTCTATGGCCAGATGGCCAGATGGCCAGAGCCCCAAAATTGTTGTTTTGTTAAACGTAGTGCTACTATCTATCTATTTCAAATAAACGGATCAACGACATCGATGATAGCTTTTTATTTATTCTTTTATAGTTTTTATTAGCTTCCTGTCGAAAGCAAATGTATGCTTTCCTTTATAACCCCATAGATTTCCTGCAATTTGTCCTGGTAGACATTCGGTAGGTTGCTGCATCGGTTCATAGTACAACGTCGGGCTAATTGTTTTCCTGACCCTCTAGAACTGTAGGAAATGCCGTCGCTAATATATACTATTCGAAACATATACAACGAAGAATTTTGGAGTACGCCGGTGTTTGAAAATTTATCACCTTGCATTGGAGAAGTTAAAACATTATTCTCATATGCATAATTCTTTGTCGTTGTGTAATTCGATAAAATTTGAGAAAAAGAATTTTCGAATATTTCATACAAAAAATATCTGTTCGCTCAACTTGATTAGATTAAGATTAGATAAAGATGGCGATAAACTGACCACGATGCGTTAATTAAGTTTTTAAGAAAACAGAGTATAAATTGGAAATTATAAGAATAGTATTGGATACTGCATTCGTTGAAACGTTTGTCAATCAACATGGACCGATCATAAAACAGCCAGAACAAATTGAAAGGTATATGCTTGGTTCTAAACTCGTTCCTGTATGTTACGGAATGTCTTCCAGATCGAGTCACCAATTCGTGTATTCTTTTTTTTAGAGGGGCGCGGCACTTTTAACCATGCTGCTGGCTATTGACCGTGCCCATTGATTGTGATTGTGAGATACACAGGTTGTAGAGTAGGTAGCCAGATGCAGGACACGAGCAAGGATAAGATGGGAGGGGGCTAGATCATAGCCGGGCACGGAGAAAAACGAAGGCGAAGGTAAAGATGCGTGAAGACAGAGGTCGAGTCGAAATTCCTGCGTGAAAAGGAATCACGATTAAAAGGACATACGCGAAAAGTTCCAAACGGAATGAATTTTTCAAGATTCTCGTTGACAACTTTTCATACATAGTATGAAATTCCCCGATCAAGTCGAAGTTTTGTCGAAGTTTTTCGTTTCAAAATGGCGAAAGTTATCGTTGGAATAATATAATAATTGTATGCGAAAACATTTTACGCAAGTATAAAATGTTTGGATAATTTAAATGGGACTTTCGCTTTAAAATCGATCGCCAATAGCTGAGAAAAGTTAGGAAATTGTGAAGAAAATTATGTATACCGTCTATCGAACATATTTCGCTAATCGAAGATACATTCAGTTGTATGTCAGTTTTTATTAAAAACGAAAATATATTTTATTAAAAATTTAATAAATCATATATCTATATATAATAGATATAATATATATATATATATATATATATATATATAATATATTATGTATTTTATTAAAAACGAAGATATATTTTATTTTCTACTAAATAATATCTTATATAATATCTTACCTCGTACCTATGTAAGCATTAATTAATTTCGTAATATCTGCCAAGTGTTTCTCGTGTAAGAAAGATACAGAATTGTGGCTTCCTACCTAAGGTTCACAGTTCCGTGTCGAGCGGTGCGCGATCAACTCATATTTCCAACCACGATCACCTAAATGTTTAATCATCGGACAGGAAAAGAAATTTACCCGTATCGTGTGTCTCATAGATATATCGAATTACAATTATCGCATGGAGTTTCAAAGAAGGGGGCAAGTTGCTTGTTACTTGTTACGAGTTCGCGGTACCCCCGAGACTCTTGCCACCTCCATTTTCAGTAATTTTAAAAACCTAAAATACAGGTCAGATCCATGATCTGTAGTAGCACTGTCTTGTAGCTGCTGCGTTGTTCATACAGCCGGCATCGTCGTTACGGTAATTCTACGTGAAGTTTCAACCACGAACGCTGCTTCTTAAGCAATTTTTCTGATTACTTAGAAAGCTGCCGGCACCTTGGACGTCGAAGATTTTTTAATACCTTGTTTTTAAAACCTTTTCCTGTGTGCGTAACCGTGTAACAGTCGCTCGGCCTACCTTAGTTTCCAAAATACTCGCAAAAACCTGTCGGTACCACCACAGTGAATTCTGCCTATAATTGCGTTCGTATGCGCCATTATTGATTGCCGATCGCCTCCTCACTCTAGCCGGATAAAGTGCCAAACCTATAAAGTATAGTGTATAAAGTATAAATAAAAGATAAGAATTAGGTTAGTTGAAATGGCCGTTTTTGCGAATATCTCGCAAACTAATAGTGATATGGATAGTGATAAGAATATTTATGCCATGCGATTTGAAATAAACATATAGTACGCGCATTACATACATCTAAGAAAGAGAATTTGTAGTAGGAACGCAAAGCGTTTATTTTACGCGTTATTTTATTTTTCTCATAGAAAAGCTTCTCATTCGTTATACGATCCGTTAAATTTGAAATTTAAATTACACGGTACCGTACTATCAGTCATTACACGTTTAACGAATATACAACGATTTCTCATTAAAGCTAATTGATTTCGTCTTACGCAAAACTGACGCAACTAGCCTAGCTTGCTCTTGACTCGAGCCGAGCAATTAAAGTCTCTCGTTAAACCTGATTGTGCAAATGACAGTTAGCCATCGTTAATTTCGTTTTCCTTTCGATCCACGCGCTACTCGTTTTTCGAGCATACGGCCTGACTCCATTATCTTTTCAACGAATGAAATGGATCTTTTTACGAAAGGATCGTTTCCCCGTGGCATCGAGATCGGCGACGATCGAAATAAGCGTTACGTAAAATTTCAATGATTTCGTCTGGCCCGATCTTTGCACATTTTGTTAATTAACGAGTTAATTAGCGAGTGTTACTATTTTCGCAACGTGGCTAGAACCATACGTGGAGTACTCCCGATATACAATAGGTTGGATGCCTGGAAGCTTACTTGTAATTAACTTTCAATTGTTCAAAGGTGTATATAATATCGCCACGTTATCGATGACAGTTGAATGTTAAAAGGTAAATCGGTGGTGGTTTTTAAATTGTCGATGTACAGCATATACGTATGTAGTGCACAGAGTTATCTTTTAACAATGGCTATTGGCAACGAGCTTGAGCGGATATCCTGGGGAGCAGCGAGGAAAATATCTTTCTTACGGATGGATGCATTCATCGACCGAATTACCTTGAGAATGCAATTAGCTTTCGGGCACCACCAAACCGTCTTTCACTGTATGTAGATACGTTCGTACGGATCGGTGTAGCGACGATGTCAATACCGCGAGGTGAATGTGAATTCCTTTGCAGCGACTCGTGATAAATGTCAAGTAGAGCTGCCGCGTCGTTTCTGCCGCTGTTTTACAGGTTTCTCACTCGTTCTATCGCTGGATTTTCAATTAGATGTATAGAATTCAAAAGCCGATAAGGTCGTCTATCGCTTATAAGGTAATCGTTTTTTATCTGTCGTACATTTTGTACGATTTGTGTTTATTGTTATACGTTATACGTTATACATTATACGTAGAAGGAAACAGTCACATTTGTATATTTCAATTATTTGTACCGTACATCTATTCGCGAAAATTGTATTTCAACAAATTGGATCAAAGAGTCTTCTGTATTCTATATAAAAGTGTTCGGTTCTAGTTGGGGCGTATTAATCAAGAAATCTAAAGTGGAAAGTATAACTAGCTAAGTAATTGTTATTAGCTCGTATATCGAGTGCATATTATACGGTAGTACCCATTTTGTTTGGTTATCGCGTTATTCTCATAGGACATTAACGTAATATTCAAAGTACGTAATCGGTATTGCAATCGTTCGGATATTTTCTACGCTCTTCGGAATCGCATTCCTTTTTCGTGTGTTCAGCGTCACTTGTTAAGCTGATTTTTCCGTTATGTAAACCGATTTGCCAGTTTGGATACGTCAGCGCTATTATCATCGCATCAGTTTCACATCGATGCGAAATTGGCTTGCATTATCGTTTAACTCGTCCCATTTAACAAAATCGTGCGATTTGCACTAGATGTTGACACGGTGATTGTTGTGATTTTCGATCTAGATCCTTCGGATTCTGTTTGGGTTATCAGCGTAACTGCGACGACGTGGCGTAATAATGGAGTACGTGATTTCTCCACTAGACTCTTTCCTTTCGTCCCACGGTTCTTTCCTTTAATTGTATCGGCAACTTGCTGGAAGAGCAACTCTCCTCTGCTCTTTCCGATGTAAAATTAAATCTTATCCGTGCTATCAACGACATACCCATCCGAAGCAAGTACCGATTCTTAATCTCATTGTTTGCAATAGAACGTGCATCTTGATCTTATAGGTCTTATTATCATCATGCTACATCCCCGTTAAGGTAATTAAGCTGTTGTTACGATACATTGTTAGAACGCAAATGCTAATGAATCGTGATGCGGATGTCGTGCTGTTCATTGTGTCGTGCTATGCATTTATGCGATTTGATAAAAGTTAAAGATTGATTGCGAAATGATTAGACGAGCTAGTAAAAACGGTGTACTAACGACAATTTCCAAGGAAGATAGTGCTCGTTAATGGGAGAAAATATTCGCACGAATGAAAATTATAAGTCTGCTAACGAGTTGATAACTTGTTAATTACGACGATCGGATAAAACGCCCAACACGATGGATTTTACGATTTACTTTTACGCTGGAACATGGTAGTGCGTTATGATTAGTTCTAGCAAAGTTTCAGAAAATTTGGCGTTCAAAATAGATGATAAATAACAAATGCCGTTGATGTTACGTATTTGTTATTTGATCTTTTATTTCATTTTATTTTAAGCGAATAATTTAGGATATCGATGTACGAATTTCGAATTAAAGTATTATGAGACGATCGTTGTCTCATACCTAAATTCTAAGAGTTCCGTGTAAATTCATCCGATATCCAAAGTTACAGGAACTATAAGGTACGGAAAACGTTACGTCGTGTAACAGGATTGTCAAAGATCGATCGTATTCGCAAAACTATGTACACCAAGCATCGTATCTCAATCGATAACGTGTCTATGATAATGTGCTGTGGAATTGAAACTGCGTCCTGCGGAATTTAAGCGAGCGGGATAGAATACAGCCGCGTTGCGTTTAATTGTACGCCTTTGGTACTTGTGCTTCGCGTGTTCGTCATTAATATACGACGATTAATCTGTGCGATGCATCACGTTGAAGGAGGAGCAGCTCAGGATGTTATTAAAGCTAGGTTGCGTTAATTAGGAGTAACATCGAATTGGCGGGGAACTAGAACGCGATGTGTATAAAAGGTAAGATAGATAAATATATGTACATATAGATTGAGAGAGAGAGAGAGAGAGAGATTCGATCATCCGGTGAAATTTAACCGATGCGTTTCGTAAAAACGAAACCAGGAGCAGATTATCTATGCGTATTTGTGATCTGTGTTTTAATTAACTCGATACGGGGACCCGCTTGCAATCAAGTTACGAAGTCACCCGGCGCATCTCATCCACGTGACTTATATAACGCATGCTTTCCAAAACGCAAAACTCGTCTCGGTGTAAAAACTCGGGAGTTACGAGTTAATTGCGACTCCTTTCGGCAATTGCATTCGGTTATGAGAATATTTCGACGTTCACACGGATACGTCTTGAACGCGTTGCGTCATTAGATGGGAACGATGATGCGAGACAACGAGGACAATGCGAAGTAACTCCGAGAACCGAGGGATTGTTTTACGAGGGCGATTATTTTCGCGACGGTGATCTGCTTCGACCGTGTTCGTTTTAACAGAGGAAGGAACATCAGTCGTGGCTGTCTTTCGATTCTTTGACTCGGTTCATTTTCGGTGGGTGTCGCGCACCGATTATACGAAATAGCCATTTGCATGTGAACGCGTTCACGTGCCGCAAGCAGGATGCCTTTTGCAGTTCTCGCGCACGGACAATGCCATTATTTCTGCGTTCGAGAGCCACGCGAATATGTACCATTGTAACCATGGAGCAAACGCGGGATGAATGGTAGCGAGATTATACGATAGGCGTACGAGGTTGTCCGATGATACCGTTGTTTATGCGCGGGGGACAATAAGCAGGTTGGAATAGACGATGACTTATTCTGCGGTCAGGAGACAAGATGCGAATCGCGTAGCTCGTCTTTTTGACGTATGTAAATGTTTCTTTTGCCGTCAGCTTTTCTCTCCTCTCGGCAGACGTTAGCTTCATTGGTATGTACGAATCTTTATCGAATCTCGTGGTCGAAACTCGAAAGCTGCCAGAAATATAATAGATCGAACATATAATAGTTTCGAAAGAGAGATTGCCGTCTATAAAAATGCAGATTGTACACCGCAAGTAGAAATAAGTATATTCATTAATTTTCATCGTCTTCGTTTCTTATCTCTTATTTTAATATCGCGATTAACGTACTTTTAAATTGCAAAGTATCGGAGGGTCTCCATTCGGATTGAAAGTAGAATTTCGCCATCGGGATGTGGACTCTGTAACGCGATGTCGATGATTATGTAATTCTTTTGGTGAGAGTTCGGTGAGATTGTAATGGAAAAGAAGCCAGGCTCCAACGATTCGCAACTCTTGTAAAGGGATAGTTCGCGAACGTAATCGCGAAAATGAAAATGGAAATTTCCTAGGAATTTCGTGTAAAAAGAAGGACCAAACATGGCGAAGTTAGGGCGAAGCTACGGCGAAAAAGTCCGTGAACGTTGGTGCACGATGGCGATGTAGGTACAAATTGAACTTGGAGAAAGGCACAACTCCGATCGTACGAATATACAAAAAGATTTATGCAACGATGCCCCTGAAAAGGATCGCATGGTACTGGATATCGCATAAATTCATTGGATTATAAGAAAAGACCTTTTTGAACGCATATGTATAATGCAATGTATGTTTGCAGAGCGTTGAAACAGCGATGGAATTTTTCTCATCATACACAGTATGTAAATGCGTTCAAAGGCTCAGAGAATGAAATTTACTTAACGCGTACAAACATTTACATATATCGAAAGTCGATTAAAATTGGAACCGGAACATCGAGTGACATTACTAGAACGTGCGTGTGTCGTCGCGTCGTATTCAGATTCTGCGTAAGTACATTGTTACGTCGGCTGACTCTCTACCTAGATCAGGCCACACACCGCGGGCAAGATGGCAGCCAGATGTCTACACATCCTTACTGCGTACCCTCAATAGTCTTAAGGACCCGGCATTAATCTTGGCATTTTCATACCTAAGGTCCTTCAGACCAAACAAGCATCTTTTATTTCGAGCGTTCTTTACATTTATTGTCTACTACGAGAGGACACGGGAAAGTTGGTTTTTTTCACGTTCGGTATCTTCCGTTAGTAACTTCCTCTTGGGGGCGGCTAGGACCTTTCCTAGCCCACCGACCTTCTTATCTAATCAGAAGCAATGTCTATTACCCTCATCTTCCTAGCCAAAATTGTCATCAACAAATCCGATGGTCCCGTGCGCTAGACACACCCATCACTAGCTTTTCTCCGCCACAGCATCGTCGCTAAACATCACCGATTTTCCATCTTTAGAACGGTCAACATCTCTTGAACGGGTTTCCACCCTTAGATCAATCACCTACTTAACTTATACATACGCACCAACATAACTATCGTCTCTACAAAGTCGTTGGAATAAACTGTAACTTATAACCTATTATCTCAGTGTTATACTTAATTTAGCTACCTCTATTATCCTAACCGAAATATTCATTTCGTGGCGTCGATTGTCTAATCGTAACGGGAATTTACGGCTCTCGTTGACGTGCTTCCTCGCGATCGCGTCTCTCCGCGAGTGGTCGAAACACACATCTTTAGTTCGTTTTGCTGAGCACAACGTGGCCTGACTTGTCTGATCGCGAGAATAGAATTAGGCGGAGGTGATTCGAAAGATGACTCGTTAAGCCATGTACGGTCACCCGGAATAGTAACCTTGGGTTAGTATTTTAGAGCATTTGCGCTCGTGAGACTGATACATTTCTACCTATTCTTCCGATGAGCAACCGGTTAAATTAAAGTGTATAATTAAAGTGTATAATGTGTATATCCGGAACACTATGAAAGGATACTCTGTCAAAGCTGATATGTACATTTTCGCGCAATCGTAGATACCAAGTTAAGACGATAATTCGATTCTATAATTAGAAGTAGAAATATTTCTTTAAATATATTTATTTATTTATTTATTTATATTTATTATGTTATATTATATACAAATTTATATTTTATTTTAATAATACTATAAACGTCGTGCGGAAGAGCCGTTATCGCGAAAGGAGTGTTCTCTTTTCGTTCGAGAAATTCGCAGATCGCGGCAGCAAGGTGTACGTGTACGTTTAGTGCCAGGGAAGCGCAATCCAATATCTAAAGCACGCGAATCTTTTCTGTGGACGCCCCGGAATGGCATTGAAAGACGCTAGAGTATTTAATATTATAATAGGTTCGAAGGCTAGATAGATAGCATCTCTAATTCGAAACGTTACGACCAATCGGATATGTAAATAGCGATCGCGGGTCTTGTGTGAATTAATTGTGCGTGACGCGACTTTACATCTTCGTGGCAAACTCTTCCAACGGTCGGATCCTCTGTCCACGTCTACCACTTTACGTCTACGTTAAACAGCGTCGCGCGTTAACACGTGCTCGGAATGTAGACGAGTCTCGCGTGGATACAAGGTATACGATCGGTCCGTGTGATTCCTGCACAACTCCAATCGGACGTTTCGTTTCGTTTCGTTTCGTTCTTCTGTACGGAAGACACGCAGGCCTTTCGGCTTGGTCAATGCCGATCTTGTCGACTTGGACGGTATTACAAGAGGAGGATTAATGGCTTAAGAGTGTACCGTACCTACAACCTCTAACTTCAAGTTATGGAAATGCGTTGTTAATCCTTAAACAATAATATATCTTGTAGATATGCCATTCTGGAAACTAGAATACGGCAAATTTATTAATACGGTACAAACGAAATGCAATCTTTCGAAAGATAATTTACTCTTTTTCGATGTAATTAAGTCCATCAAACCTGTTAATCTCAACCACCGACTACAATTGCACACCTCTTTTCAATCGGAATACATTTTTCAATTTATCATCGACTTGCTAAATCATATTACACGCATCGATGATTCTTTGATAATTTTTTAAGTAAGTTTGAGTCTTACTCGTTAATTATCTAATTGTCTATATATTGGGTTAACAGAGACTTCCACAGTAGGATATATGCATACGTGTATGATTTATAAAAAAAAGTCTGCTTGAAAAAATTGGTACTAACGATAGATGATAATGATAGATGTACGATATACACGTTACTCGATATTAGTAATAACATTCCGAAGGTAAACGATTATCGTAGTTTTGAAGAATTTATCCGAAGAAGTTGATAGCGTATTTCGTTAGAGAGGAAAAATGAAACACGTATGAAGGATACCTAGGTCTAGGAAAAAGTACAGCTTCCTTCACGGCGCAGCAGTACTGTCATCGAAACGGGATGTGGTTAAGTTCAAGGAGCCAATATAAATATGTTAGATTTATCGGACATGTAATAAAAGTACGAGATGTTGTATTTGAATATTTATGACAAGCTGTATTTTACGTTGAATGGTGGCAGGAAGTACGTCCAATCGCCAACGCTTGTTGTCCTTTCAAAAGGTGATGTCTCTCCTCGCAGTCGAGTATAGCGCTGTGACGATAACATCGTATAACGTGTATCGAGCATTCGATAGGACGATTCTAGATATCGCGATAGTCGCTAGGATGGCTTGGCATTAGGCAGCGATACCAGTAGGTCGAAGGTTGCTGATGTCGCGTACAAAAGCTGCGCAACAGGTACAGATCTTCCTCAGTGAAAGTTCTTTCGCCATGTTCCGCCGTATCGTCATCTCCGCCGAGTGAAAGTCGTCTGTTAATTAAATCTTTTATTTGCGCCTTATCGAAAAAACTCGGTCCCAGTTGTTAATCTTTTCGTTAAAGTTTCTATGTGATTCTAAAACTATGCGATTCTTCGTTATTAATCATCGACATTAAGATATTAAGTTTTATCTAGAAGTTAGACCTTTTGTACAAATATTTCTAATTTTTTCAAATTGTTTACCTAATTCTCGTTCAACTGACTCAAGAAATTCCTTCAACCGCGCGTCTTTAAATGATTGTTCGGCAGTCGTGAGTTAATTATTTATCAAATGAATTATTAATGCGGTGAAACGGAACTTGCCGCGTCTCGGGCGCGTTGCAATTGTCTCTTATTTGTATTCGTAAAGACGCGATGTCATAAAAGGAACATTAGTCATCGTAGGTCAGGAACGCGATCGCTGTATATCAAACGCAAGCCGAATCTAAATCACGAGTTTCACGCTTTATTGTCTTCGAAGCATCGTTGGATCATTAGGTGCTTGCCAACGAACGCGCACGGTTCCTTTTTACGCAGTAGGAAATGCTATTATCTTCCCTAAAAGTCAAATCAACGGATAGATGTCTATCACCTCATTTAAATGCACCGATATAGTCGTACATTTGTACATGCAGCTACTTAATTTGAATTCATAATTAATAAATGCAATTGCACGACGGAACGGAATACGTTCCGTCATAAATATTCCAACTAAATATCGGTTGAGTAAAACGGCAGATTTTATAATCGAAGACCGTTTGGAACGTAACTCGCGCGCGCGTATGTGTGTGTATGCACGCGTACAAATACGTTAAATTCTATACCCTTTTCATTCGACGTTTTATTTACATCAAAAATTATCTTTAATTAATACAATGTGTACATCTACGTGTATATCAGTACATGGAACCTTTGTCCTCGGGCAGTAAGAAGTATATCACTACGTTTCCTTGGGACGTATTCACGATTTCTCGGTGTCTGATCAATAAAATTGCTGCCAGTCCATACATTAATGTAGGTATACCTGATAGGATAAGAAATCTGAAATAGCTAATCGTCGTTAATTATAGTGGCGAGACGCCACGCCGGGCTGAATCTCCGCCGTGCACGGTATCTTTGGATGGAAAAAATGCGAATGAAGGTAAAGAACGGATGGATCGTAGAAGAACGACGATGAGCACGTATCGACGTGGCGAGGCGCCTTTTTATTTTTGATAAATACGGTATGCGAAAATGTATACCAAGGTTCAGAAGCTTGATCGCCTTGAAAAATTTGTCCTCGGCGCTGAGGTCCTGTCGTGGCCTCTTGGTGCAGTGATATTTGATGTATGGAAAGCAGCCGGTTCTAAGTACATGATAATTGCTGTTGCCTACTGGCCAATTGAAGTGGGACATCCCTCTTTGATCGTTCACAACGTCGGCATACTTGACAAAATACGAAGTCCATGGTGGCTCGTTCGTTTGCAGGAGATAACTTGTTAAGACCTGTTTGTACCGTAATGACAGCGAGTTACTTTGTATACCCTCGTCTATCTGTTTTACCAATACCCATTTTGCCGATCGTTTACAGCTACGGCATTATAGGATGGCATTATGGCTCCCGTTACATACCGGCAAGCCTCGATTATCAGCTCACGCGTCTCGTTCACGCGGTTCGTCATTCGCTATGAAAACGTCGAATTAAACGACGATGTCGAAAGTTTAGTAACTATATGAAACGAGTAAGTACTTGTATAGATAGGTGTCGTGTATCTTGCGCGTGAATTGATAGATTCTTAGGATCTGATCGATCGAAAGTCTCGCGAGAATTCTCATGGTAATCGACTGCAATTCGATAGGAAAGGAAATTCTCGGAAACGGTAGTCAGTTTTGCGCGACGGTGCCGACACTGAATGTCGTACGTAAGTATGTATGCGCGTGATTGGTGTGGAGGATCGGGGAGCGATCGACGAAAAAGAAACTCGATGTAAAATTGAGTACGAAACTTGCCTCGGATGCTGAGGGTTTGGTCTTCTTGGAAGCAATCTTCAGCCAAGTACCGTATGGACAAACGACGAGTTTCCTTTGTGCAGAAAAGGCTTTTACAAGCATTCGACCACTGAAATTTTGTCCCAAGTTCCAATCGATCAAATTCTCCTAAGAAATTTCATGTTTCTTCCTGTCTGCTCGAAGTCTCAATATCTGCGTGAAACGACCTGCAATCGTACAATCTATTCGAGTTTGGTTTTCTTTGATGAACTTTGCGATCTTACGAGAAAGCGCGTCTATAGATAGATAGGCGCACCTGCGATCTAGAGAACTGTGCCATATACATACGTACTACTAACATATACATATACGTAGTACGTTACCTATGTATCGACTGTTTGCAATGGCTATATACAGGGTGATGAACGCAACTAGGACTAACCGAGGAACAGGCTCTATTTATAATCTATAATCCGTAAAATGGCAAGACAAAAGTTCCAACGGTTTGCTTTCAAATAACATACTTCGCTCGTATCGTTTATCGTTATTCGTTCAAATATGTAAATATGAAAAATTTCCCTTTCCTCCGAGTCGTTGGTAATTGGCCGTTAGCCAGTAGACAAAGTTTTCTCGCCCTGCTGTTGGCGTTCATCCTGTAGAATGCAGAATATAGAACACCGTATGGCGAATGTATCCTATCTCTGTACATGTAAGGAAAGTAACCAGCGAGCCTGTTCGGTTCGCGAGTTTCTCGTGGTACATTGTATTTTACCTTTCTAAAATAAATCCATGGCGAGTGCCATGCAAAATGTCAAGGTTAACGGGGATCAGTTTGATCGGCTAGTGGAAAATCACTTCGAAGTAGATTTCGGTGCATTCGTCTGCATTCACGAACCGTGATCGTGTTAGCATAAATACTTATACAGTAACTGATCGCTATTTTCTCTGTCGATCGTTAGATATTCTTATAGTAGTATTTTTCAAATCCACCGTACTTTTGCTACGTTAATAGCACGATAATACCACGTTTAATTCGCGTATTTGATAAAGTAACTATAGATGTCGAATTGATAAAACATTCTAACGTTTATATTTTATAACTGTTATACACTTTCTGTACAAAAATTATCTTTAAATATCTCTTTCGATTGATTGTCGGGACATATGTACGTAGTTATCTAAATCAGTTGTTTTAATATATCGTCGTATATTAATTATGTATTAATTTAATTTTTATCCCGTAGCAAGTGCGCTGTTCTTCAATGCATCCAAGTGAAATGTCTTTTTACGGAGGAAATACGCGTCATACTACGTAATGTAATTCGGTAATACGTGAGAATAGTGTTCTAGCATTCTAAATTTATATGGAAGTTGCATTAAATTAACGGAAATTGATCGATGTTGGCAATTTTCTGCACCTGTTTGAAATATCGTGGCCACTCTCTGGGCGTTGCTAAGGTAAAGCGCTTTTACTCACGTTTCGTCGCATGCGCAAGAAACTCGCACTCGGGTTGCGAAGAAATGTACACGTCTCAACGTGTTACATCCGTACTTCGGGATTCACGATTCACGTTGCTTTTAACGTAGATCTCTTTGTTCAATGGTAATCCACGTATTCGCAATTCTATGTGTATAACGTGCATAGATGATACGCATACGTGTATAAACATACGTCGATCAAGGAATTACACGCGAAGTGACTGGTTGTGTTATTAGGTCAACTGGTTCTGGCGCTACCATCGGTGTACAGTGTACATATTGATCTTCCGTGGCGGTCTTTTTGAATCTTCTTAAGTTACGTAGATCTCATAATTATTAAATCCCGCTGATAAAATTGATTCTTTCGAGTGAGTGATCGACATCGTTAAATATTATATATATATATATCCACTGAGCACGTATATTATCTACATATATATAGATATTACACACACACATATATATATATATATATATATATAATTTATTTAGACGGCAGAGAGTTACAAGTGTTATCACATCTGTATGAAATCGTGCTATTATTTTTATATTTCAGTTATATTTTATATTTAATATTTGCAGAATAACGATATCGATATCGCATTGGCAAAGAATATGATTTGACGCTGTTACCGGCTGAATAGCCGTGCGAACGAGTGTTCACGATAACGACGATCTGTCTGTGTTATATTATTTATATTCAACAGCCTAAAAGGGATAATGATTACATGAAACGTTCTTGTATGAATAGAACACCTGTACGTATATACTTGAGTATTATGATCTATGTATGTTTCTAGCGAGATTGGAAAAGTATGTGCAACGAATCGTTATTATATTGGTTACTTTGATATTAGGTATTTGAAAAGAGCAATCGCTTGGCAACTGTCGTTTCATAAAATCGCTATCTCAGCCCAGTGAAAAAGTTTAAACTCGAAGTCAATTTGCGATGACGTCGACTGTTCGCTAATCGTTTTCAATTTCTTTTTTGTTTCGACTAGGTTCCGTCTGTAGTCACGGTAACGGAGCAAGCAATCATCGTTACATCGGTATCTCGATAAAGACGATCAGAGTGTCGCGATGGTTGATCGTTCGATTTTTGGTAGCCAGTGTCCAAGCTCGAATCGCTATAGAATTCGTTGGATCTACTACCATTCGGTTGGCAACTAAGTGATTGCGGGTTTTGTTACTAGGTGATGGTATTGCAAATCCGCAATCACTTAATTACCCACTACTACCAACTACTACATCCAGCATCGTTTACACGTAGGATATGTATAACATATCGCGACGCACCGGAGCATATAACATGCCTCGTTTTATAAATTATCATGCATTTTTATTAACGGTGGTGACTCGTGTCGCATTTATTTATATACATAACTGCGATATTGATAGCAGAGTTAACCGGCTGACCGTCATATTGTCAAAAATGTAAGAAAAAAGATACGAGCCCCTTTGCTTTACATACGTAAAGAAGCATCATTATCACACTAGATTTCGTCGACGTGCTAATCAGATTCGGTGAACGAGAAATATTTATTTCACTGTGCGAATTACACCGGTTTACGATTGTATTAGGGGCTAATCGACTAAATCTTTGCTATTTGTGAGCGAAAGGATTGGGACTATTACCGAGAATAAAAACGATATGCGATATTTGTAGGAAACATTGGTTTATAATATTCGCATCGAAGTAACAAAATCAATTTATTTTCTTTTCGCATTAATTTACCAAAATTTGGTTACATAAGATGGAAATGAATGGTCATTGTATTCGAGTTTCTCGTGCTTCCTACTAGCCGTAATTACATCCGAATATTCATTTCTGCGAAAAATGGCTGTTGGTCGGAGAGTTTCGCAGAAACACGATGCCGCTGGTCGGCTTGTATTTCTAGGACATTCTATTTGCGTATATTTACGTTTATCTCGATGAACATATTCTTATGTGGTATGCGATATACGAGCCTCTGTTGGGGGAAAGATGCGTGTGCACTCGGAGCCACGCACGGCAAATATCAAGGGCATGATACGTTACTTATTTTGATGGTCGTCTACGATGTCCGCGATGTACATAAACGATGTAACCGCCATGCGCCTCTTCGGTTGAGCTTGCCCTTTCGTTATACGCAGCACACATTCGTATATGGATCTAGGTGTATTCGTTCAGAATTGATAATTCCAACCGCCAAAACACGTGCTTAACGGAACGACTGAAGGGACGTCCCCGTCTCAACCGCTGACGTCGCGCCGCGTTCGGTTCCGCCTTTCCTTTAAATATACAGAATACAGCGGCAAACAGTATTTTTCGTTGTAAATTGCACCGGACTGGTTGATCGTTTCTTGGGACATTCGGTCAACCATGTTTGCAGAAGGTCTGACAGTTTTTACGTATATCGGTGGACCTGACAACTTGGTAGCGTTGATAAATCGTACAGCGAGGATGATGACGTTACTCGCGATGAAACCGACATGTAATCGCATAAATTCAATTGTTGAAAGTTTCGCTGGTTTGTTAACGCTTTGCTATCACGTCGTCGAGTTTCTAAGAAATTTGCTCCAACTATGAGCGGAAGTTTCTAGCGAGTTTATTAGTTACAGAAAGTTATACCGTATATGAATAATTGGAAACTTATAAGTAAGTAATATACTTACATTTGATTCAATTATGGATGACCTATTGAGATTCAAACTGATCACGTGTAATTTATTCGACGATGTTATTTCTAGTTAACGTTTAGAGTCAGAATGGCGATATTCGCCTGTCCGCCTCAAACTTTCAGCAAGATTAACAACACCTAGTTCCTCTTCTCGCTTATTATTCTCGAGCCATGAATTATCATGTCCGTTGCGTTCATTTAGCGGGTTCTAAAGTTTATATACTAGAATGTTGCTCTTTGGTGTTCGTTTTTCAGTGGGTCTACACACATGCCCTGAAGGCCCAAACATGTATTACCATAATTTAAAGTCTAAAGTCTCGTAGAGAAAAACGGAGAAGGAGAAGGAGAAAGAGAAGGAGAAAAGTGGTAGTTTTGCGAAGGAACTCGTTCAAGGGTTGTGAAATTCTCGTGTCGCGGAGCAAAATTTTATGCAAGAAAGTATGTTGGCGCTCTGTCGATTTAATGTGGCCGCGAGAGGTGCAGAAATGAGAAAGCCTTTGACTGAAAATGTTGCGTTTACATAATGAAATTTGTTGGCGAGAATTTAACGACGGCCCCCCTGGCCGGATGGTAAGAATCTTTTTGTTGGCCATTGCGGTATCGTGAACAACATGCGGTTCGTGGTTAGACGCGGATGCAACCAAAGAATCACAAACGGATTTGCTTTCCATCCTAAGAGCCGGCTGTTCTGTCTTACCGTCCTATTCCTTCTATACGCTTTCCTCTTTGCTCTTTTCTTTCTTATCCTCGCGCGAACGAGGTTCGACCAGTGGCAAAACGCATTTTTTTAATTTATATCTTTTTAAATTATATCCTTTTCGAAGCGCAATCAGTCCGATTCTCTTACAAGTTTACCAAGTCTACCGGCCCGTTCATTTGTTTTCTCAGTTTTAAGATACGAGTTCATATATTATATCAACTGTTAACGTTCTCTTAAGTGTTAAATCGACGTATGTATTAGTAGTTGTATATATACATTCGGTTTTTAATCGTCGTATCTTCGCAACCACGTCGAATGATTTTGAACTTGACTTTTAGTTTGTGTTTACGCTCGTTAACGTAGCAATTTTTCTTCCTTTAGAGCTATACAAGTAAAATAATAGATCTGCATTGATAAAACGATTTGCAGTTTTTTGAACGTAAGATCGTTTGAATTCAGGTAACGTAATTGCTCAGCGAAGCTTTAGGAAGAGGTGAAAGACTGTAACGTTATTACGCGTTAATACGTATTGTTCTGGCAGTTTTCTCAGTTTCTGTTTCTCTCTCTCATTATCGATGTTATTCCGTGGCGCGATAGTTAGATCGGAATGACACGTCGATTTCGCCGAAACTCCTTCACGGTCGTGATTCTTGAGAGCGGGAGCCTAGCTTTTAATTCCTTCCAATGGATGATATCGTAAACCACACACGAAGATAATCACTACGGTGTACTTAGAACATCCGCCGGTTGCATCGCATCGCGTCGTGTCTTGTCGCTTCGTGGTGTTTCTGCGCGTGCGAATGCCACCGTATCGCGTAAGTCTGACGGGAAAGCGAGGACGGCTGGAATTTTGCGTCGTAAAATTCCATCAACGCGCTGCTCTCGTGAGAAGAACGATAAACTCGCGCGTGTTTCGTGTAACGGTTTCTTCGTTCCTCCGCTTCGAGCCCTCGACATCGAATTCCACAAATATCGCTATCACTCGTAACGAATTTTCACACGGTCGACCTATATGTAATTACGAGCTGTCGAAATCCTCCAGTTTCAGTTGCCATTGTTCTATCAACGGACGAGCCGTTAGGTAATGAGCTGTGTTTTGTAACGGGAGTAAAAGGTACTCGGTATCGTTGCGTAAATATCACTTTCCGATATATTAGTTATGAATTGATACCAAATGAAGAGATAGAGATGCAGTCTTTGTTTAAATTAAATAATTACTCTCCGATTAAAGTTTTTCGGATAATTTATCCGTACCTTTGCGTTCGTGGACTTTGGACCACTGCGATAGAAGTATCTATCGTAAAAGGTCAGTGATTACTCTGTACGCGTAATAAATACTTTCCAATGTTGGTCCGATAGCCCCGATTTTTGACCCAACTCTTCTCATTCTAGCGCGTATTATCGTGAAACACTCGGGAACATTCGCTAGAGAAACGCATATATCACGAAGAATGTAAGTACGGTGCATCAAAGAAAAGGATGCATCTTTTATCTTGTCGAGAGATCAACGTCGTACGAGTATAACGCGTAGCTCTCGTCATCGCGAAACACTATGCATGCCCTCGTTCTGTATGTGCGGGCGAGAATTGCACGTGCGTGGGCAAAATCGAACGGACCTCGTTACCAAGATGAATGGAAAAGGAACACGTCTGGATGCTCGGCGGATTTTTATTCGCTTCGTTTCTTACCACCGATCAATAGTATTACGCCGGCATAGTAACTGTCCTTCCCCGTGTATTATGAAAGCTTATCGAGTTACGAAACGCTTTGTATTTTTATAGCACGTAATCGCTTTACATATTTTCTGAAATATAGTTTGTTAGATATTCGCACGTGATAAATAGAAAAGGCGCTTTTTTCTTTTTTTCTTTTTTTAGGATAACGTTGAATCAACGTGTCCATGATTGGTATGATTTTGGCTAGAACGTTCGATTATATTCGTCAAATCGAATGTCGTTCAATTTCGGTCTTTGTAAAAGGTTTTTAATGTTAAGCGACCAAGTTCTCGAGAAAATGTCTCGGAAAAATTACAAACTCGGAAGAGACGACAAACTTTCCGAGTAAGAACTATCGAGGATGTTTGCTCTATTACGTCATATAAATACATATGATTTATGAAGATTATGCCGGACGATCGTATCGAACGATGTTTTACGGTGCTGTCGGCATTCGCGTCGACGCGACTTTGTCGATCACGGTGGCAATCGTAACCTTTGATATCGCATCGCGACCGTTATGTTTTTTGGTGTGATCGTTGAAATGGCGATCACAATCGTGGGTGGTCGTTGCTGATTTCGTTCATCTTTCAAGGTGTAATACGGGACGATGTCAGTTTTTTTTAGTGTGGCGTACCAAGCTTTCACGATCATAAAAACTTATGCGATAATTCACGCACGTCACTACGAAACTGTATTAAAGAAACACTGGCAATACGGTTTCGTACTTTGTCTGTTATCGATCGAACAGCTTTCCTTTTGTGCGTCGGATTTTATTTTTTATCCATCGAGTCCTTTGCGACAAAAGATTCCGCAAATGTCTAGTAGCTCGATAAAAAGAATCGTTCGATGGCACGATCAGTGGCAAATTTCTTAGTCAAGAAGAAAGCTACGAGTGGGAACGATCGACGGTAAATTCAATGAGAAATATCGTACGTTTCGGTTTTATTTTTGTCTTCAGGACTAACGCGCTTTGATTTTCAATAGGAACAAAATATCAAACAGTTTCAACGTTATCAAGTTGCCGATTAAGCTTGCGATTTAGGATTATGATGTTTATTATTAGGATTAGGACAGTTTTATGCATGTTGCACGGATTACGGGTTAACGTCTACACGGTGGACCAGCACGATATTGTGGTCTCATTACGCCGGGTTTCGTCACAGCTTAAACGCAAACCATGAATCCAGGTCACTCGCGCAATTCCATGAGAATTGCAGGAGACAATACGGGCGTACCAATTTTATTTCACCGGTAAATTGGTCGATGCAGATGTAACGTCTGTCGTTGAAGTTGTTCCACAGAAAAGTGAATTTACTTTATCTGTTATAAATTCGATTACGTAATTTTAGGAGGACGAGTCAGGGTTTTTGAACGACTTTAATAGAAAAGTAGTGGTCGTTGATATTCTAAATGAATTATTTTGGTATTTCTATCTACTTCCGATACGTATCGTTTAATTTGATTTTTATCGATTACCGTTTAAGGTTTAATCGAAGGCAATCGAGTCATGCGAAGCATGCGTATAGAGTAGAGAACGAGACGTTCGAAATCACCGACCAGCGTCAGTCATATCGATATATGTACGTTTGTACACACAGAAATGAAAGTAGAAAAGGAAAAATGTGAGGAAATGTGAAAAAAACTTTGTTCCGGTCCATTTTCCTCCAAAGACGATAAGGTACGATGAAAGGAAAGATTTCAAGTGCCTCACCCTGTATACGCGAACCGGTCGGCATTCGTGCTTCATATTTCAAGTGCAAAAATACGGTGGCTTAACGTTTCTCGAACAAGAGGTAGAAAAAGAGGCAGTAGAGACTCACAGGCGCAGGTTTGGTTCTGGCCGCGACCAGAGCGTAAGATGGCACTCGAATGGTTCACGTCGAGAGACGAGTATCGCATGCATACGCTTAGAACTGGTTTGCTCGGGCGTACGAGAAACGGTGTCCTTAAAGAAAATGGAAAGGTGGGTCGTGTTCGAGAAGATCCCTTCTATCTTCCCGGGGGCTGTGGCTCGGTCGATCGGTCGGTCGTGCATGCATGCACTGCACACGCAATTCTCGTACATGCTTGCTTACGCGGGACGCGACACAGTCACGTTACGAGCGATCGCGTCGATTCGAACCGAGTCGAGCCGCTGCGCTGGTTTCCAGTTTCCATTGAAAGCGTGGGGATGTTTCGTAATTAGTCGGTTTGGTCTTTGCGCACGGTCACTGTTCGCTCCGCTCGATTCCAATTATACGCTGTTGACTCGGTTGACTGACGGCCGTCCACTTTACGCCGATTGAAACGTTCTTCATCGCTGCGCAAAGGCAAGCCGCTATTGCCAATTTCCGTTGTCGCGAATCTCGTGAGCAAACTGCTAGCTTTTCACCGATGACGTTATTGATTTTTGAAGGGAACTTGAAAATCTGTTAACAAAAGCGCATTCATGCAATTTTTCTTCATTCGGGACTCTGGCATCGTACAACGTAATAATAATAATCCAAAGACATGTAATTATTTTGTATTGATAATTTTTATAAATACAACTGAAATCCCACTGAAACCTCTAGTTTCAAGCAAGGAAAGTATATCGAGAAATGTATCTATATCGATCGCTTCAAAAGGTAATCCACTAAATCTTTTTTTACATTCTTCGAGTTTGATTCCATCGTAAAAAAGAATAAGTCGATTAAAAGCTTACAATATCTATAAAGTATAACATTTGTGTAATTCGTTTTAGTTCGTAGGTTAATTAATAGTAGTGCTTTAGAGAACGATGAAAATAATATAAGGCGTACAGATAGTGTATTTTCGGCCAGTCGCGGGGAGACGCGATCACGAGGGGGCGCGTCAACGGGAGTCGTAAATTCCCGTTACGATTGTAGCAATCGACTCCACGAACAGGTCGATCCCCTTATTTCTTGTAGGATAATAGGAGTAGTTATTGTGGAATAAAACTGTAGTCTACAGTTTTATAAATATATGTCGGAGAAGAAAGGACACCGGACCTTCTCTTCGACGTCATTAAAGCAGAGACAACGAGCTTGGGCTCGAGGTGGCCGCTGGCCGCCTAGCGTAGCCACGGTCAAGGGACGAACGTTGTACCTAGCAGCGGTATAAAACAACTGTACCGCCCTCATTAAAAAGTAACAGACACAAAACCTATTCTTTCGAAAAGAGGATCGCCAAATATTGATGCACTCCACGGTAAACACTTAGCCAGCCGGAGGACCTGCTAATTACCTGAGGGCAATCGGACAGACCGTCGTTCCCTAGCAGTCCATAAACCGATCAACCACGACAGACAATAGAAATCTGTCTCCCTCACGTATGACACTTCCCGTTAGAGGGGCTAATAGCCTTTTTATAACTATCAATATAATAATTAACAAATCAGCAACAACGCCATCTCCCTCCTTCCGAGCGGAGGTTTTCCTCGACGAATCAAACGACCTCGTGCCCTTAGGCACACACCCATCATAGTTTTCCTCTGCAACGTCGACGTGACGGGAAGGCATTCTCTTTGGTGGAATCGTGTCGACCAGTACCTGGCATCTGGAGAGAAACGAAGACTCCGAGTTAAACAAGTCCTTCTTGTGCTAATAGCAAGTACAGTACGCCCGATTTCGACTTTGAAGCATATCGCACCTGTTATCCCGTTGATCGTGGATTCGCTATCGAGTTTAGGATCGTTGCCATTAGTGTCTCATTCGCGCGGTTACTTGTCGACTCTATGCTACTCATACTTGTGCTAATCCGCATTACTTCGGTTGTACGCGACGAGGACTGATTCCGGAGAATATTCATTGCACGCCCCTAACTCGAATCCTAATATATATTTTCCAACAAACTTATACACACAAATCTTACCTCGTTTAGTTCGATATATATGACAATGGTTTATAGGAATGAACTTGATAGTTGATTCGTATAAGTATAGAGTGGGAACAAGCGGTGACCGGGACGTTACGAGTATTACACTAAGGGTGAAGGAATAGTTAAGGTGACTGCTCGATGGTTGCAAGAACAGTGAAAACACGTCTCGTATTCCTACGGAGGAAAGCTCGTGATGGGTGTGTCTAGTACACGGGACGACTATCGGATTTGTCGATGACAATTTTGGTTAGGAAAGTGAGGGCAGTAGACATTGCTTGGGATTGGATATTAAGAAGGTTGGTGGACTAGGAAGGATCTTAGCCGCCCTCGATAAGAAATTGTTAGTGGGAAGCCTCGTACGCGAGAAAAACTAATTTTCTCGTGTCTTCTCTTGTTAAACAATAAGCTTTAGAAGACGCATTACTGAAAAGAGGTTTGTTCGGTCCGAAGGACCTTAGCTAAAATTCCTGCGATTTATGGTCGGTCCTTAAGACTATTGAGGGTACGCAGTAAGAATGTTGTAGACATCTGGATACCATCTTGCCCGCGATGAGTGGCCTGGTTTAGGTAGAGAGTCGGCCGACGTAACAGATAGATAAAATTAATTAAATAAATTAAAGAAAATACAAGATGAGGAAATCAAAGCTAGCTACTCTTTCGTGTGTTTGTTCGATATAGGATAACATATGTACTGATTAGTTGCTGAAATATTTAAGATTGAAATTCATGCGAGAGATCAGATATGTATCTTACATGAAATATACAGAATATCGATCGTGATTATAACTATCAACGAGATTGGTAACCCTTGATTAATTTTCTTCGTCCCTTCTCTTGCCTTTGTCATAGCAGTATATCTCGCTTTGAAATGTTTTTAATTATTACGATAGATAACTTTCTTTTTATTATTTCTCGGGTATACTCTTAGATTCTAGAGAGATCGGACAGAAAGCATTATGTAAAGGGTACTTCTCATTAACAGAGCGCGGCTGTGCGTCGTTCGAATCCGGTTTTCATGACATAAGCTACGTGGCTTGAATCGGTGGTACATATCTATCAATGAGTGTGTACTAGTATTTCGATACGCGTACCAGGTATAATACATACATCGGATGCATTTACTCGAACGATTGAACGTGTAAACCGTCTATACCGTCTATACTTACAGTGAATGGCGGTAATATGAAAATCGGGCAACATTCCGCGACTTACAATTGGTTGATAGCTGTAACGTAACGTAAGATCGTCGAAAATGGACTTTTTAGTTTCCAAAATTGTTCGCCATAGGAACGTTACTCAATTTTCTTGGAATATTATTACTATTAGCATATCTATTATTAACGATATAATCATTATTTCCTCATTATATCAAGTACAAAGATGTTCGTTAAATTATCACGAAGGTATAGAAAAAAGATATCCTAAAAGACATTTTTAACGAAATTAACAAATGACTCGCGATGTTATCGATCATTTATGAAAAACGCGTGCTTTTCATACGCGTGCAAATGCACGAAAATCGTTTCACGACTGCGAGTCGTATGTGCTGAAAAATACGCTGGTTGTACGGTGGTTGTGAAAGGTTGGCGATCAGTTTCATACAGGCGTACAGTTCATACAGTGTTCGCGTTAGTTAGAGATCTGGATGGACATGTACGTCTCGTAGTAGGTATCCAACAGGTACTTCGTACAATGAGATGCCTAAGTATGCGCCGCTGGAACGTTATCAACGAGCTAACCTAACAGGTACCTGGCGTGTAACGATTGGCGGGAACCATAAATCGATCGTTTAATTGCTCTCCCGTCGCGAGGCGTTTTACTAGCCCATCGATTCGCGTTGGTGCTCCTTCTACGTTTGAAGAAGCCCGAACATAGTTATACGCTTATCCATGACCAGGAGGAAGATCGATGTCGGTGAAACCGCGGTGACTCGAATGAATCGCGAAACAAGCACGAATTGCCCTGCTGAAAACGCGGAAGTCGTGACCGTGGTACTGACTGCTAGTATAGATCTTTGCTTGAAATCCTACATATTGTAATGCGGAATTTGGAATTGGAGTCTCGGTTTATCCTATCTCTTGGCTTAACGCTACTATGCGATGCTTCGATTTCTGTCCAACAACAATATCGTTCTTTCCTTTCATATCATATCGCTTTTATATCGCCGTTTTCAATTTAAAAATCCCTCTCCTATTATTATTATTATGAAAATCTGTCCAGCTGTTTGATACTCGCGATCGGATGCTTTCCTTGCACGCTTGTTACATACGAGGTTTTATTAATCCTGGCGTAATACAAACGTAAGTAGGTACGTCATGACCTCTTGTTGACGTCTAAATCTCTTCAAATGTATACTTATATTCGATCGAAGGTTAGCTTATCGTCTCTTTTAACCGTAAGTAATCGCTCAAATCGACGAACGTTCTGGAGAAAATCGATGCGCGCCCACGTTCTATGAATAGTTTTGCCGAATACAAAGTGCGATAAATCGACGCTCATTGGCTCGCCGGTTGACCGTGTTTTCCTTAATCTACACGAAAGATATAGGAGCGAGATTGATCAATTATTATCGGGTAACGTATATTACCTCGCTATAAACGTTTACGAGCTCGTTGACTGACAACGCCAAGAAAGGAAAGAATAATTGCTATATACGGTTCCGGTTTGAATAGAATGGAACGCATCCCTACGAATATTTATCGAAACGGTTACTCTATTCTTCAACCATAAAACAATCTATCAATGCGGTGGCTAGAACGATGGGCGATCGGTAAACTATCGGCGATACTACATGTCTATATAAAGCGAATCCTTTGCCGCCTACAGTCACGCAGTAACATGTTTCAGATCTGTTAGCCATTCATCGGGGATTGCCGTGGTCGATTCCGTCGGAAATGCCTTAGAGTTCCATTTTTTTCGAAACGTATCACGTATCTGTGGTATAGAACTTGTTAACTTTAATCGGAAGTCGATCGTACGCATAGTTAATTGCTTGTGTTTGCGAATCGAGAGCGGTAATACGGAGGTTTAGCTCTGCTCGGTTAACGCGATGAACTCGGCGAGAATCAGACTTGCGATTAGAACAATAATTATGAGATTGTAGGTTTGTTTGTCAAATCTCGGCTGTGACAGTAAGATTCTCAGGTTACATATGAACAGGCTATTCGTACAAGTTTTGCAGAAAGCTTACGCCAAGTATTAGAGATTCATCGGAAAATTGTTACGTGCTTGTACCGAAACGGTATAGAAGCTGAATTTTATTGCTTAACTCTACGGTATTTACGATTTTATAAATTCTGGGGGGGGAAAAAATGGGAAAAAACCGAGAGAATCGCGCGAAACTCTATTTCAAGTATTTGAAGAATTTTCGTTTCGTTGAAAATAAATAGGAGAAAAATGTTGATAAGGGTATCGTTGGTAGCTCTCGATGAAAATCTTTCATATTTCTCGCTGCCAGTTAATCGTGCGAAACGATGTTATAAAATTTCAAACGTTCAACGGAGGGAAAGAAGCACTCTAGTACGACGACACCCACGTGTTCTTCGTATAAACGGATGCACGACAATATTATTCCGATGCTTTTATATGTATCATCTTTAATACAGAGACGCTAACGTTCATTCCAGCGACTCGTAGAGGCATGCAATCACGGAGCGATGCTGGGAAAAAATTCAAAAACTAGTTCCCTTCGAGTCCGTGTATACGTGTATACTACCCGATCAAAATACGTTCGGTGAATTCGCTGCGGCGCTGTGACGCTCATCGATGGGACAGTTTAAAATAGGAATTCCTTGTGCATCCAAGGGAAACCTCGACCATCTTGGTCGACCGGCAACCCCGTTGTCTCTCGTTTTTTTTCGATGCTGAGATTGTTATGCCGCGAACATCGACCGATGATCCTATATATTTATTCCGATCATCGTAGCCCGAACTTGTATATGTTCGCTATTTTAAAGGCAGCTGAGGGAATGCCGTTTATATCACGTGGTAGAATAACGCGTGACCGTTCGCCAAGGTTTATGGACCATAACGTTTCACATTGACACAAAGGTAGAATCGAAGCGTTTCGAATAAACTACGGAAGAATTTACCAGCTTGTTTTCCTTCTTTCTTTTCGTTTCGCTCGCGCTCGTATACACGCGAGTAACAAAACAGTCTTGGTGTATCTCTAGCGTGTCATAATAGAATAGCTTCGGTAGCATCTACTTATTTTATTACTAGAGACGCAACGCAGGGTTAATGTTATGTAAATAGGTACGGTATTACGCCGATCATGTGTTCGTTAATATTTTTTTTTCTAAAGCAAAGTTTCTTGGGGGTGGAAAATTGGTCGTTAATAATCGTCCCGCTCTTAAGTTTCCTCCTCCTCCCTCTCATTTTCTCTGTACTCGAGCTACTTGGCGTTTACTTATTATTTATGACGGCTAATAGCACGAATCTTGTACTCATTACACGCTACTACGGCGAAACCGTATGTAGTTAATTAATAATGATTTTACGAGACGACTACTTTGTCATAGAGATACGCTTCTCGAGTCGTATGTTGGCTAGGATTTATACCTATTCGCTGTCATTTATTTATTAAGCTTTTGTTCGTTTTCTCTAAAAACAAAAATGTCACAAAATAGATGAACTTCTACTTTTAAATCTTCTACATGTTCGGAAAAACCATGATAATTAATATCGGTAGTCTCTATGGATATGATTATAGATACGACTATAATGATATACATATATACAGCAATTGTTACCGTTGTTACAATTAATTTCAAAACATTTCTGCGGATATTACCCGAAAGACAACTATTAATCTGTCTATCTACTTAACTACCTCTATGTACCTAAAATAGCTTGCACAATCGGATTTACATGGATAAGAAGAGTTCTTATAGATACGCAGACAGTAAATACGCACGCTAGCGCTCGTGAGAAATACCCAACGACTGCATAAAGTGGCGATGCAATGCGGAAAAGAAATCGAGCGCGCCTTTATCGAGATATTTTTAGCTTTTTGTTCGGCCCTTTATAGCACTTGGCGAGCGTCTTTTTATAACGTAATTATCAGTTTCGTGGAGGGAAATCTGGACACGTGAACGAGTATTCGCTCATTCCGCAATCTGCTCGCGGTCGATCGTTACGGGTTGAATTTTCCACCGAACAACTCCTTCATGGATGGTAATATGCGTTGGTACTTTACTACAGAGCCATTAAGTGATCGCTATTAATTGCGAGTTTATTAAATGTTGGGAAAAACGAATTCCAGAGCGGAACGAGCTCCGGCCACGATTTCCACCGAAATAACGCCGAATAGGCGGCTTATCATCATGCCTTATTTCACGCTACGTAACCTTCCTCTTTCGTACCTGTGTTGCTGCTCTTCATTGTTAACGAACCGTTCGATAAATCAGAGGAACACGGAACCATTGATCGATGCTATTTCTCCCCCTCGGTTCCTTACCTCTGGTTCAAAAGGATGACAGGTCGCCTTGAAATTGGACCAAACTCCGTGGACTCTTTCAACGTCTACGACGCGCGACGCTTCGGTTTACGTTGATGTTTACGAATATCATCCACCGTACGGTCGGATCGAACGTTTATCGAAAGTTGCTGCTTGAATGGCAGCGTGCGTGGAACACGGTTTCTTTACTTATGGAAGACGGTACATCGAACGTCGATCGTCCTTGCCTCGAATTCAAATCGGATAGACGTGATTTTACTTTTTCATCCATCGTTTTTTCTTAAACTCGGCGAATCGTTATTTTAATTTGAACTGTGCAAAATAGCGATATTTCGAATTAAGAATTAAATAAGAAAGAACAGATTCGGAACTGTTTATCCGTAGGAACAGGCAATTTGGAAGAAAATTGAAAATCGAACAATCTCTTGGATATATTAGGTCATCCCATAAGTTCGTGCCGACTTTTGTGTATACATTTCATGTGTCGATTTATAAACATACGGCGATAAGGGGCCAATGCACTCGAGCTTAGCTGATCGAGAACAGGCTAGAGCAGATTTTCGTGGGTATAAGATCGTAATATAGCGAACACAGTGACTTCTAACAGTAAAAAATCACGAGTGAAATGCGTATCCATTTTCCACATCTCGTGTTATATGAATTTCGGAAAAGAAGTTGTGTAACAATTGCCACGAAAAACATATGTGCTGTTTACGGAGAAAATGCGTTTTCATCTCGCACCTGTAGGAAGTGGTTCCAGCGTTTTAGAGCTGGGAATTTCTGTTTAGAAGACGAGGAACGCTCCGGGCGTCCTCCTCCGACAGACGAAGATAAAATTCGGGATCTTGTTGAAAAATCACGAAGTTTGACGGTTCAAGAGATGTCGAACGTTCTGAAAATACCTAAGACAACGATTCATAGGTGTTTAAAAAAAATGGGGATGGTGTCAAAGTTGAACGTTTGGGTGCCCCATGAACTTACGGAACGGAACCGTCTCGAACGAACGACAGCGTGCGTGTCGTTACTTGCGCGTAATAAACACGAGCCATTCCTTAAACGCCTGGTAACTGGTGATGAAAAGTGGATATTTTACGAAAACTCTGAACGGAAACGTAGCTGGTCCCAACGAAATCAGCCACCTCAACGCTGTGCAAAACCAGGGTTACATCCACGTAAAGTTCTTTCGCGCGTATGGTGGGATTATAAAGGAATACTCTATTTTGAACTTTTATCTAGCGGTGATACCATTAATTCGGACAAATATCGCATTTGGTTAGAAAAATTAAGGGAAGCACTAGCTGAAAAACGACCAGGTTTAGCGAATAGGAACAACGTTATCTTCCATCGCGACAACGCTAGACCGCGTGTCGCGAAAAACGTTACAAAAAAATTATCTGAATTTAATTGGGAAATTTTACCACGTCCCCCATATTCCCCAGACATTGCCCCATCTGATTACCACCTGTTCAGAGTATTACAACACTTATTAGTAGGTAAAAAATTTGAAAATATCGACATTCTCAAAAATAGCTTAGAAAATTATTTTAAAGAAAAACAAGAGAACTTTTATCGAGACGGAATAATGGCCCTACCAGAAAAATGGGAAGAAGTTGTACAACGAGAGGGGGATTACATTTTTTCATGAAACTGAAAGGTATGTAAACAATCTTAACATATATAACTTATGGGATGACCTAATACATATGCATTTGCCGTGTAGAGCACGATGGAGTATCGCAGTTGATCGTATCTCGGACATCCGAGTGATCAGAAACGCTTTGCTGTCGAAAAGGATTTCTTCGCAACCTAGCTGTACTCGTTCCGCATGGTATACTATAATTTATCGCGTTCTCATGGCATGGGAATGGAGTATTCAGACTGTACGCGTCATAGTTTCCTAGTTATTAATCAAGATACATCGAACGGTTGCTACTTGCCACGTTTTCAGGCATTCGTAAGTTATTGCGTTCAATTCAAGTTCTTGTTGTGGATCGAACGGTGCACAGCATCGCGCATGCTTTTCAGAAAATTTCTGTGGCTTTGTTTCGAACGCTTTGCTATTTCCGAACTCGTAGAAATAAGAAAGGTGAAGCTATTCAACGGTGTAGTATTTGTCGTCGAAATAGTAAATAGATGAAAGGAACAAAGTTGTCAAATACCGTTGCATCGATCCGAAATTATGAAACGATATGTCGAACAAAAATTTTTGAAAAATTCTTACGCTTGATAAACATTATCAAAAATAGTATATCTACTAAAAAGATTTTCATCTTTATCTATACGTTCGATGAATTAGACGTTGGCGTTTTTTCTCGATGGTTTCGCAGATGGTTCGGTGATCTCGTCGGGCGTAGAATGATTCTACTAGAATCTAATATGTCTTTGTACCAGAAAGTTCTTATTCGAGCCTAGGCAGCTCGTATTTGCAGTGTATTTTAGAAGCTATATTTACTTGCAATAATATGTTCACCGTTTATCGTATCGGTCTAAGTTTTTCGATTTTTAGCGATAAATAATTTCGTTGCGTAAACACTTGGCACTTGGTTGCACGAAATTTCGTATATCTACGTTCGTTATAATAGAAGGAATAATAATTGAAGTACTTAAAGTAGAAGAATGCAATATGTGTGTATATCGAAGCGTATTGTGATCAATTTATACGTTGAATCGTATGGTATGTATTTAGTTGTCTAAGTCTAATGTATTTTATTATGAATATAAATACGAATATAGGTATAGTATTATTTAGTATTATTTATATATATAGTATTATTTATTTATTTTTAAAAATTATTCGTTACTGTCATCGGTCGACGATTTCGGAGAATGCAGATATGTAGTTACAAATAAAATATTTGTCAAAAACGAATTAATCTTTCTAATTGATCTGGCTAGTTGTACCGTTATACGATTCATAGAACACCTATATGAAAGCGAAAGATTTAAAATGTATGTGTATCGTGTTTGTAGGAAGCAGTAAACATTTCTATAGACGCAATTCCCGTGGGACGCATAAAAGGAATATTAAAATTATAGGTATCCCTATACGACTGGCAGTAAAGTACACTTTTATGCCCATTAAGGGGAAACCCGACGAGCAAACGGTGCATCGGGAGATGCCGGAGATAAGTGAGATACAATCCAACCATCCAAATATTTCGACCCTGCACGACTATTAAAAGCAAATCTTCGCAAACATAAAAAAACAACAGCACCTTTGGTCGTTCTAATAATTCCACTGGAATTCCATCGAGTCACCACCTCGAATGTCAATGTTTATAAATAAAAAAGAAAGGTATGTTAATGTTTTCAAGTACAAGAAAAAGAGCGTAACATCATGCTTGGAAAATTTAGTTAAGAAAAGGAATTTTCTGGTTTTTACGATCGAATGTAGTGGAACAGAAACAAGACGTTAGTTATTATAAAAGATTAATATGTCAAGGTTTGGATTAGGCTTCCGTTAAGAAGAATATCAAATATCCAAAGGCAGTTTTTACGTTGTCATTTTTTCTCCCTTTTCTAACATACGTTTCCATATCCTTTTTAACTAAAACGAAACTCGTGTGAACGGATGTTGGAGGAACAACGCGAACTCGGCGCAGAAATGGTCGTTGTACCTTCTTCGATGTTCTTGGTTGCCTCGCGAGTATTAAAACCAAGTCTTTACGACTCTCTGCGATCTGTTCATTGGTTCTTTGAGACTTCGGAAGAGAAACCTTTGCATGCATCTTTGAACCGGTATTACGCGTCGTACAAAAAGTATCGTGGAGCCAACGAGAATCCGCGGCGGATACTTTTCTTTATTTTTTTTACCTCTGTTTGTCCAAGTATTCCCTTAGACCATTTTTTTTAACTTACCTCGTAAATTTCAGTTCTTTTTACAGCACGAAATTTTATTCTATTGCACAGCAATTTTTGTTTCAACTAAAATTCATTCGAGCCTAATGGATCGACGATTGTCTAATAGAAAAGTGTTAGATATCAACAGTGTTAAGAAAGAGCTTTTAAAACAACACGAAACTCGTAGCAACGTGAAAAGAATAAAACCTCCGCAAACATTGTATTTCGTACCTGTACATTTTTTTAAAGATAGTACTTTTGTAGACACGCTCGAATCGTCACGCGGAAGCATCAGAAACTTCTTCCCTTCGGGCTTGGACTCGTTCGATCGCAGAATCGGTCGGCTACGAATTTCGAGTCCGTTCTTTGATGCGTGTCGCGTCGTTGTATAAACTACCGCTCGGATTCGCAACGAACGATAAATTAACAAGACATTCCCTTAGTTGATAGCCGCGTCCAGTGGAAACCAGTGCGATGTCGTGCTTAAGTGAATTGTACTCGCATGTACGTTTCGTTATACTTATTTACGAGCAAGTAGATATGCGAAGTTGGCATAAATAACGTGGGTATAGGTGCACCCATTTCGCCGAGTCTCGGTACATAAATCGTGGTTGGTACCGTGGCGAGATATCCGAGGTTACTCCTGCGCGAGAGGGATCGAAATCGATTTTGTTAGCGGCGAGCGAAGAAAAAATGACCTCGCGTCCGTCGTGTCGCGATCGAATCGCGTGCGCTAACGTTTTTATTCCATCGGAAGTTCGAAACTTGTACCTGTTATAGGAAAATTTCGTCGTTAGAATCGCTCATGCAACGCGATCGGACGACTTCTAAATATCGAGACTATCGAGCGATGATTCATAATGGCAGAGTTGTTACGATGAGCGGAATCGCTGGCCGATCGGTGTTGATTTATCGAGCGCAATGTGCACGAGTCGGCAAACGTCGTGGGAGAAAAAACGGGTTAAGTTACGATCGAACGTGGTTGGCACGGGAATCCGCGGCCGCGTCTCTTCCGCGTGGTTAGACGCGCGCCCGAACCAACGGTCCTTGGCCGCTTCGCATCGCGTCGCGGAAACGATACTCGAGCAAGATACGAAGATCACAATGAACTTTGTTCGAATCCTAATGCTGGATGAACGAACCGCGAGCGACTAGCGTTGTTTGTTTGGCACCGGTAGCTTACACGAGTGGTGCATGTTCGTTCGGCCGCGTGCTCTGCCGTTGCTACCGCAAATTTCCATTAAATCGATCGCAACGAATCGAGTGATGAAACTTCGTTTCGATCACTCGTCGGATTATTAGTTTCATAGTAATATAATATGTAAGTAGTAAATTAGTATATGTATAGGTACGTTGACTGTTGAAAGCAGAAGACTATCGTGATTACGTTGGTAGACTTTAAAACAAATTCGAATACGTAGATGAAGGTTATGAGATATACAGCGCAAACGTACGCTTCAAAGAGGTGACAAAGCAATTTAGCAATATTTGGCAATGTTTTCGCAATGTTCAGGAAAGTGTAAGATTTTTATGGTTAGCGTAGTTCTCTCGCTCGATGCAAAGTTTGACCATCGCGATCGTTCTTCCTGCCATGTTTTCCGCATATACGATATCTCAATTGACATGAGAAATTCTAGCACAGTGAGAATTCCAAGCGTTGACACTCTTTGGCGCGTCGGTTTAAATCAGTATGACAACGATAGCATCGACGAGTCAAGTTACGCAAACGACGACCAAAGTAGCAAAGAAAAAAGGAGAATAGCGATTGTATTATACAAACGGTAGCGGAAACTAAAACCAGTCTAACAGAGTTTCAATGCAAATCGTAGGCGGATTGGATGTTGCACGACGTATACGACAGGTGTGTTTCATCATGAACGATGCACGAGCACCGAGAAGCGTGGTCGTGCACCAGAGAACGAATGCAGTTCATGACAACCTACGCGCGGTTAGGATCTAGTTGAACGATTCGTAAGAGAAAACAATCCTGTCCCTTACGATGAGACGAACACGTATTGTCTAAAATCCTAACTCTAAAAGAACATCTCGTCTTGAAAGATGTCTCATAAACTTGTCGACGTTTCTCAGGTATTTATGTGCTCGCGACGACACGTGACGAGACGTGACGAGACGAGACGCGACGCGACGTATAGTTCGTCCTGATCCGTGCGATTCGTTCAGCTTAGCTTGAAAGTCGATCCGCCTTTTCTGTCGACTTCGCCTTTTTTGGATACACTCCGATTAAGAGTATAAGCGGTATTCGAAACGGTATTCCCACGGTATTCAAAATTTGGCGAAGAATGTGACAAACATTGACGTATGGAGTTCGTTCGCGAAAACGATTGCAATTTCGAAACACATCGAAACGATTAAACGCTCGGACAGGCGTTTAAGTCGCATTCTGGTCGAGTGCTTCCAAGAAGCGAACGGAACTCCGAAAACGCTAACGATAGTGATCGCTCGTTAAGCGCACGTTAATTACAAGAATTGCTATATGATGGATCGAACGCGACAGCGCTGTCCAAGGCAGCTCGACAGAGTGCGAATCGTTCTCGAGGTGCTCCGCGTTATTTCAATACTTGCATTCTGTTGCTGTAACATAAGTTGAAAGTTTTATTATCGGAACCGCAAATAACGAATTCTATATAACAAGACATAAGAGAATTGGATAAAACGGTTTAGGAGATAAAAACAAAGAGTACGCTTGCGATTTCCGATTCAAACGTAACGATAATAAAATGTGTATAAGCGTGAAATCAATGAGTTTGTCGGTCGGCATCGGATATCGGTCCCGATCCCCATATTTTCCTCACGATTCAGTCTTGCCTTAGCGATAGTAAATTCCCATTGATCGGAGATATCTGCCTTGCGTATAGCGACAGACAAGTTGTTTTCCCTGCGTTCCAATCGATAGTCTGTATGCAAGCGAAAGTCGGTGGTCTATGTGGATCTCATGTATCTACAAGGGGTATCGAAAGCTGGCATAAAATCCCGATAGATTTCTCCGAATCAATCTTGACAGCTATATATTGCTAGACCAAAGAACTGCCGTGGAATCGACGTATGTACTCGCAGAAAACTGTTGGCCAAGATTCGACGAGAACAACACCGTGTCTAAGGTGTTCTTGTAGATGATTTCGTAATAGCTACGAAAGATTCGGCTGACACTAAGGTTATGAAGGATTATGAGCGATTAACCTTTTGAAATTACAATGACATCGAGACGATGTCGCAACGCGTCATATAACAATTTTCGGAGAACTTTCCGTAAAAATATGTTGCAAAACAGGACGCGTAGGACCAGGCATCTGCTTATTTTGCTCTCATTCGTATACTCGAATGCAACGCGTACGCGATAAACGAATCACAAATACTCGTGCCCAAGACGAAAAAAAAAAGATAAACCAACTATGTACATGTTTGTAAAGCTAATCCACCTTAAGAATATGTATCAGCGCTCGCGACTATCAAAGTCGAGCAAATTTAGAATAGGCCTGGTGGGGGTTTCACGGATGAGAACGTAATACGGTCCATTGAACAGCCGTGAGAAGGAAAGAGGGGAGGGGGGGGGGGAGAAAGAGAGCGCGTTAGCAACGGATAAATTACGGATAAATTGAAAATCCACGGTTCACGCGCATTCGCCATTGCGTTCGATTTCAAGGCTGACTTGCGCGTGAACGTATGACTGCTCTGCTTGCTCTTCAACCCCTTTGATTCTCTGTCTCTCTGGGCTTTATACTCGTACAGGTATATGTTGAAATGTGTGTACGAGCATCACGCGACAATGTTTCGTGATTAGCGAAGTATATAGGGTGTTCAGCTACTGTTTCTATATGATTTAACAGGTTATTCTAGACGTCGAAATAAGGCGAAAATCAAAAATAAAGTAATTGCGTTTTCGGCTTTGTTTTTTAGTTATTGACAATTAAAAATCCTGTACGCGAGCAAACCTCTTTACGCGAACGTCAGCCTAAGCAGCGGGCGCACAATGATCCTCAAACTGAATGACACATGAGAGAAGAAGAAAGACCATGGCATTCAGAGACATAAAGAAACCTCTGCGACGTTCTGCAAGAAGAAAGAAAAAAAAATGGTAGATTGAACATTAAACCTGCTTACTCGTAGAAATTCATAAGAGCATATTAAAAACCGCCGTATGAAATTTCCGAGTAAAGAGAATTAATGTTTCCTCTAATTCCTTGCCTCTGCGAGTGTCTACAGCAAAATCACGCACGCGCCGCGATTGACCTGGCCCCGAGTGTCCACAAAAAATACTACAAATTACGATAGATGTTCGATATGTTCTACGTTTTATCGTAAACAGAGTCTGACTCTTCTCTTAAAATTTTGTCATAAAAATTTTTGCGTCTGTATGTATGGTAAAAGTCGAGAAGATTTAAATCTGGGCACCGAGTAGACCAAAGCACAGGTCCTTTTCGTCCGATCCACCTGTTTCCAAAACAGCTGTTTAAGTCATCGGTAGGATATGGTGGTGCACCATTTTGTATGAACTATGTCTTAATGCGTATGGATTTTCACGTGCTCAGAAATGTCCGTTACGTATATTTGTTATTCCACATTTATTAAATGTTGCCTCATTAGTATATAATATTCTCACGGGGAAATTGGAATTGCTTTGGATTTTTCGACTCGTCCATTTGCAAGGATTTTTTTTTTTTTTTTTACTTGAATACGGTACAATATTCCACCTACCAAATCCGGATTGTCGTGCTGAATTCGTTCGCCAGATATCGCAGATTTTAACGTACTAATATCCCGCAATCGTTGGTCTATTTTGCAAAATATCTTTGCGCTGGATATAGTCCAATTGGGATATATTTCTGCGTATAAACGTCACGCTTTTGTGTTATTGCCTACCACCGCACCGTAGCAAAGGTTCGAAAGTTCTCCGAATGTATACATATTGCAATAAATATGGCTGCGATATAAATACCGCTACACTGCATACAACACTCACTACGCGTACGATACACGCACTACGCGCACTGCACATACAATATACCCAAGTAATACTCTAATTTAATATTTTCAGTACTTTTGAAAGTTCCTCGTCGACTGTCGGAATGATTCTGTTCTTCCAAAATTGTTTTAACCTCTTACTTTAAAATTTCTAAAAGATGGCAGTGTAATGACGGAGAGTTCATCTCTTGCAAAGAAAAATTTACGACAAGAGTATCGTATTGAGGAAACCAACAAGCTGCGCACCAGATCTGTTTAGAAAAAGCGCAAACCTATTTTGTACGATCTTCAAACTTTAGATGGCTAAAGATTTATTAAAGATGGTCATTGGAAAAGTGGACTTTCCGTTTACCGGATGGGCTTCGGAAATGTCTCGATTCTTCAAACCTTACTGTCTTTAGTTTCTATGACCTTAACATGTTTTAAGCGTGGAAAGAAACAGATTAGAATGCTGTAAGAAAACTCTTACATAGAAAAGAAGCACAACTATCGCATTTATTATTTATTTTGAAGCAAACATTGTGACTATATTCGTGGAATAATATAAAATATTAATTTGATATTTCGTAGGAACTATTGAAAAATCAACTACTATAAGTTTTTCGGTAAATATTCACTTTTCGTCGAATAATTTGAAAACGTTGAATAGTTTAGTCTTTCGTCTTATGACTTATAACGCATCGAGCCATTTTGTGATAAATAAGTATAAAATATCTAATATGTACACGATATAAATGCTACTTGACGTACGCTTTCATTTTAATAGTTTACCCGTTTGCCGATATGCGTAAGTAAAAAGTACAGGTTGTACAAAAGTTAGGAAAGGTATAACGGAAAAAATGGGCAAGCAGGCAGACTTGGTTAAACGAGAACATTGCGCTTGTAGATTATATTGGCGTAAAGACATATGGGCTGGCATGGGCTATATTCGCTGGCTTTCACCCCTTATCTTTTTCATCGTGGTCGCCCTTGCCCCCCTCCCCTACCCGTCCGTTATGCCCTCTTTTCCTGTTGCGGTGTATCACCACGGTCGAGAGTCTATATGCAGTCACCTGCATCCTACATCGTCGCTCCTCTGCGTAATGGTCGTTGCATTCGTTGATTTTCGCAATACCAGATTTTCCATTCGTTCAGTTCGTTCTACGATTCAGATAAAACGCTATAGTCTCGCGTTTGACGCGATTTAAGTCGCTAGGAGTGGTAAGGTAAACGAGGGGAAGAATACGACTCCGATGTCGCTATTGACGAACTCGTTTTCACACGTTATACTTTTACTTTCATCTTGTTGCGTATTTAAATGCGCATATAGTACGCGTACTTATGTGGTAGTTGAAGAATATCGCGCGATTATACTCGTCCGACAAGTTTCTACTTAGAATTCTGCTATAATTGCCAGCGTTATTGCGTTCATAATTTAACGATGAAGAGCAGTGTTACTCGCTGTTGCGTATGATGATTATACGACTATATGCTGCTAGTAAAAACTTTTTTTTAACGATAATCGTAGACGGATGAAAGTCTGAATTACGCGATATCGGTAGTGGCAAGTTATCGTGGAACGAATTGGAGAGATATCGTCCCAATTCTCGGATGTCTCAACGGCCCGTAATTATTTCTGGACTTTCAAATATTTACAAAACGGCATTTATTCCTTTCGTCCCTAATTGGAAATACGTATTCATTGTGTTCGTTAATGACGAAAATACTACGAGAAACTTGGTTATTCGCGTATAATTTGTTACCGCATGTCGAGCAACGATAAGAGTTAAGATGTGAATCCGTGCGATGAAATTTTTTATCAAAATTTTTGAAAGTTTTTAACGGATGACGGAGCACGGAAGCATACGCGAGTTACCTGACCTAACTAAGCGATGCGTTTCTTTTCAAAGACAACCACGTTTACTTAAAATAATTCTCATTCCCCCCCCCCCTCTCGAGGACGTTAAAATTGACGCGAACGACGTACTACGTACGCGAGTTCGCACGAACCATCGCTCTTTTTGCGTTCTATTCGCGAGATCTTCGTCAATCGCCTGAGAGAAATAGAATACAGCGATGAAATTGAAAACTTGCTATCGCGTCGTAATTTCCGTTGGATAACGGTTGACGTGAAATCACGAGATTAACGTACCTTACGAGGATTCTGTAGATTCAATTACTACCATCAGAGGCTCGATTTCATCGACGAACATTTCCGCAGGAAATGCCTATTTAACGTCGGGTTAAAGAATTTCCTGGTGGCTTACCTTACCTCCTTCTTCCTGTTTCAACGAGAAATCCGTTCTTGTTGAAAGCTAGCCCTTTTATCCGTAGTCTTAACTATATTGGTGTTTGCTATTCGCGAGTCGAATCAAAGATTACTTTCAAGTTGACTCGGATAATTTTAAAATAGAAAATATACGAATCACGTATTATCGTCGTTGTACGATCGTTGTAGGATACAAATTTAATCAAAATTACTGTTTCTTTTAGAAATTAATCTGTGGCGGCATCCGCCACGGAACTTTCCTTTGGCTTCGCGATACAAAAGCGTTAGGCCGCTAAAGCGCAACATTGACGTGCCCAAGGCGCAACCGATATCCCTATGCTCTTTCCGCCGAATACTCGGAAGAACACTTATGCGGCAATCGCCGCGACACATCAAATAAACACATGCGAGTGGGGATATCGATGGGCACCTAAGGGAAGAAGCCGTTTGTTCTCTTGAGAAAAAGATCATTCGGTTCCGAGCCGCGAAATGCGTAACGTTTCACGCGCGAAACGAGATCATCGATTGTTAACCGCTGTTTATTAACCGATCTCATTGTCAATAAAGAAGTGTTACCTAACATATCCGAGTGTTCCTTCACTATCAACCCACATACGTATTCACCTCAAATCTAATAAAACAATCCCGTAACACGGTACCGTAAAATGAGCAAACGCGTATAATCTGTGGAAGGTACTTGTGCCAAGACTCGTGTCGAGAGAACGAAAGGAAATTAGGGCCCTCCGTTTCCTTGCATTGTCGTCGCGAACAGGATCACAACGGGAACAATAAAAATGAACGGTCACGGATCGGCCGCAAATCCAGGTGACTCGCATCTACGCGAGTACGGTTATTACGCTATATCTTAGTACGTACGTTCGAGTTAGCTAGACGCAATCGGGGACGAGCTATTGTTCCCAAGAATAGGAGCGATTCCCCGGAGAACAGGATTTTCAGTCTCACGCTATCGTAAGTTACGAGATTGTTTCGCGGTAGAAAAACAGGTATGAAAGGGACGAAAAGAAAATGCGATAAAACGAAGGAGAAAACGCAATACGGCGCGAGCGCGTTCAATCGCGTTCGATCGCGTTGACATGCTAGGGATCGGACGATTTACGTCTAGTCTGATTTCAGGTAACGAATACCGGTTAATTAGTAGCACGACAACCGTAAATCGAGTCGCTTCCGCCTTCCATCCTTACGTCGCTCCATTTCTCGCTTTCCATACGCATGACATCTTTTGTCGCCGTTGCTCCGCTGCCACGCCGTGGCACAGATTTATCGTTACGCGTTCTAATTCTTCTCCTTTAATAACTTTTTCTTTTGGCCATTCGTAGCTGATGTTTAACGCAACTCTGGTCACCACATTTTCAGAGACATATTCGTGGCACGCGACCCTACTCGCCACGATTCGATTAACGAAACGAATTATTTTAATTAACGATAGATACGAACGTAACATACGTACTATACATCTATATATAAAGGCGATGATCAAAGTCGTTCGTTCCCTTCTTATATCAATTATTAAAATCCACATGGGAAAACTTGCATTTTAGCGATGATTTTCTTTTTAAAATTAGAAAACTTTTTCATCGGAGAACGAGAGACGATTACGTTTATCGTAGTCTCTCTCTTTCCTCTGTAAAATGTAAATTCAAATAGCTCGTTATTTAGGTTATAAAGGCTTTTTCGAAATTAATTCATGGTCGCCATTCACTAGCTGGCACAATTATGTTCAGTGCGATTGCAATATCACTTTTGTTACGACGCGTAAGCGTGCTGTTTTCCAGTGGGTCGCGCGTGAATGTATCTGTCGCGTTACATCGCAAGACTATAACGTTGCTCGCAAAATCCAATCACGACCCGCCGACAGTCAGGCTCAGCGATGAAAGTATTTGTCTCGCTCGTTATCGTCGGCCATGGGACGTTGTCCGAGACGCGATTCCGTTATTCGTCCAAGTGTTTCTTCTTCTGGACAGGCTGTCTAGGACGGTACTCGGTTAAGCATAAGATCACGTCCGCCGGCATCAACTCCTTCCCGATAATCTATATTTTACAAGGAATTCCAAATTACCTCTTTCCACGGACCCGTCGACTTCAACCGCTCTCGATCTCCGTTCTCGTTCGACATTCATTCCGTTTCGTTCGTACACCAGCGACCATCTACGGTTTATTCACGCGAATCGCTGTGAACCGGGCTGCGAAAATATCCGAACGATCTAGTCATCGAATCACCGGGATTTTGCTAAAGTGAGTTAGCAATTGCTTGGTCATTAGCCATTAGCAAGGATCTAGATTGGTTAACGCACGACCGCTGCGCTGTTTACACTCGTCTCAGTGTCACGTACCGCGAGGATCAACGGCTGGCTCTCGTTGTCCATCGATTTTTCTCCAGTCTGTTACCATTGGTGAAAGACGTTGAAAGGCGATATCGTGCTTTCGTATCTTTCGTGTTTCCGAAAGATCACCGGCCAACGGGTGATTCGCGAAGAAGTTGTAGGCAAAGTACGTACGTTGTGCCAGACGAACGTTCGAAACTCAAGGAAATACCTGGTTAAGTAGTTTCTTATGAACAATGCGTACAAAGTAACTAGATAATTCATTTATAATCTTGTTATAATACGCGTTCTTCTCGTAAGTGGCAGAAAGGATACAAGAGCAACGTGTGCATCGATTAAAATTTATTAACAAAAATTAAAATTTTTTAAATTTTTATATTTTTTAATAACTTTTCCGAAAATTTCTGAAATTCTTTTGAAGAACTTATATTTCGATCTCTCTATCTACGTATGCATATATACGATACATACGTTACGCTTTAAATATCTAGTCACTTGTATCGTGTCGCTTTTCAAACATTGATATATTTTATCCGCGATATATTGGGCTCTCATACACGCAGTGTAAAATATGTCTGGGTTTAAGTAAAGATTATTCAGATAAGTCTCAATAACCTGTACTACGAATAACGCACAGCCGCTTGCGATTTGTTGACACACTATAAACCAAGCGGAAACAGCTGGCAATACGGTAGTGGACTAATCAGAAATATACCTACATTACGTTCGTATACGTTATCGCGATCGATTGTGCGATGCAACTGCACGCCGAATACTCGGATGCACCGCCAGGGACCCCCCACCTGTTCGCTTCTCTTATGTAACGGGCCTAATGCCAAAGCTCGGTAACTCGTACTCAAATTCGGTTGTTGGTGTCGTAAATTAATCGAGTAACGGTAAGTTCAGGTGGCTGTTTATCGCATTATTACTGCCGCCTGTTCCACGCTGTGCCGAGCAATTTGAGCAGTCATTGTCGAGATGCTCTCCGTTCCTCGTTGTTCAACGAATTTGTCGATCGGATACTAGTAAAATTAATAACGATGCATGTAATTTTCAGTCTTTATATAACAAACGTTTCTGATCGAACTCGATTCGCCATTTAACGCTGCCGATTCTTCCGAATATCTACATTTTATTTGTACGAATTTCTAATATCTTTTTTTTTTAATTTTTCGAAAGATTTTCATTTTTATATTTTTGTATAATCCGTTATAGTTATTTGATAGCGGATGACAATAAGGCGATCGTAAAAGCTATTACAAACCTAAGTAGCTATAGGTATCACGTTACTTTCTCCCGATGCATAATGATAATAGAAATAAAATACAGACGAGAGACATTAATCAAAATTGACCTGACATTTCTAATGGTGTCGATCTTGGTGCCATAAATTACTACTATTGATTCAATTACCGGCGTTGGCGTTAAGTAAGAAAAAAAGGGAAAGAACCAAAAGAAAAGTAAGAATAAAACACAGATTGCATTACGAACAATCGAAGAAAGATCGCGCAGTGACTGCAGATTAATGTATCGAGCGCATCGACCGGACTGAACCGGCCCGACCCTTTCGTTTCACCGATCTCTTTTACCTTCTTTTCTTTATGATTTATTTCGTAAGAGAATCCCGCGGACCAATTACAACCTCGCCGCCAGATATTCCAGCTTCCTACGAACGATCTTCCCAAGAACGATCTCCCGTTCGAGAAAATTACAAGTATCGCGTTGACCTGATTTTAGCGAGGGCCGAGATAAATCGACTTGTGTAAATTCGAACCGAAGCAACCACTGTGATTCATTACAATGTGTACGGGCTAGGAACGGAAAACGTCTAGCTTTTTCGAGTTACTCGAATTAAACGAATCGATGCAGAACTTGAACATCGTTTCCCTTGTAGCGTCCGGGCGACCGGTTTTTGCGGTGTCGCGCATTCGACGGACTCAACCGTGATGCTAACTGGATAAAATTAACGTTCGCAGCTTGGTCTAATCGCGCGATTACAGAAATTCTAGCTACCTTCTCTATGCACGCTGTCGTTCCTTCTGGTTTTTATGCGTAGAAGGTTGCTCTTCCGATCATATCGTTTTATAGGATTTTGAATGGTACACTTTTTATGTTGTCAGAGACATTAGAGTTTTAATAATCGCTTTTGCCACGTCGTTTTACTACGATACCCGCTACTTACGATTACTCCTTTCAACGATATTCGTATATTATAAATTAGAAACGATGATCGCAAAGCATTCGTGGCCCAATGCTCGTTATCCTTTTCTGCGATTGTTTTAACAATTCCTTTTAAGGAATATTCCGTGATCTATCGTCGAGCGAGTTAGCGGAATATTTGATATAATGTTATAACGTAACGGCAAGGTACGAAAATTAATAAGTTCAATCGCCAGGAGGTGTCGACAGCCGACTAAAGTTTTCCTGAGATAAAGGTTGTTCCGCCGTTGTCCGGGGTAAGTGAAAAATGAGCAAAGGGCATGTTTCGAACGAAACATCCACTCGGACGGTATTAGGATTTGCAAGAGCGGTCGACGCACGAAAATAAAGACGATAAAGCGCGATTAATCGCGATTTACTTGGTAGTTCCTTCCACTTTGTCACGTCTACGTATGAGCATATGTTATTCACCAAGGTTTAAATAAAACGTAGGGATCGGCAAAGCGGTGATTAATAAATCGTAGGCGGTGGCCACGATCTTATCCGTATCTTGATCGTGGCTGCCACGATTTCTCGGTTGACGAGGCCACTGGCGTATCATAATAAGCAATAAATAATCACTGGTTGACTTCCACTCTTCTTTCCCTACGTTATGCGAGGCCACCGTTTCTCTTCCCTGGTAATGTATCCTGTATCGACAGTTTCCCGGGAGAATCGTCAGGATCGACGATGTCCGCAGGCTGTGAAATTTAGATAAAATCTAACGGATCGATGTACCATTTATTTTACGTTAAATAGATAATGTCGATGGAGATATATCGTTTACTATCGGCCCTAAATTTTTAACTGGTATACGTAACTTGACAAGGAACGATTATTTTAAGAACGGATAATAATAGATGTGCAATGTTGTATACATTTTGTATATCGTATGTTTACATCGATATTTTTTCTATATTTTTTTCTAAATATATGTATATGTTATATGTAGAGTACCTACGTGGTAGAAAGTTGGACATACGTAAGAATTGGAGTACTAGGTTCTGTGGAAAGGATCCAAACAAAGGAGAACGAGACAGACGTGAGAGAAAGGCACAAAATTATTCTTGCCCAATGTAGTTTATTAACTCTGAGTTTTAAGTTATTAAAGCTCGTTAGCGCGATAGAAAGCGGTCTCGACGTCGAAGTAGAGTTCAAAGATGCGTTAGATTCGACGATGCCACGTGGTAATCAACGCGAAGCGATAAGTAGAGGCTAGTTCGTTGATTCAGAACTACCGCACCCCCTATTCTAGCTGCGGTATACGTATACGTAGATCGTTCGTCTTGCTCGCCCATCGTTTTTAGCAGCAAATGTATTCGGAACGGAAGAGCGAGGGAAGGAAGAAGGGGCTGGGTTAATCGTTCGCGAGGTTTCTTCGAGCACGTAGTTGGCATCGAGGAGCAGGTGCATTCTCGTCCGCTCGGTGTAACAGACGACTCGGATATGCATATTACACACAACGCGTCCGGCGATACGTTATGCAGACCGATAGTCATAACAACATCGTTGTTTCGGTCCGTATACGCGTTATATCGTTTTCTGCAGTCACGTTCAGTAATCGCAACCTTGTAAAACTGCCAGCCACGTTGCACTAGCTTTCCTCGATATCGACCAACGTGTTATCACGAGGAATCATTCAACACTGCGTTTTGTTATTTATCCAACGAAACGTGCTACCATAAATTCTCCCGAGTAGAAGTAGACCTATAGAAATAAATTTTTCACAAAGATGTAAAAATTTATTAGAAGTTATTTTCTTATCATGGATAAGAGTGCCATCGAAATGTAAAGATAAGTAAGGATAAGAAGAGCAATATTCGAAGACCATTTTTATATAGGAGATGGCAATGGAAGCTGATTAAATGCAAGCAACGGATGAAACGAAAGAACGAAGAAATTGCTGTTTCGTTTCTCGAGAGAAAGTATAAAAATGGATCGTAATGGAATTACGTATACGGTTGTCTCGCGTCAAATTTCTGTTTCGCGTCGAGTTTACGTTGACTCTGTCCAACGTCTGACATTTCAGATCGACGCTGACCTTTTCTATTCCGTTCGTCTTTATACGTTTCTCGCTCCTGTCTTCTGTACTATCTATTTCTATTCCTCTATTAGCGTCACAGAGTCGGACTGTTCGTCGAACGAAGTTGTTTAATCGTACACCGTCCAAAAACTTGTAAATTTTAGTTACGTATTTAACTTTTTGTTGGACATATCGATTTTTTGTCATTGCGTCGAGTTAGTATCAAGCGATAAATCAAGCGGGTATGTATCGAAAGATGGATTAGAACGTGCGAGATCTTATTAAAAGTTGTTCCCTGACATTTTACCACGGTTTACTTCCGACTTAGATAGCACTGCTTCAAGAAACGGTCATACTTTCGCGATTAATAAGGCAGATAGTAGAAAGTGAAGTAATTCTGCTGTTGTAGAAACGCGTTGTGAATGGAAGTCGCTGTATCGCGTAATCGCGTAATCCTGACTTTCGTGACTTTTACCAGGAAAAAGCTACAGATTTGGTGGGAGAATCATTGTGCCGAAACGTTTCGGTAACTTTAAATGCTATACGTTTATCCATCGTTGTTACACTCTATCGTGAAATTATCGGATTCAAACATCGTTGAAAAAAAAGAAAAAAAAAAAAGGAACGCGTCCATTCGTTAAGGCGGTAGCGTAGAATAGAGTTTCGTCGTGTCAACGTTCGTGATCAAATAAACGCATGTTATTCGTTGATGGCAAACGAATCGTTTGGTTGATATTTCTATTAAGATTCTCCTTTATATTTTGTTGATCGAGTCGAGACGAGCTTAGCCATATCGCTTGTATATATTTATATCGATGTAAATATGTATACGCTGTACTTTGCGCTGTGATCGGTGCAAGGTAAATTTAAGATATTCGTAGAAGGATACAATAGGGATATTCTAAAAATAATCATCGACGAGTCTTACCTAGCCGCGAATATTTCACGCAAATAGACTTTTATCGCGAACAAAATTCGTATCGAATTTTCTCAGTATTTGATAAATAATAGAGAGGCGGACGGGGCTATGTTTTCACGTTAAGCGTTCAGAACTTGGTAATAACTCGTCGCCCACGCAGAGAAGTGGCCGCGAAACTCGCTTCGCACACTTATGTACTCTTTAATAGGGAGGATTCGATGAAACTGATAGCGTTAAAGCGGTTGAACGAACGGGAGACACGTTAAAGCCTGAAAATGCGAATGTGGGATGATCACGTATGAGAAGTTGATCAGAATTCATTCAACGAATTGAAATCTCGCATCCCTGAAAAATTTTCGAGATAGCGGTGACGCGCGTACAAACAAATAAATAATTCCATACGGTTTGGATAATGAATTTTATTTCCATTCGTGGTGTAGCAGAATTCTATTGCGTACGTAATATGTGATACGAATGCCTAAATACCGTATTACGAGCTCGTTACTATAGCGGTACGGAGTACGGATTCGTATTATTTTAATTATTCTCAGGTAATTAAAGAACGTTCGAGATAATCGAAGCGTAACGTTTCATAGTTAAAACGACCGAACGCGCATTGGACTCTGTTAAATTTTATTTACAAGGCCACACGATGAATTCGATAAAAATGTATTGCTAATAGAGCACATAATAAACTTGAAAACTCGCAATGCGTTCGGTAAGCGCGATTGATAAGTAAATAGAATATGGAAATACCGCGGCCTAGGCTTGGATCCAAGAAAAAAGTCGCCGTTCCTTCGAAATATAACTATTCCTTTTAACTTTCTATCACGCTTCACGAAATACTTGTATTCTGTTAGTTTGCCGTCTATTCTCACGATGTTAATAACACGGTGGCGGTAATGTTTATGTGCTACTAAATCATAGCCTGTCTCGTTCATCGATCCTTTCTGGCATCCCCGACGATTTTAATGATGTAATTCTTGGAAATTATGGCGCATACTTGGACTTTCCATTCCAAGAGGGGCGACTGGATGTACGCCAAGTGGAAAATATGGAAAGTATCTAGTTAACTAGGTATTTTTCCTTGCGAGAAACTCGCGTAAACAAAGGAAGGACGCCAAATTATCGAATCAGCTTTACTAGACACGCCGCTGTAAGTCACGGACGCGTATAAGGCCGAAACGTACTCATGCCTCTGCTTATCTTGCTCGTTCAATGGACTTTCTACTGTTCGCGTTGCGTCAATCTTAAAATCGTAGGCAGCCGAAAGTATTTTAGTAAGGCAGCCTCGTTCGATCGCGATCCACACACACTTCCAAAAGGATATTTTCTATCCTGATACCAGATATTCGTGTCTCGTCGCTACGTAACAAATTGATAGCGCTGTGACGGTATTTAAATCGTGACATGGCTCTGTTGAATCGTATACATCCAAGTACATGAAAGATTAAAAAAAGACAGGAGAGTGAAAACAAACGTGTGTGTGTGTGAGAGAGAGAGAGAGAGAGAGAGAGATGGGCGGCAGGGGTAAACTGGCCGCAAAATATTGGCCATTATCGATAGTTCGGCAAGAAGGAGGCGTTGCAGTGTGTAGACACGTTTGATGAGAACGCGCACGCGTCCAGGTGACGGAAACACCTCGGGTCCGAATGTATGCGGGCGAAGATCACACGATACCGATAACATTGTTTCCCTTCGTCCAGCACATTTATAAGCGTCGCAAACATCCTTATTACATACCGTGCATCAATATCGCATTAGCATAGACCCCACGTAGGCTAAGCGTTAGTACTCTTTTTGATTCTGTTCCTTATGAAATTCTGCCTGGAAACGTGAGCGAGGGGGGGGGGGGGATATGAGACAGGATGCGAGTTTCGCGCTACACCTTGTTAAGTATTCTTTTCCTCTCACGTGTCCTATACCTGTTACACACGTAAATTTGTATACGTCAGGGCTTCGAACGAAGCTACTTGACACTTCTTAAACCATCGCGTCGTTATGCGACTCAAAGAGGAACGATTCGTAGATCGCAATTACAATAGGAATTCGTCCGTTTTTCTTTCTTTCCATCCCTTATTCTATCTATTCCGTCCCTTCTTTACATAATAATTTACACGTTTTACGATACAGTTTCTACGACCTCCTCCCACGCAGATTTTAATTATTGCTCCCTTGTTTGCCTTGTAGTTTCTGCGTTTCACTCTTTTCGAAGAGCTTCGAGTAAGTTTCAGCTACATATGCTGCTATTTTTTGCGCTGTTTCCCTTCTTAAGCCAATCGGGAGGGAGCGGATGATAAAATACGCGTTATTGATAGTTTCGAAACGATTCGAGTTGACTGTTTGCAAGCCATTTCGCGCTTGGTATTCGATAAACTGTTTCTCGTAGGATTTGAGCAGCTTAAGGCTTAAATCGTCTCGAGTGACGAACATTAGGCTTTTGTTCGCAAAACGATTCCGTTGCATAAACGATATTGCGCCAACTTTGTATCCGCGTCAGAGGTATTTCTGCGTTATTATCGTTACTTTAACGTATAATTAAATACCTTTATTTAATCAGAAATTATGAATCAAACAATTTGGGGTACAAATAAAGCACTGTATCGAGCAATTTAGAACACGTTGATACAGCATATCGTTATCAAAGTATCGTTCGACGTCAGAAATTTATCGAGATCCCATTATTTCTTTTTCAGGCAAGGACAACGACTGCGTGGTTTTGCTGCTTACTCTGCGTGTTTTTATGCCTTCGTAACGTCACTTCGAAAGCTGGTAAATAATGTTCAATCGTTACTCTTTTTCCCAATACTCAAATATTTATCGGACGACATTTTTATTTTTAACCTTGAGTCAAATTTTTTCATATGTCTTTATATATATACTTTTCATTTTGCTGTTTGTATCAATTTTTTATTCAATAGTTAAGGATCGAGATTTGATCGTTGATTAGTTTCAGTCAACTTTTAGTTTTTCATTCATATTTCGCCGTTTATAAAATCGTATAAAATATTTATTATATCGATTTGGTCTTTAAGTACTTGTTGTATCTCATAGTAGAAATATTTTTGAACGCGTGTAAATTTTCGACTTGGATGAAGTAATGGTCTTTAATAAAACACTTTCTCAGTTTACTCGACGAAAATACTTTCTCTTTACGACATAAATACATATATACGGATACTTAAGTTTATATATAGCTTAATGTACGTATTTATACAGTGAATAAAGGGATGTGACTTACGCTGCATCGGACACGTTAATATGATTAACAATAAGTCCGCTTTAAAAAACTACTTTGATCAGTTTTATGTCGGTGATGCTTGTTTTATAAAACAGAATGATTTATTTATTGATGATTTAATTGGTGTATTCTCTGAGATAACTGTAAACAATTATTATATACCGTACGGCATTTTCTTTCAGTTCACTCGATATTGGTTTTGCTGACACACGGTTAACATATTTTTTAAACTTTGATCTTTTATATCAAACGCGGAATGTTGTGTTATTTTTGCTTAAAAGATTCAATATCACGTGTTCGTGTACTTGCACAACGAAAGTTATTCCATGTTCAAAGAGAAAGAATGCCGTTGAAGAAAACCGATTTTATTTAAAAATCTATTCTGGAGTGTTCCTCTGAAGAAGTATTTTTCTGAAAGGACCTATTATCTCTATGAAAAAGTTTACGTTATATTTCCTCGGAAACCGTTTTCTTGCTGATGCAATATTTGTACATTTCGATACAAATATCGATGATAAGTTTCGATTATGTATGTACACCTTATTAATAGAACGTTGGTTCGAACCACGACGGGTGGACAGGAAAAAAGAAAAAATGTTTCTCAGAGGGAAATGTTGAAGAGGCTGGCAGGATAGCACGTGTAATCTCTCGTACATAAATCTATCTTAGCTGATTGCCAATTACGTCAAGTGGATGTTTACCCGTGGTTTATCGTTGACTGCATTCGTGGATGCTACGATTGACGCCACGCGCAAGGATATTGCCTCTTACGTATACATTCTGTTCGATCTAACACGGCGACAGATTGTATAACAAGCTTGTCCTCTCTTCTACCCTATCTAGCATACTTACTTGAACCTTTAACCCTTAATTACTGGTTATGTGTAGGTGTTTCGTGTTTCGTTGCGAGGATGCAATATATATAATATATAGATATATATGTATTATGTAGGTAACTTGCCGGAAACAGCGTAAGGATGTATGACAGCCATTCATTTGCAAGCATCGGTTTAATATCTTCTTAATCGTTGTTAACGTACCATCTAATATAATTTCTCGTTTCAATTCTAAGCTACAATTTTTCTTAAAGCGTTTAAAATTTGTGTTTGGTCGCTGGAACGAGAACGATGAAATTCCTGTTGCTATTTTATAGTATACTATATATACTATACTATGTAGCAATACACTATACTATGGTAACTATTCGCTACCTATTTACGCACGTAGTAGCAGAACGTGTAAGACAGCGTTTACAGCTTAGACGAAGCAAAATAATAGATAACGAATAACAGATAAGCGGAAAGATGAGAGGTAGAGGTGTGCAGCTAGAAGTAGAGGTTTCGGACAGGGGAAAACTAGAATTGCAGGACAGGTGATCGAAGAAAGGGAGGGAGGACAATCTGGTCGTGTGCCGAGAGTGCCGACAACTGTTGCAGCCGGGCGCATAACTCTCTAACTCTAAATGGTCAAGCTGGATATCGTGGGAATCGATGTTGAAAACGTTAACAGGGACGGTAACGTTTTAGCGTTTTACCGCGTCGAATTCGCTATCGTGAAAACCGTTTCAACTGGCTCGGCCGGCGTTTCCGAATTCGTGTGCATCGTCTGCGCATTCACGCGCCTACTGAGAGAAGCAGAGAGAAAAAGAGAGAACCTCAGTGTCCCAGTTGCAATTACCGAGGTAGCGATGCAATTACTAAAAGTTACGTCCATTTAACGCAAACGCCATTGATACGAAGTCACGTTCGGTCTGACATGCGAATCGTCAGTGCTTTGGGCGCAGCTCTGATTACGATTGCCATTTCGGCAAATAACGTATACGCAAACTCAATGATTTTAACCGTTCTATCACTAAACCGTATAAACGTGTGTATCGCTTGTGGCTGAATGTAGTCGAGTAATTTGGATCATATGCCAGGTTTTCGTTAACTCGACGTGTGTTCGTTGCGACGATTGCTCGATCAATAGTAAAAGGCCAGGTTGCGGATTTGTCACTTTTACGATTACGAAAATCATGATCTAAGAACCACAAAATGTAAAAGCTTATCGTTGAGGCGAAATTAAACACGTTCACGCGACGTAGAACGATGTTTCTCTCGGTACAAAAGAACAGACAACGAAACTTGAAAGACCGTCGTGATGGTACGATTAATTAATTAAATTTCGTAGATATCCATGTAGCGTGTTTTTTCTTGTATATATTACGCTTTCTTATATAAACGTTCATGACTTAGTTTGCCATTTGGGAAAGCTATGAGATATACGAAATAGAGAACGTGTGAAAACATTTTCAGATAGAATGCATTGTCGAAGCCCCCGTGTATTGCCAGAAAAGGTCACGATAATAAGAATTTTACAACGTTACGATAGGTGTTATTTAAGGATAGAATTAACATTTTAGTAAATGGAAACACCGTATAATCATCTAAAATATCAAAACGTTTGCTTTTCCGTTCACTACGATAAAAGCGACCGTTAGATTAGAAAAGTTAAACGACGACTCAAGTTTATATTCCGCATACATTTTGTTTGTTCTACTCAAAAAAGTCAACGCTTCGTATAAGAGAATTTTGCGAATAACAAAATTTTCTTAGTAAATTTACAATAAATAGTAGCATGGAAAATTCTAGAAATTTATTGGAGGAAATTTATCAATGAAAATCAAAGCTGTACTCGTAGATCTGCTTTTGCACGTACCTTTCTTGTTCTAGCTTTCTCTCGCGAATACTGGTCCGGTAGTAAAGTAGTAACGTGCCGTCTAAAGCCTCTGGTTTCTAGCGTACCTACAGTTCGTCCATTCCAATGTTCAACGACCCGTCGCGATCGAACCGTCTAGCACGGAAGTTCATGACAGGCTCCGATAAACTTCGCTCAAGTGTTGTTTGCTTTTTAAAAATCCGTTCGAACCGTGGATCGAACCATTTCTTTCGAATTTTAGTATCGACACCGATCGATATATTCGCGATCGGTTGTGCGCTTGTTCGAAACCGTCTATATTTTCTATCCATCTAAGCGAAATTATTACGACGGAGTGTACATTTTGTCCGTCTTAAAAAACCCATCTGTACGCAGCGCTGGTCTGTCGCGCCTACTTTGTACCTGAGTGTGCGGTGTATACACAATGGTTGATCGCGTTCTTCGGCGCTCATAGCTCACGGATCTTGCGGCCAACTTGGTAGCCTCCAGCCTTCGTAAACATCAATGCTCCAATGTGCACGGCATATAAGATCGATATACAGCCGTAATGGCAAAGCCTTACGTACTTGAGGAAATGCGTTCGATAAATCAGTGGAAATTATCGACTGCCAACTGGAATATCTTTTAAACAAAGCTCGCGACGTAATTGCTAACGGCACGTCTTTGTTAATTCGGCTCCGTCTTTAACCCCCTATAATTATAACGTATCGTGTTTCTACGTTTCTTAAAATTCTTCTTTTATTTTAGTTTTTCCTTCTTTCTTTATTTCCTCTACTTATCTTGTGTCTACGCTTGATACGGCGTTTTATTGATTGCAATTTTATTCATGCTGGTTCAACTTGCGATTAGTAAATTGTACGGCACGTTGTTAAAAGCGGGAACGGAGATATGGGTCTGCTCCTTTAGTATGCACTTTCTAATGCAACAACTTTCCACGAAACGGCCAGGTTCCGACGATAGTGTACACCTTTCTTCGGTGAAAGAATTCCTCGACGATGTATTACAGCGGTCGCATAGCCGTTCGGTTGCCTGTTATCCGGAAGAACGTTTAACTTTCATGGACTGGAAGCAAAACGACGATCGTTATACGTATTTCAATTTGAGCAGAATCTATTCACTGGGTAAATATCGTGCGTTGTTTCGTGCATTATTTTGCGCATTGTATGGAACATGCCGTAGGAATATATCATGTACGTAGGTATATCGTTTAGGACGCTTCAGAGCAGCAAGATACTTATATTTTCAACGCAATACGTACGGTTTACGTCGTCTGTACACACGCCATAATTGAGCTGAAACGGCATAATTTTGGCGTTTGGTATTCTCCTATCGAGCGTAACACCGTTTTTCATGTTCGAGCGACTTCGTTTAACGGTAACGGCAATCTCAGGACTCTCTCGTGTCACTGAGCGCAAGACAAAAGGATTTCTGCACGGTTGTGCACGTTTCTGTCGGATAGGTGTCCATTAAAAAATTATCCATTTAAAGATTCGGCTCGGATACGAGACTGGCTCAAGGCTCGAAGTAGGTAACGCGTACGGAAGAGAAGGTAAATGTCATCTAGCGTTTTACCGATTGTGAGAGTAAGTTCCATGATAGAGGAGCGGCGCATCTTCGTTCATCGGGGCTATTAGCGTTCGACGTTAACCTTTCGATGAAAGATTGTAGCCACGAGGCACGTGGTTGGTCGTTGGCGTCTATGCGCTCTTCGGATTCCATGATCTCGTCACGAAGTGTCCGGTAAGAATACTTGTGACGCGTAAGGTTGCATCCTGCGTTTTCTCTGTACACTCGTGCCCGTCTCAATTATCAAGAAGTCTCGAACGACCACGCGTAAAATAATATTAAACGTTTCTAATATTTACTAGTTTCCGTACGACGGTTGTCGGGATGATACCAAAACGGAAATGAAACAAAATGCTTTAAGAATTTGTGTCTCGGGCACGATGGCTATTTTTATCTATAAACCTGTTACTCTTTTTTAACCGCTTATCGTTAGTTAGATTAAAAATAGATATCTCTAAATCGGTCGAATAAATTCTCAGATTTTTTTTCTTTAATAAAGCTGCCTAAGCCGTAGAAAGATCGGAAACCTCTGCTAGAGGTAAGAGGTTTAACGCTTGCACATGGAAGGCTTGGATGGTATTACCTGCAAATCATTAGGGATTGTAGAAGAGCATTGATTAAAAACATCGATCTGTTCGACGAATAAAATCTGTAATTCGTGCAAGCTGTTCTATACGTAATACTTTTACGAGTATAGTACACGCATAACTAATTAAATCAACGGTTTCGTGGTTCGGTGTTACAAGGGACTACAAGTATTATATATTTATTTTATTTGTTAGAATATTTACAAACAATTCTTTCACAGAATTTTTAGCAAATTTGTTTGGCGTGGTTCTATGGCTTGGATTATATAAGTTAGAGCGAGTTAGATTCTTCTTGAATCTGGTGTTTCAATCTAGGGGGTAATGCCTTTTTAGTCTGCGGATCTGATCCGTTTTATCCAGTAATTGGGTGACTAACGGGTTTTGGTGATTGTTGACTCTTGTATGATATCTGTTTTTGAACTTTGCGATTTCTTCTTTGACTGTGGGTAATTTAAGATCGCGATGAATCGTTTAAGTATTATATATAAGTGGCAAAAACTACGTGTTGTTTATCCTATAATTAATGACATAAATGTTTGATCGTTTAATTTAGCCGATAAAACTGCCAAGACGTAAAATTAATTACTGTTGCCGGTATGAACGATAACAATTACAAAACCAGTTTCAACATGATGCATTTTGAATTCTTAGAGCTTGTTGCAAAGTAAAATTCTGTGCGAGATTGCTGCGATTCAGATGCCACCGTCCGTGCAACTCGATTAATTCGACTAAAAATAGAATAATGGTGAGCTAGCAAGACGTTTCAACAGCTGGGATTTGTAAGCTGTGTCGCGTCCATACGACTACAGCCGCGGTAATCTCGTAATCTTTTTCTCAAAAGCGGCCGTTTTGTGTCGCTGAGTCACGTTTCCGGTCAGACAGATTTCTTGCACCTGCTCCAGCGACTCTTCGAGAGAAGGACTCTTACTAAGTTTTAAAACTCTTAGACCGAAGATATGATTATTGTACATGAACGTACTTTCGCCGTAACGGTCAAGGGAATTTTCTAGTAAAATACTTATGAAAATGATATTTACAACGAAATTTCCATGTACGATCAACGATGTGAATATTCCAGTTGGTTTTTAATGGGCGTTTCTGCGATACGTGCTCCATTTTTCTTTTAGTATTTTTCTTTTAGTTCTCTCCTAAGTTCTCAACCTCTGTAAAATTAAGGTTAAGGAGATACATAATGTATGCGAATCTAGCGATACAAGTTGGCAGCAACAGAACAAGGAATTCGTATTTTCTAAGAATGTTAGATCGCTAAATGGAAGCGAAACCACATCGATATCACGACGACATAATATATAAAGGTCGCCGTTATTTAGCCGTACCGTAATTATTTATGACTGAGCCGAGGGCTCGATATGGACAGGGCTCGACAGGGAGTTTGTGCGAATTTCATTGGAAAGTACGATATCCGGCAGCGACTCCAAGTCGCGTACGAGGTGTCGAGGATATGACTGTTTAGTGAGATAATGTGACCCAAGATGACAAGCGACCTAACATTCCACTGTCAAGGAATAGAGACTTTGTCTAAAGTTGTAAAGGATCTGGCCATGGAATGGGGCAAGGCAGTGATGCATTTTTGATTAGCGGTCTGTGACTGTAATTGTGAACGATCGCGCGTCACTTACATAAGACGAAATAATAGAATTTTACAAAGAGCTTGATACGTATTGAGCGTAAAGTGTTACGCTATTATGAAATTATAAAACGTAAGCCTCGCGAGATATAGCGAAGACATTAATCCGACAAAAGGCTTTTCTTCGTTTGTTGCAGGCTTGTGCGAGGTAGAGTCAGGACAATCCAATATTATTCTTGACATCGAGGAAAGCAGGGGAGATGGTAAGTTTGCGTTTAATTTAATTTACGTTTAACGCCAGGACGATAGGTACGAATAATAATAATACCTAATTAATCTAGCCTTACGAATAACCCTGTTTATTTTGCACTTGTGCTTCCAACTATTTGCATACATCGTGTTACTCAATGTTAGCGAAATAAAAGTAAATTTCCTCGGCTGATCGTTCTCATTTTCTCTCGCTACTTCTTTATTATTTACTATTCGTCGTACGTAACGTCAAAACATAAAGAATAATAAACATTCTCGATTGAAAGAAATTGGAAAAAGTTCGTTCGAACGATATCCGACATTCGTAATCGAGTAATTAGGCGAAAAGTTAATGCTCTATTAATTTCGCAGGATAAAGTGTTGAACGAGAAATTATGCGAAATGAAGGGAAGCGAATCGACGCGATGTAATTAGGGAGCGTTGGATGTCACTAATGAGATATTGCTCGAGTCCTCGAGATCGCGCCTAGTTTGTTAAGATAACGTTAATTATCCGGAGTGCGAACAGCAGGCTGAACACGAGGAAGTCATTTCGTAGCCTCTTACCGATTTTAACGTAGTAACCGCGTTCTCTTCTAACGACATAACTTTACAACTGCGTAGACGGGCCGATGAAAAGAAGGAAATCCAAGACTTAACCGCCTTACAATTGTTACGCTAGACAGGCGTAAAAAATGCTTAATCGATAGTCCTTAAGATCAATTTTATCGGTAATTTAAACGGCAAAAATTTATTTTCACATTTGTATATGTATGTGTTTTCATATTCGATGTACATTATCCATTTTAACGATTATGTCGTTTAAACGTTTTGTACCGTAAGAACTGCGCATATATGTAAGCCTCTAAAAGTTTAATATCTAATAACTGGTCCGTTAACGATTCTTATCGATCCAAAAGTATTCGTAAGCTTTTTGGATCCACTATTACTTCCTTCTTTTATTCATAGAACAAATTCTGTTGGAGGGTCCTATTATTCGGGTAGAAGACGGTTGTGATTCTACCGTATTATCCATAAATGATAATAGGTATTCGTAGGACGTTGGAGAAAATGTTATTAGAGGGACTCGTCTAGTTGTGGAATCGACCGTGTGAATACGTTACACCCACTAGGCGTGTTTCCTAAGCAAATCGGTTAGCACGTTGATCGTTGCAGCGATCGCGGTTCACGGGTTTTCATTTTTCAGCGACCGATCAGAAGACCGTGCCGGAGGAACTTCCGGTATCTGGCGATCCGTATAACGAGACTACGCTGGAGTTGATCTTTCCTGGAAGACAGCCTCGTTTTAAACTTAATGGAAAGAAGCTGCAACTGTTGGATCCTCTGGATAGGGACGATGAAAATCTCTCGCACGTTGTTTTTCAGGTAAGACAAATTCTTACTAGACTCGGTTACTTTCGACGAAATGGATTTTGTAACGGAACATTAGGCAGGCTACCACTTTCGCGCTTAGCGCGGTCGTGTGAAATTAAATTTGTCGAATCTATTATCCGCATTTTGCGTTACGTAATCGGTAGTTGGCCCGCTTCGTGTGTCGTAGCGTTTGTCTCGAGAAAGCCGCGTATATTTCGCTCCGATTCGTTCCGAGCGTGTAACTGGACGTGTTTTCGAACCTGGATAACAGAAACGATCGATCAAGCACGTACGTGTTTTTCAAATGCACTACTGGCTCTGCTCGTGAAAAGATTACTAGACCGATGTAGCGAAGATGATTCATTTTTTGCCAGGTACAAGTGGTACTAAGTGGTCTTTGCTCGCATGAAACAATTCTTTCTCGTTTATTCTTATTCTCATTTATCTGCAATAATAACGTTTGCTGATCCTACCATCTATGGAATGGGCGAATAAAACAGCGAACTATTTCTTGATAATAATAATTCGAGATATTCGTGAAAAATTCGTGACACTTCAACGTTATAAATGTTAAAAAGTTAATTTCATTCGTAATCGGTCCTATCGAATTAACAACTTATCCCGATCCATTTAAAAACCGTTTGATCACCGTTAGGATGAACTCGATGACGAACAACTCGATACCTGGAATCTGGTTTTTGCTGTTATTCTCCAAGTGTCACGTACCGATCGGATAAACAGACCATTTAAGAAATGCACTCTTTGATTTGACAATCGCTAATGTTGGCGATCGAATGCACGATTTGCGGAGAAATTCTCGTTATCGTAAATAACACACGGTCGACCCTCGGTCGATCGGGTGAAAAACGACGACTCTGGTTTCGAGAGACGCTCTCGTTGCGAAAGGTTTTTGCGCGGAAACTGATGGTAGCGCGACAGTTTCTACGCTTGGCGCTGTCTCGTTGCATTTTCTGCGAGATTCAAGAAGAGCGCTCTTTCATTCTTGAAAAGGAGTCTCGTTACTCGCCCCCGGAATTTTTTGCTCCTCTTCGCAGGCAATGAATTTACCAGCCGGGACAAAACCGGAAGCAACAATCCTTCCGTCGTCTTAATTTCGCTCAGTTTCGTTTTTATCGCGGTGTGCTTCGTTGACCTTCTGAACGGTTATTTAACGGTGACTGTTTGCTCTTAATGATCAGGTTCAGATTGCGATAGAACTTGAGTATCTTTCATTTCTAACGAACGCTTCGTCCAACGTTTTGCTCTGACGCGTTGATTGGCGCGTAAGTATGGTGCGGAGGGCGAGAGAATTTGATCGTAGAATCGAAATAATCAAACCGGGGAAAGTAACGAATTCAAAGAAGAATTAATCGAATATCTAGTATGCCATCGAATGTTTGAGATATAGTCTTTAATATCTTGATAGTTGTTAGTAGGAAAAGTGAATAGCGTAAAGTCGGTGACTCTGTACAAACATCCGAAGGAAAATCAGGCTATTATTGAATTTGTAAATTGAAATTGCATAGTATACGATGCCGTTCTTTGTAGCCATATCGGCAGCCGAGAATGCACGTTGTCTCTTATGACACTGTGGTGCAAGGAATGTGAAAGGTCTAGAGCAGCGTTCTGATAGAACGTTCCGTAAGAGATTGCTCGTATTTGCCGTTTTCGCAAATTGACCGTATAAAATCCAATCGCTTGGAAATTCCGCGTACACTTTGCCTTTGTTTGGTAAGCGGTAGAGAAGGGAAGATCAATTCAAATTCTAGCAAATTCTTATCGATAATTATCGTAATGGCGTAAACGACGAATGTAAAAAATCGCGAGACGATTAGATCACAATCTGCGAATGGCACTCTCGCGTGGATTTCTTACAATTACTTATCGTTAGCCTATATATATTTGCGTATATTACGGTATCGTAAAAGCGTTTGTATCGATCAAAATTTTTCGTAAATTTGTCTGTATACCATCGCGAAATATTAAGGAGTATCTCGATGTGACATCGCTTATGGCTGCTTCTCAACGAGAGATTATCTCGATAATACGATGTGCTGACAATACGACGATAATAAGGATTAATGCGAAGAAATATAAAAACTTTTAACGCTAGGCTCGATTACCGTTAACGTAGGTATGTCGAGGATATATCAAAAATTATCATTTTGTATCATCATGTATCGTTGAGCGGTGTTGGTAATAAATTTGAAAAAGCAAGTATATTTAACCATGGAGCTACGATATTTGTCGGTATATTTATATCAGAATATTTACATGTGAAAACGTAAAACGTATGCATGCAGTAATTCGGTATAAGGTAATTTTCGTTTTCTTTCCAGTTAAGCTGTACGGTGAAGCAAACGAACAAGAAACGGACCATACCGGTGATTGTGCGAGTGTCAGATATAAATGATAATGCGCCAAAATTCATTAACACGCCATACGAGACAACAGTGCCAGAGGTAAGTCGGCATAAAGTATTCCATCTTTTCAAGCGAAAGAAATTGGTGTCCAAGTACCTTAATTCTACTAAAAATACACGTGATTAGAGAAAATAAGGTGTGCAATTTGATACACGTAGCGTTCGTGTCACGTATATATAGAGGAAAAGTCAACTCGATGAAAGTTAATCGATCAGGTGATATTCAGGAAATTTCGAATTACCGACATCCAGTTGGGTAAAAATTTATTGATCGACAAAGAACGATAAATCGGTGAATTGGTCGTGCTCGAATGATTTGGTCGATCGTTGTCCGCAATAATGTAACGAAACAAATAAAGCAGGCTTTCCTTACGTTAGAATCACGTTTAGGATTTATAAAGTCTCGTCGTACAGAAAAGGCGTCGTTAAATGAAAAGCGAAGGAATCGCCGTAACGAAAGAAAGACAAAATAATCGACGTGACACGGTCGATTCTAAAGCGTATCGTGTTCGAATGGTTCGACGATATTAAAATTGCAAATGTTTCGGAGTCGATGAACCCGCTACGTGATGGAATTCCCGTCGAAATTAAAAGTACTACGAATGCAAATTGCATCGACGGATTTCGTAGTATAAGCACTACTAACGATAGGTTTATCCTTTGATGTTAGCTACACATGGATGTTTCACGACTTAGTTAACGACGAGTAAAGATAAAAATAGATACCTATTACTAATAGAGCTGATACTATGTAATCGCGTGTCAGGAATGATCTAAAAGAGCGAGTAGTATTGTGATTACAATAAATCGAACGCGCGAAGAACGATATCATCGAATGAGAAATATGCATTTCATGGAAATCGAGAAACTACGTTTTAATTACGATGCTCGCAATTTGTCTACGCTGCGTTACTAGAAAAATCGATCTATCTGTGAAATTCGATGTTTCCGAAGATGATTACGACAATTCTGTCTGTTTAATTGTATTATCGATCGGCGGCAGGAAGGAAATCTAAATTCCGCGTTGTCTAGAACTAACGTTAAATGACATTTTTTAAATAGAAAGTTATTTATCCGAAGAAGAAATTTTACGATAACGCCGGAGAGGCAAACACAAAGTTTACGATATACGTATAGGGACTATTTCGATTTGAAATTTATCGGAAAACACGGGAACTGTTCGTCTAGATTTGAAAGTTGGATGTGCCGATTCCCGGTGGTGGACTGCACGAATCAATTAAATTATCCAATTTGTCGACGAGTCATCCAATATTCCACTGATTACGTATTGAAAGGATAAATCTCGTAGGCAAGTTATCTGGTAACAGCTGGAAAGGTAGATCGCTCTTTCAATCTATACCAGATACGTAGCAGTCGTCGGAAATTTCGTCACGACCGTGTCAAAGAGAAACGAGGAGAGTCGGCAGAATTCTCGTAGCGCGGATTCCTTTTCTTTTCTACACTAACGGACCGTTATAATAGGAATGGCGCGCATCTCGCGAATACCGGTTGATCCAGCCAGATGCCACGGCACGCACTGGCATGCGTTTGCTCTCCCTTCGATTCCATGTTAATACTTATTTTAATGAACTTGCATTTTACGATGGTGAACAAGCGTGCTATCGTGCTACGTTTGTAGAGGTAACGCATAACGGTACATGGAAACTGTCCACGGCTCGTTCGGCCGTTAAGCGGTTCGCGTGGATCGTTATACGCGACACGATCATGAGGATATTGTTGCAACAAATGGTATTTCCGAGCGCGTTTACGAACAAACAACAGACGAGCACGAGCCTGGTTTCTTTCGTTTGGTAGTTGGTCGGTGAAATAATGCTCGTTCGAATTTGTACTCGTTTCTAGCCTAAAGCATCGGTTATTGCTGAGATGCGACAATCCTCAAAGTTGGATAAACGATTTTAAGTAGGTGATTCTATGATGGAAAAATTGTAATACAAGTCTGCGCGTTCTTGTGTACATGTGTATAGTATAGTACCGATACGTTCTACGTGCATACTTGTCGATGTTTTATGAATGAACTCGGTGAATTATTTATCCCGCCGTATTAACGTTGGTTCTATTAAAGCTTTGCATTCGTATTAATATGAATGAGTTTGATTTGAATTCACTTGCGTTTAGTGGATGTTGTGCGGTATATAATTTATCCTCGATGCGCTTTCGCGCTGTAAGTTAAAGTGGTTTTGTAATTACAAGCAGACTTTTATACCATCGATCGATCGTAGATGTCGGATAGGTATTTAGAATTCGATGAAATTTCAAAATTTAGCCAAGTACATGGTCTTCCGTTACCGTTGTTTTCACCGTTTTTTTTTTCTTTTTTTTTTCGTAACCGTTATTTTCGCACAATAGCTTGTTCGTTACATAATTTCAATTCGCTCTTTTATTGTTTTTGTTGGAATTAAGCAGGATCGGATTTCGAAACGGTAGCCACTATCTTAAAGCACGGACTAATTGATCGATGTCGATAACGTACTTACGTATGTACGTACATAAATGAACGCAACAGACAGGGAAATCTTGATAATTGCTTTTCCAATGCAAAAAATCGAATGAACCGTTAGGAGCAGTAAAAAACCTTAAATACAGATAGTATAAGGATTATCATTGAAATAATTATCTGCATTATTCAGAATAAGAAATACAAATATTCAACGTTATCCTAAACATAATTAAATCTTTATATCCGGTTTTGTATTCTCTTTTTCCCCAACGAAGGTATTTTATTGTATTCACCGATTTCTTACGTTCGATAGATACATAGATTCAGATATACGATTAGGAACGAAGGAAAAGGATGTCTCTGTAGCTACAGTGGCTGACGATTATCTTCGAATTAATACATAGACACGTTGCCGTATCAATGCGTGACACGATCATGCAAACGTAGCACTTTCAATTTCACCGTAACACGACTTATCGGTCGCAATTGCAGAATCCTAGGAGTTTTCTCGGTCGAGATCGTGGAACGCGCTGTTCACGATCTCCGTTTAAACTAATTAATCCACCATGGGCACAAATAGCCGGCCGATTTTCCTAGAAGAGAAACGGAGAAAGCTGAATCGTTCCCGTTGATAATCGGTCGTGGTAACCGCAAAAATCAACCGCACCTCCTCAGAGATATTTGTTCGTAAGTTCGTATCGCGCCACGCTCGCCTCCGCACAACCTTCGAGCTAATCAACTAAAACCAGCATGAAAATGTATCCACCCGCGGTTCCCGCCACGACAGCCCGATTTTATCGCGAGGTTTATCGAAAAGCCACGAGTCGATCCTACGACAAATTCTGTGAATTATTTCCACGTAACGTCGTGGAAACAACTGTACGCTATAATTTCGTTTGGCTAAAAGATCACAGGTCTGTAATAACGGTGAAATTGCAATTTTTCTATGGTTATTCTGATTTTACATAGGAATGTTTCAAGAATATGATTTCTACTTAGATACATCTATTTTATTGTTTATTATATATTATTTACTCTTTTTTTGGTTTGGTCGTAGTTAACGCCGGTTGGTTCGACCATCTTCAAAAACGTGGTGGCCGTGGACGCGGATGCCGGTGTGAACGGCATCGTGGAATACTCAATCGCTCCTGGTGACGGAACTGGCATTGGCAACAATGATGGAGTTGGTCGAAATAGAATAACAACGGCTGACGGATACGGTTATTTCAGCATTAACTTACCTCATCAAGGCCAAGTTACTGTTAACCGTACCCTGGATTTTGAAAGGACGCAACGATACCTCGTCACTATTTTGGCATCGGTAAGTACCTATTCTTTGGCGATCCGATAAAATCAGTAATCGCAGCAAAACAAATATATAAACTCGCGGTTTACACGACCCAAGTATCTAATTTTCAGGTAATTTTAAAGTAATTTTCACTCGTCATCGTGTCTCACCCTCTTTTCCTAAAACTCTTTTCCTAAATTCGATACTCTGATTCTCCGAGTCTGCTTAGTCTGGATAGAAATCAATTAATTAATTAGAAAGATCAATCCACGTCTTCGATACAGTGCAGTAGTGATAAAAATGCGTTAACGTGGCAGCAATTACTATGCTATGTCGTTATTTCTGACATCGATTGCGCATAACGGTACTCGTACGAATATAGATTTCCCATCGAATCCTTTGAACGCGATCCCACTTGTTATAGTACTTTACGTTACGTTAGGATTGAGCCATTGCCGACACGATTCTGTTAAAGAAGGGATTCTATCAAGTTCCGTAAAAGTAGTTCCCGTAGTCCCGAATAGTTAAACTATACGCGAATACATGATATGATTTGCGCCGATGTATTTTCTGGCTTTCGGGTTAGATAGATATAATTTGGAAATCCCGGTAACCATTGGTTATCCGATCGATTTGCAAAGCAGCGGTCTCGATACCCTCGGCTTCCAGGTTATTTGTATAGGCCCGTCGCGTCGTCTGGAATAGTTACGCTAGCTACTAACGCCGGTGGTAATCGAAAATAACGTTTGCCAACCTACCGAAAGCTTTATCCAATAGCAAAGCAATAGAATTTAGTACGTTTGCGAATGGAACGCATTTATGTAGCTATATTATATATTATACTTGCAGTTGCAGCAGCTACTTGCAACGAACGATCAAGGATGTTTAATATTCCCTTTTCTCGATCATTTTAAAATCCTAAAACACGTTCGACGATCGTTTCTACTTAGGTATTTCGTCTATTTTGTCCAAGAAGCTTCGTCTTAATATTCCTGTTTCTTTCCTTTCTTTATACTTTCCCAGTTACGTTTATGATTTTTCACTCGCTGCTTTTACGACTCGCCACCGCGTATCGATAGTTTATTTTTTCGAAAATTATATACATCGAAAATTATATAAATCGATCGGATATATCTTATCGAAAAATCATCGAGGAAGGAACGTTATAAAAAGCCATTATGTACTCGCGAGCAGTGAAACCGCATTGAGGCTTCTATGCGGTCTCCATTAAGGTAATTAAGTATTTTAAAATATTTTCTTAATTCAACGGTAAATCAAGATGGTGGATAGGAAGGAAGAGTGACTTTACGAAGATGATCATCGGTCAGTTAGTGTGTGACGAAAGCGTAAGAAAGGACTCGATGACTCATCGAGACGATTCATCTATTGAACCTCGGATGACATTCGTATTAGCATATCGATTTTTCTTACGATTACTAAAATGTTTGCGTGGTCTTGCATCGTTGCGGATACTACGCGCTTCTTACCAATACGAAAATCAGTACCTCGGTTTCTTCTTAGTTTTTCTTTCCTTTCTACGCCGCGATGTCTAACAAGCGCAACGCGCATATATGCCCATTTTCCAATGAGTAAGGGATATCTATGAAATATCAAAAGATCTTGATAGAATCTATATTAAGGAAATTACGAATCATCGTTATAATAATAAGTAGTTTGCTTTACAACGTACGATCTAAGCGATTAGAAGCTCACCGTTGCAACTTAGATAGAGTCTTGCTTTGCTTCTGCAAGACTTGAACCATCCAACTATTATTTAGTTTCGCACGTTTGATCGTTGTTGTTGAGGTTATTGGGGTTATAAGGATCGAAGAACGCGTGGATAAATTGTAAAAGTAGCAAATATATTTAACAATAAAGAGTAGATACAAGTATGAATACAGTTGAGCTGGTCTAGATCCGCACGCTGGCAGTGTTACCCTGTAACTGAAAATCCCGAAGCCATCGTCGCCTGTCTAATGTTTATGGTCTGCCATCGTCGCCTGTCTATCGTCTATACACTCTCGATGGCTTCAGTGACTGAGGAAACTAAACAGTACAGATGTAGAGTTTTTCTAGAAGTGCTGACCACTTCAACAGTTGTGCGTATGTTTACGATATTTATTTCGTAACATTCAGCATTACGTATCGTATGCATTGCCATCATAACGAAAAGATAAAAATCGATGGGTTTGTTAGACCGGAGCTTAGTGTAACGATCTAACTTTTCCAGCTCGGCTGTAAAGCGACCGAAAATACATTTAAAATAAAAAAAAGAGAGAAAGGGATGGTGTCGTTGAACACGGAGCACAGCACGTGTCCTTCATGATATCGTGTCAGTTGGATGTGCAGCTTTGGCACGCGTAGCAAGATTAGAAGGTAACGATTAGAACGAGCGCTTGTAGATATTTGCATATCGCTTTCTCGGAGTCGACATTGTTAATTTCGCGACTAAATACGCTACCGGAGATACAGATTCGCAAATTCCCTAGCTACCACACCGTTGCTGCTGATTTCGGGCTACTTATTCGCATATTTGCAGTGCTGCTAGAAACACTCGAGCATTTTGATACAGGATTGGATATCGAGGTCACGGAGAAAATGGAACCTTTGCTAAATCACAACCGATCTCGATTTCGATCAAGGTACGACAAAATATAAACGGTTGCACATTTGGATTAGAAATGGGTTTTAGGAGCGAGGCTGCGTAGACTGTTTATCGGAATAAACTCGAAATAGAACGAAATGAATTTCAATTGCATAAATAACGTTAAAGTTGCGTTGTTTCTTTTAAGTTCTGCTTTCTGCGAAGCTATCGATGATCCTATTTTTCACAGATTCACTGTAGGCCAGTTCTTTAGTCCCTATACCATTTGTCAAATATTACAATTACACGCTAATTTGTAACGTATGAACTAGGCGTAAATTATGGTACGAATGACTATACCTTATGCAATACATATAGTATACCGGCTGTTTGCAAATGACCATTACTTTGTATACATATAACAAAGGTATTTAGATATGCGCATCTCACTGGCAAAATGTTCGACGCCGACGAAGAATTTTTCGGGACAATAGCAAGAATAATACTTATACTGTTTGTTCTTGGAACCTTACGTTGAACTGGCAGGCTTATCTTTAGCTTGGTGCAATAACAAATGCGCGACCTCGATCGTCTTAATTATCCGGTCGCGGCAACGAGTACTCAACCGACGTTCCATGGTATTCGCATCGATCAAGATGGATAAAATGCGTAAAGAATATCGATCGATGGCTGTCTTGTAAATGTCAGCAGTTGCGCGACTCGTGGTCTAGGCGAACAAAGAAACTCACGTTACAACCAGGTATCCGTGAGTAGAACTCGATAGGTAGCGAATATGGCAGGACTTATATGCATTGGTGTATGCACGTTTGCAGATGCAACTGGGCGAGGTAGGATAGTCGTCTCGCGGTATTAGTCACCGTTCGACTCGCGGCGCGCCGTAACCTAAGCTTGAAATTTCATTCTCGTTCGACTGCCGGAAATCGTAAACGTGGCAAATTCGTTCTGTAATATGTGAAATTTATTCCTGTGTTCGTTCGTCGTTCCCGTGATCGTTGAACGCGAAACGTGATCGCGTGCAACCTGCGAAAAAGCTATGTCGCTTGGTAGATGCGTATTCGAATCACGCTCCTACGAGTCGCGCTCAGATCTATCTGTATAAGCGTTGACGAAAGTGAAATCGCGTCGTAAGTCGCTCGTTTCTCGACATCTTTTATTCCGCGAACGTATTTCAAGTGAATCGAAAAACTGTACGCTAACGATAAGTCAGTCGAGTCTGGTTGGCAAGCGTTCGATAAAATGGACGTTGTTAGCAACGACGACCGATAGGCTGCGAATGATAAAACGTTTCAAACTTTAGCGAATATCCATCTAATTTTGCTTTGTCTCTTCCTTTTCGATATTCGACGCGTATTTTTAAACTCGATATTTCCTTGACTCTAAACCCAGCCACGTCTTGATGATTCGGATCTTTATCGGATATAATAGAATATTCGTAAACGATATACCTAACGTTCTATCGTTGAATAGGAAAAATGGGAGAATAGCACCGGAGCTACGCTTAGTTATGACATCCGCGGATCTATATCTCTAGTTTTGAAAATAGGAAAAGAGGCGGCGTTCCGTTTCGAATTTGTCGAAGCGAGTGAGCGCAATTGCGAGTGGTCGAGCTGTGCGCGAAACGTGCCATCAGCAACGAATCGTTCGTGGAATGGAGATTAATGGCGAATATTAAATATTAGAGGGATATACGTTGGTGAAACGAACGATTTCTGCAATGTGGCCACGGGATGCCGCTTGTCTCGTATATAGCATGTGTTGGCGCATTGGCGTAGGTGCGCATCTATCGACGTTAGTTTTACGCATTTTGGGCACCAAAGATGCAGAACGCGTTCAGATTTCACCGACGATTAAAAGTTTATGCAAATCGCGGAACCACGGTCGGTTATGTCCATTACGACGATCAACATTTTCGATTCCGTTCGTGTAATAAGGTATCCCTTGCAGATATATCGAAATTCCACGTACATCGACGTACAAATTTAGATATATCTGAGACCAATTATTCGGATATGACCAAGTACGAAATACCAGCATCGTTTATATTCGCAGTTTGGTTTGTTACACTTGAATGTTACGACGAACAGTTGATTTCTACGCCATGGTGCAGCAGCGATCGCGAAACAGTGATTACCGATCGTGGATTGGTTCCTTCCGCGTCGAACGGCCAGCAATATTGGATAGATAGCGGCGTGACTGGGCTTGAAACCTCCGATAAAACAATGAGGGCAATCTCGTGCGAGAGTAGGTACGATGCCTGTTCACGAAGTTGATGTACGCGGTATAAAATTACACGATAATCCCGATTCAAGGCAATGGTGTTATCGAGGCGTGTAACAGCTAGTGCGCGCGGATTGCGCGAAACATGTAGCGTACATAGGACGTTTCCGAGAAACAGGAAACACCGTGCGAATCCCAAAACCGCTGCGGACGATGGCGCGCGCGAAACACGACTCTATGAATGATAGATTTCTGTGAAGATTCAGCACTCGTATGTAGCACTCGTCCGCGCGATACTCGTAAAAGGAAATGACAGCGTTTCAGCGATAAAATCATCGAACCGTACCAAGATGCGTTTCACGACGCGCCGTTACATTTTGCAGTTTATTCCAAACATACGATATCGTACCTATACCGTCGCCGTCTTTCAACCGTTTGGACGCTGAAGCGGTTTTAGAAAGCCATCGCTTTCTTCGTTTGCTTCGTCTATTCGTTGTTCCTACGGCTGTCGAGCGACATACATACATGTATAGTAGCTGTCAGTTACGCGCGTCATACGAGAAACACAGCACCCGTCTCGTTTGTGTTGATTATGTAGCAAACGCGTTGTGACGCGTAGCGATATGTGGCTTTGTACAGTCTTGCATAAAGATTTCGAGATTAAAATTGAAACAATGGACTTGATCGAAAGCGGCTAGAACCGTTTAGAATAAAAGTAAACGTCACGCGAAATCGACGATGGAACCTTTTAATCCGGTGAAAGTGTTGCTGCTCGTGTTACTTGCACGGCAACAAGTCAACGCTTTTTCAATGGTGAGTGAGCTGACCGCTAAGCATAATAAGTTGGTCGTCTACTTATGGATTACGTTCAACGGAATCGTTTAACTTCGACATTGACATCGGCGTGACATATGGCGTGTGTAAGCGTACGGCGAAAAATATGAAACCTGCTCATTAACAAATTACTTCACGGCGCATCTCTAAAAATAACTGTTGTCGCGCTTACGCGAATTTTAAGTCACGTATAGAACACTATATATTACAAATTATTACGAATATGTGAAATCTAGAAGGCGTACGCGATAACATGGCGAATCTTCGTAGATGCTTGAACTCATGATCGATCTCTCTGCTGGTCGCAGGGGTAACGTGGATCGCTGTAACAGCTGCTGCTACAGGTGTGGCTCATTTGAATATTGCGTGGAACAGCTGGCTGCGCGTCTTCTCGAACGTATTGTCCTCCTTTCCGTCAAGTACACAAACCTTCTCGACCGTAAATGTCGCGTTCCGTGCACTCGTTCTTTTTCCTTCCTTCAACGAGATTAGATATTAAAAGATTATCAACGAGGTAAGGAAATCGACGACTAAACTCGTAAAAATATTTTTCTGACGGCCAAGGCGCCAGATACAATCGTCTCTCGGTTACGACGATCGGTGCCACGCCCGTAAACCGTGCTACAACACGCAAGAGGAAGAGGAAAGAACGAACAAAGGGCAAAGCGAAAGAGAAAAGTTCTTACGAAGCGGTAACAAAGTCTGTGCTGGATTACGATGGCTTCGAGTTCCAGCGAGTGGAACTCGTAACCGCGGGCGTTTCCCCTTCTCGTCTCTTGCCGAAACTCGAATTTAGTACGAAGCGTTACCTTAGCAGATAAGGATGCCCTTGTCTTTTTGCCGATTCGCAAGGATCGCGACGATCGAACTTTCATAATTCGAGAATAATCGAGCCAACAGCAGAGAAGCGTCGTAGGTTCGTTGCGTTTAACTCGCATCGGACAAGCTCGACCACCTTTTAGATGATCGAGTCGTCATGAAATTACACGGAATTATCGGCATTGATGGACACGTTGTTATACATATGCAACGGGATCCTACGGAGCTACTATCGTGAATATTTTTCCGTACGTTGGAATCGCGTTGACTCGGCTCGCGATGAAACGCTTTGTTTGAAACGATATGACAGTATGAAAAATTTGTAAACGTAAATTGAAAACAAGGATATGTATATACGCATGTAGTTGGAAATAAGTTGTAATAAGGAGTAAAAGTGTATAACGTAGTCATTATTGACGATGGCGTAATCGTAGTAATTTCACTTGTCAGCGTATAACTTTTAGTAATTTTATTTTGTACCTAAGTTATTACATTTCTGTGTTCGTTCGGTCTCGCAACATCATGCACAGCTATATTCCCTTCCAATATGATAGTCGTTTATTATTCTCTTCGAACTCGTTCAAATTCGTGGGAAGCAAGAAATATCCATAGTACGAAGCGTATTTCAATAGAAAAAGCCTTTTGATACGAATCGCATTTTTTTTTATGATTGGCAATATTGCAATCGGTACCGAGTCTCGATTGCAGCAAGAAGGATTTATACAGTCAAATTTGATGTTAAATGTTTTTTAACGTATACGTTACTGCGGAGAACGGCGAAAGAAATTGGTTTCATCACATTGGAAAGTACAACCGTGACCATGATGTTAATTGGTAAACTGATGAGATAAAAACATACATGATAAACTATTCGTTGATAGGATCGTGCAAGGAACGTATCCGAAAGGTTCACATCTACCACCACCTTGACGGTAAATATCAGAGACGACGATGATCAAGATCCTTCCTTCATCTATCAAGGTTGTATGCTGTTGGATGGCGCCTGCATTAATCCAGAATACTCGGCATCCGTAAGTACATTTATTTCACGTTGAAATCTAGGGCCTGTAATTGTTTTAAACAAATAATTTCCTATAATTTGGTATAATCGCACGATAATAAGCGAATAAAGTAAGACTCGCATATTATATTATTACGTATCATTAAGCGTAGCTATATCCATACATATATTGGCTGTTTACACGTACAAGATGTAATAGAATATGAAACGTACTCGAAAACGAAACGAGCCTCGGTTCGATACGGACCATAGAGAAGTACGAAGAGACCAATTAAAACGTAGCGTACGTGTTCTTATATAGCCGAACAATGCGTGTCATTTACCCAAATTGTACGATAATCGAGCGAACTTTGGTAGGTCTAGAAAATTGTGAAGAATCGTAAGGTATAAATTACGTTTTACGAGTTCGCGATAGATAACGATTTCTTGAAGAAAATTGAGGCTACTTCGAACGAGTAAACTTTGGTATACGTCCGATATAAACGTATAGAGACACTGAACATTGGCAAACGGACGTAATTTTTGATCGCGGAGTACACGTACGGTTCGACGTACGCGACGCAAATGCGCTAATGCGTTATCGTGCATTGTATAGTATAAGACGACGTGCAACCCTGGATTTTTAATACGCGATCGATTTCTTTGCTCTGAAATCTCGCGCGACAACGTTCTAAGCTATCGGCGAACCGGTTCTATACATTGTGCCTTTTTCTCCATCAGGTATCGAGTGGAGTGTTATCCGGGATACTTAATATATCGCCGGAGAAAATACAAGCAGTTGATATGGACAGTATAAACGCACCCATTCATTATTCGTTTCTCAGTGGCAATCCATCGAATTATCGAGAATTTTTCGAAATAAACCCGAACACTGGCGCCGTGAAGCAAATCAAGGCGGTCGACACAACGGTTACCAAGAAGTTCGATATTATCATCAAGGTAAGAGTCGTCGTGACGCAACGTTTATTAAACCTTCTCGTATCCGTGGATGTGGACACGCGAGATGGTAAACGCGTATATAATAGATAATAATACGTATATAATACATATTTATAAACGTACAGTAAAATTATTCGTTTGTTTACTGGACGGAAGGCTGTCGAGGTGTCGGAAGCGAAACGATCGGCCACAGCGAAATTGACCATCACTGTGAAACCAGTCGACAGTAACCCCCCGATTATAACAGCATCGAACATAGAGGGTTTCGTTGATGAGAATGCCCCGATTGGAACAAAGGTTATCGACAAAATAGGCAATCCTGTGGTACTCACTGTTTCGGACGCTGATTTGGTAAGTTTAATCTTCGAAATCGATCCGACTCGGTTCAGCGAGCCATGGACCGATGCTTTAATTTCCCTCGTTCTTAATGAATAACGTTCCCCTACCTATCCTCTGAATCGACCTCTTAAAAAAACTAGGAAAAATCGATAAAAGGAACAAAGTCAAAAACGAATATCTAAATATTTCGTTCCTTATAAAACTAATTGCCACCTCTTCGATCGATCAAGGAACTCGGTTTCCTTCTTTTCTAGGAAAGATCGTAAACTCTTAGACAAACTACATCGCGTGACAACTCTACTTCGTTTCGTGAAAAATGTCAAGTATCATCCGGGAATAGATCGACGCACGCTTGGTGCGTTTCCGTTTCAGCGAAACGTCGACCGCAGAGTTTGGCGAATTTTATTCGAATAACGAATAGCTTGCCAAGAGTTTATTCGCTGATAAGAAATAACGATTTTATTCGACGAAAAATTATTCGTTATTCAATTTCAGAACTAATTAAAAATGGGCGGCAAAGCAGAAAGCAAAATTCAGCTATTCGATTTTTTCTACGTTAGCCGATGTTCATTATCCTTTCAAACGTTGTCAAAATGGCATTGATGTTTAATCGTATTGAAGCATCGATAATAAATGACAAAAAGGATTGGATCTGTTCTACGTATGCGAAACTTTTCCCTTGATATTCGTAAGTTGCGACGTCATGTCAGCGAATAGTGTCTATGCTTGGATTCTGATAGTTCGTTGATTCGTTTCGAATACTGTCAAACGATGATATGTGTACATGCAAATATAGAGTAGCATGGCTTTATGTTTCTATACCGTTTAATAATCGATGCACGCAAACAATTTTACCTTCTATCGTAGAACATGTAAATAAAGTGAATAGCTATATATTAAGCGTAGAAAATATGTAATTAGCATGCGATTTCTAAACGAATATAGATAGCGTCGATTAAGCAGCGTTAAATAACCTTCGTATGGTTTAATTCGCGTGTTATAGTAGGCCTTGTTTTATTATATCTGTATATAACATTGCGTTTGTCGAATTAACTGTGCGTTTAGGGCCCCGAAGATCCGAAACCGGCTTACACTTTCGAATTAACCACCAATTTCTTCGCGATCGATCCTTCCGGTATACTCGTGGTGAACGAAGAAAATCTGGATCGTGATCCTCCGAGTCCTGGTCGTTTCCGGTTTCAAGTGGTGGCCAGGGAAAAGACGGGTGTTGCTGCTTCTGCGCCATTATCCTTCGTGGTGATATTGAACGACGTTAATGACAACGCACCTATGCTTCCTATGATAGCTCCCATCACCGTTCAGGCTGGAGAAACAAAGAAAGTAGTGACAAAGGTAGGCTCGTCAATCGCATGATATTAATAGAAAACAATTTTATTTTCGGGTATGAATGGTATTTCCTACTTGTTTCACATTGAAAAAGAAAAAGAAACAGAATGACAATTTCATATTCGCGACTTGGAAAAACTCGACCGACCGATGTTGAATAATCTAGGTCGAGGCAACGGACAATGACGAAGGGGAGAATTCCGAGATAACATACAGCATCTATCACGTGTCAAATAATGGACTACATAAATTTAAAATCGATCCGAAGACCGGCCTAATCGAATCCGTGAGAAAGCTCAACGCAGGCGAACAATTCAGCATTACCGTACAAGCTACTGACAAGGGTGGAAAATATTCACAGACGATCGTCGAGGTAAACGTGATTCCTGGACCCAATACCAGGAGTCCCGTCTTCCAGCAACCGGTATACGAGGTGCAAGTCAGCGAGGGAGCGTCCATTAATTCCACGGTCGCGACGATTACCGTAAGTGTTCGTAATTACTTTTAACGGTCATCTTCGTTTTACGCTAACTCGTAAACGTTGTCGAGAGAGCAAGAGGACGTTGAAACGAAGAGTAACCGGTACTGGCCGGAACTGGCGTCGATTTTATCGGTAAAGCTGTCAAATAGGACGCGATTAACAAGAAACTAGGGAACGTTACCCGTTTCATTTTTTTCATTTTTTTCTAACATTTTCTTTCTTTATTTCGTCCGAAACTAATCATTTTTACTTACGTCTTTAACACTGTTTGATCTCTATTTAATAGGCAGTTGACCCAGAGAACGATCCAGTGTCGTACTCGATCGTCTCGGGAAACGATCTGCGTCAATTTGCGATCGGTGACAAATCAGGCGTGATCACTGTTATAAGGAAGTTAGACAGGGAGGATCTGACCCGTTATCAGCTGGTAAGTTTATGTGTGCGAATCTTTTAGTGCCTTTACACGCTATCGACTAGTCGCCGGTTCAAGACAGTACGTATACGAGCCTGTACAGACCGGGCCGTAGCGACCAACCAAGTACACTGAATCAAATTGACAAGCAACTTTCTTACAGACAAGACATTTTGGAGATAGTTGATCAGGCTTGCACCGCGGACGTCTGATTATTCTGCTATTTTTGAAATTCATTTCCAATCGGTCTTTGGTAAATATTTCTCTATTAGTTATTTCGATCATTGTCATTAACAGCTCGTCGAACGATTTGAAGACCAACATTCGTTTTGTATGGCGTTCTTGTAACGAAGAACGCGCTCGATATTTTCTTTTTTCTTTTTTTCTTTTTTTGCAACTTCATAATTACAACGCTTTCCTCGACATCCATTCTGTTGAACGATCTCTACGATATTGACAATTTTCGAGTCGCTGAGCTTCGTCGCTGAGTTTAGTCGCCTGATTTTCGGTTGTCCGGTGATCTGGTTGATGGTGTATCGGTCTCTTAAGCACAGCCGTTGTGTTTCCCACTCTGCTACGCAAAAACGAGATCTACAATTTTCACAATACTCGCATTCCATTTCACACAGCCTTGTCTGATTAACATCTTTTTCCTTCGTGATAGCTGATAAAGGCTGAAGATTCTGGCGGTTTGTTCAACACGGCAACGGTAAACATCAAAGTAACAGACATCAACGACAAGAATCCAGAATTCGTCGACTTGCCTTACGAGTTTACTGTGAAAGAAGGAGAAGCTAGGAAATTGATAGGTCGGGTGCATGCTGAAGATGCCGATGAAGGCATCAACGCAGAAATCACGTATTTCGCGCCAGACGACATACCGTTTACTGTCGATCCTGAAACTGGAGATGTGTTGACGAAAATCGTTTTGGACTATGAGCAAAATGATGTATGTTTGATTTTTATAACGTTAGTGATAGTAAAAGTTTCAATATTTCGTTGCCGCAACGATCGTGAGATACATACGTACATAATGGTGAAACAAAAAAATATATACATGTATATTTAAAGTTTAGAAATAGGAATCGCCAGGAAATTAAAATGACTTCGTTCCTTAGGAATACAAATTTGTGGTAACCGCGAGAGACGGTGCTCCTGATTATCGCTTAGCTACTGCTACGGTTACAGTGAAAGTTATAGATGTCGAGGACGAAGTTCCAGTTTTCCATCAAAGTAGCTACGAGGCCCGAGTTAAAGAGAATATACCAGATTACACGGTGCTTCAAGTAACGGTGAGTTAAGCTTAAATGACACGATTCGATATCGAAACTAGCGGTTACCAAGTCCACCGTGTCTTGATGGCGTGAAACGATTGCTCGATAAAAAAAGAAAAAAACGAAACTTTCTAAGAAAACGACACGGACAAGTCTTTTGATCCATTCGAAAGGATTTGAACGTTGCATCTGTTCCGATTATTCACAAAAAGTCGAATTATTTCGAGTTTGCTAAAAAGATTAAGTAACTTCTGTATTTCATCAACTTTGACTCGATTTTTCTTATTCCTTTTAACTACTTGGTTCATTTTAACGTAAATAAATTATAATTTTCGTGGTCGATTCTCGTCGTATCGCTGTACTGGAAGAGTAGAACGTTGTAAATTCTAGACGAATAGCCATCCTCATCGAAGCTAAAACAAACGCGATCAATTCCAGGCTGACGATCCGGATACAAAGAAGCAAATCACGTACATGATTAAACAAGGGAACACCGAGCTATTCGGCATAGACCCGAAGACCGGAGCCATAAAAACCGTTCGCGGTTTGGACTATGAGAGGGAGAACCAGCATATCCTTATAATTGGCACCGTCGAAAATACCAGCGATTCGCCTGGTTCTACTACGAGGGTTGTAGTCAATGTCCAGGTATCGATCGTTGTAATTTTCTTAGACTCTATTGCATCTTGGAGAAATATTACCATTATTCAAAGACGAATACTAGCGAATTTCTGTTCTATTTCCAAAATAAAAGAGAGAAGAAAGATAGGTTAAAGAGAATAGGCAGTTACTCGTATTTATTTTTAACATGATATATTTGTTCCTAACATCTTGGTATACCTGTACCGTGAAATAAGACGACAAATGAATTAACGCTTTTCGAAAAAAAGTGAAGAGGGGATAAAATATTTATATGTGAAACAAGTATCGTCGACTACATCTAGTAGATAGATGTAGCTAGTTTAATTAACGAGTCCGTACCGATCTTGAAAGCTATAACCAGACCCGGGTCCTCTAAAGCCATCGGAGATAAGATACGCCCAACCAACGCTCTTGGTCCCTGACCTTGCTACCTGAAGCAGTTCCGGCCTACAGGTGCCTTCCCTCGTCTCAGGTCGGTACTCTGCTCACCCGCCGACGTCCTTCGGGGAGGCATAAAGCCTGCGTCTGACATCTTCCTTGGGATATTTAGCCAGCGTTTGTTTATAAACCACTACCCCCACGAGTCCAACACCAAACAGCCGGGAGCGGGGGAACCTCCGGGACTGATCTCGGCCCCCGTGGTACCAATCTAAGTCATTGGTGAGACTATCGGAATGGCTCGATGGCCACGTCATTGCCAGCCGGAATCCCTGTAGCTGTCGTTACAGGCAGGACCAGATGGGACTCACATAAGCGGCACAAAACAGGTACCGGCCTCGGTCGATGTCGATGATCTCGGTCCTGGGTCTTATCCGGACGGTCCCGCACGTGGCTCGGATCCGTGGGTTCGCCTTATCCAAAAGACTTACGCAAGCGGGCCACAGCCGCGACACGCGGTTCTACATTCCTGATGGTCCCCCCTGCGGAAATATACGTGAGACATTTAGTGTCTGCCGCCGTAGCAGCTTTAATTTACGGGTCCGTACCTCGGCGCCGTGGCCATACCGGACCATGGGGTTTTGGATTACGCCCAGCCAGCGGTACCCAGACCTTGCTACCTGTATTAGTTAGGCCTGCAGGGGCTTTCACTCGTCCCAGGTCGAACGGGGCTTCTTTCCTAGCCCTACCGTCTCTCCAGGGCGGTTTCGGAACAGTTGAGACGCTGCTCACCCGCCGACGGCCATCGAGGGAACCGAGTACATCTTAAATTGGCCGTCTGGCCAGCATTTGGCCTTCAACCATTACCTCCACGAGTTCAATCCAAATTGGCCGAGCTGAAAGATCGCAACTCCCTCTGGGACTTCACTCGACCCCCGTGGTCCCAACTTTAGTCATTGGTGGAACTATCGGTGCGGATGTACGACCACGTCACTGCCGGTCGGAGATTCTGCTAACCGAACTCGACAGTTCCAGATGGGACTCACGTAAGCGAGAGCCACAAGGCAGCGGGCATTGATCAACGCCGATGGTCCGGACCCGGAACTTACCCCGACGGTCCCACCCTTGGCTTGGGGATCGTGGGTGCAGCGTAGAGTGTAGCCGTAATTAAAGCGCCCTACGCTCCAGGCGACCTACCCTGCGGTGTACGTAGGGGATTCACCTAAGCGGGACGCTTGTCCCGACGTCCCCCCCTCCCCCCCGGCTTGGGTAACGTGGGTTTGTCTCACGCAAGCGGGTGTACAGTGGAGTTAAAAACTCCATGCACACCCGGCGGTCCTCCCTGCGGGAATATACGTGAGACAGTAGGATTCCGTTTATATAAATCTGTCGGTGGACAAGTTGGTTTAAATAATCGGGTAGTTCATTAGGGTTCGTCTCCGCCACCTATAATTTTGTTTTTTTCGTTCCTTTAATAGGAATGTATGCTCTTATAAGACGATTCTACGAAATATTTGCTCTTAAATACATAATAATGTTGCAAATTTGTATCAACTGCCTAACTTCGCAGAGTATATTTTGTATCTATAGTTTTCGATCCTTCACAGTGTCGATCAGAGTTTTAGTTTAATTAAAAACAGGTCAATTAAGAAGACCTACTTCGAAATATAATCGGATAATTTTTTTCAAGAAAGATGGTATTACATGCCTTTATTATTCATCAGGACGTTAACGACATTCCACCAGTGTTCACGTCAGTTCCTCGTCCGATTACGCTGGACGACGATGTTCCCATTGGCACGACGGTCATTAATCTCATAGCAACAGATTCCGATGGCACTGCTCCCGGAAATCAAGTACGTACTCGCAATTAGTAATCCTTAAATGGCGCACCGCGAATAACGATGACTCTCGACAATCATTTTTCATTCATAAAAATCTTTTTACTTTATTTATCCGGAATGCGTTTATGCTATTTTCTTTATTAGAAATTATACGTATACATACGTAATTTCTATTTGTAACTAATATCGCATAACGATAGGAGGAAAAGAAATTACTATCATTTGCTCCGTGATCGGATGTGATGGATGTTGTTCATGGCAATTAACGTACAAAAGAAAGTCGATCGTTATTGTCTGTCGATTTATAGGTGAGATACGAAATTGTCGGCCGTGAAATGGCGAACAAATATTTTGTGATCGATCCGGACACTGGCGTGCTTAGGATACGAGACGACTTGCGTAAGGAAACGAACACTGAGTATCAGGTAATATATGTGTGTGTATATATATATGTACGTATGTATGAAGGTATGTATGTATATATGTATGTATGAATGAATAGATATAGATATAAAACGCTTAAAATCTCGCGTTTCTATTCGCTTTTATAACGGAGTTCAAAGTCGTTCTTTCTACGATGAATCTTGAACGTCTATCGTAAAATTAGACATAAGCCGAGCAGCGTTCATCAGGACGAAATTATTAATGTTTCAGGTTGATGTTCGAGCGTACGACATGGGAGAACCGCAATTGGCGTCTGTCACGACAGTGCCAGTTTATGTTCGTCACGTGGCCACGGTGCCGCCAGAAATCGGCTTAGGTTTTGCAGAAAATTCTTACAACGTCGAAGTACCGGAAGATGCGGGCGACAATACGTTGATCAAGATAATCACGGTCATTAATAGTCACGCACACGACACTACGCCATTAAAATGCGAAATTTATAGCGGTAACGAGAAGGAATTATTCGAAGCGAATGTTACGGAGGAACGGAATTGCGCGCTTAGTCTCAAGAAAGGAGTCTTGGATTACGAAACGACGGAATCCTACCAAGTGAAACTCAAGTTGGAATCTTTATCAGGTCTATTGAATACTGACAGGAATACAACGATGGTACGTACTTACGAATAGGATATATTAACGTTGATTAGTACGTAAATAACAAAGGAAAAGTTGATTATAGAAAAGCATCTAACATCGTATGATCATTTCATCGTCATATCGATGTGCGATTAATTGTTGGAATTAAAGAAAAGAAAAAAAGAATACAAAAATATAGTTAGAAAACAGCTCAAACGCCGAATCGTAACATTATAAACATTAACAATTTCAAAATATAAAATTTGTTAACCACGTCGTAAATATATGCCGAATAGAATTGATCTACGATTTGCTGTTTCTTCGAAAGACTCGTTCGAATTTCACTTCTGGATTACAGGTAAAGATTCAAGTGCTTGACGTAAACGACAATAAACCAGAGTTCATTTTCGCGGACAGTAGAGCAAAACTATCGAGAGGACGTTACTTCGCTGCGATTCCCCGAACCGCCCAATTCGCGTCGACGGTTATACAAGTGAAAGCACACGATAAAGATAACGGGAAGTACGGGAAGCTCGAGTACAAAATACTTGGTGGACGTGGATCGGACTACTTCGCCATGGACAGTTCTTCCGGAATAATAAGAACCACCGCGACTTTCGATAACGTGGATCTGTCCGAGCTCCCATTCAAATTCGACGTCCGAGTTCGAGATAATCCTAATTCGACTGACAACTTTAACTCGATCGTAGCTCCGGTTATAGTGAATCTGATCGAAGAGGAGAATCTAATGATCCTAGTAGTTCAGGACGCGCCACCAGACGCGTTGCAAAAGGAAGCATCCAAGATCGCTGGTATCATCGAGGAGAAGAGCGGTCTTCTGATCGGCATCGATAGAGTAGCAGTGAGAAAAAATTTGACGAAAAATGGAACTGTCGAGATGTACCCTCAGGATTCCGACGTGTGGTTCTACGCGATCGATCCAGATACAGAAGCTATTTTAGATAGGAACAGTTCGCGTATACAAAGGTAAGGGATTCGTTATTTATACATTCTATACACATTATATTATGATCGCAATATTATCCGTAGTCGTAGTATCGACACGAGAATCTAGCGCGAATTAAAACAACCATGGTGATTAAAATTTTTTTAATATAGAAGAGAACAACTGCATGCTCATCGCATTTTTCTTTCCTTTCTACTCAAAAATACATGATATCGTATGCGTGTATACTATTAGGTCATCCCATAAGTTCGTGCCGTTTTTCGAGCGGTTATATATGTTAAGATTGTTTACATAACTTTCAGTTTCATGAAAAAATGTAATCCCCCTCTCGTTGTACAACTTCTTCCCATTTTTCTGGTAGGGCCATTATTCCGTCTCGATAAAAGTAAAATAATTTTCTAAGCTATTTTTGAGAATGTCGATATTTTCCAATTTTTTACCTACTAATAAGTGTTGTAATGCTCTGAACAGGTGGTAATCAGATGGGGCAATGTCTGGGGAATATGGGGAATGTGGTAAAATTTCCCAATTAAATTCAGACAATTTTTTTGTAACGCTTTTCGCGACACGCGGTTCCTATTCGCTAAACCTGGACGTTTTTCAGCTAGTGCTGCCCTTAATTTTTTTAACTGAGTGCAATATTTGTCTGAATTAATGGTATCACCTAGATAAAAGTTCAAAATAGAGTATTCCTTTATAATCCCTCCATACGCGCGGAAGAACTTTACGTGGATGTAACCCTGGTTTTGCACAGCGTCGAGGTGGCTGATTTCGTTGGGACCAGCTACGTTTTCGTTCAGGGTTTTCGTAAAGTATCCACTTTTCATCACCAGTTACCAGGCGTTTAAGGAATGGCTCGTGTTTATTACGCGCAAGTAACGACACGCACGCTATCGTTCGTTAGAGACGGTTCCGTTCCGTAAGTTCATGGGGCACCCAAACGTTCAACTTTGACACCATCCCCATTTTTTTTAAACACCTATGAATCGTTGTCTTAAGTATTTTCAGAACGTTCGGCATCTCTTGAACCGTCGAACTTCGTGATTTTTCAACAAGATCCCGAATTTTATCTTCGATCTGTCCGAGGAGGACGCCCGGAGCGTTCCTCGTCTTCTAAACAGAAATTCCCAGCTCTAAAACGTTGGAACCACTTCCTACAGGTGCAAGATGAAAACGCATTTTCTCCGTAAACAGCACATATGTTTTTCGTGGCAATTGTTATACAACTTCCTTTCCGAAATTCATATAACACGAGATGTCGAAAATGGATACGCATTTCACTCGTGATTTTTTACCGTTAGAAGTCACTGTGTTCGCTATCTTATACCCAGGAAAATCTGCTCTAGCCTGTTCTCGATCAGCTAAGCTCAAGTGCATTGGTCCCTTATCGCCGTATGTTTATAAATCGACGCATGAAATGTATACACAAAAGTCGGCACGAACTTATGGGATGACCTAATATATGTAGTCTATATGTAGTTTATATATAGTATTATCTAGGGAAAAAAGGAAAAAACAATATTATTCTTACTTATTCGTTTCCAAGTCTACAAGTAATTTTTCATTTTCATTGCGGATACGCGAAAAGTTTGCAGTCATCGTAAATAGTAAGTACATAGAACGTAACAATTTTATTTTTATAGCTACGTAATGCCGAACCGACGATTCGCGCACGACTTTGTCTCGAGGCTTATCTACACATTGCCCAGTGCTCGAATTCGAAGGCCAACTTGTGAAATACGTGTGGTTCTATTGCAGATCGATCATCGAAAAAACGGCTATGTCAAATATCACCTTCGACGTGTCGACGCTGGTCCGAGCGAATGCGATAGACATTCACGCGCCAGTAATGCCAGCCGAGTCAGTACGCACGCAAACCGCCATCGCTTTCAGCGGCGAGGTATTTCCGTATGCCTTGATAATCATCGCGTGTGTTATCTTGATCCTAGGCATAGCTGGCATCATCTATATTTGCGTCTCCTGGTCCAGGTAAGTTGCTCGTCTCCGTTAATGACAACGTGTATGATTCCAGTCTCGAACGGAATTTGATTTGTTTCTCATTAACCTACTGTTAACGCGTTAATTATCGCGAACAGAAAGAAAAACATTGGATATTCGAACGATCGGGCTCGACTTGATTCCTAACGTATAATTTAACGATTCAATGGTTCGGACATACCGGCGAATTTTGAGCGCGGCTGTCGTGGCAATAACGTTGTTACCGTGTTAATATCGTGTGAAAGAATCGTTTTCAAGTGCCGCAATGAATATTTATACCAGCGACGAGCCCGCGTACCATGCAAATTCATCGTTCCCTTTATTACATTCGTTAGAATTAATTACGCTTTCCGGCGTAGTTACCTCTTAAAATTAAAATTAAAACGTTTAACGCTGCGATACGTCACACGTTCTCGTTCAACACTAACTATTCGCTACACGAATATTCTGTTGTCTCGTGTGCATAGATACAAAGCGTACAAGGAACGGATGCAGCGGATGTACGTCGTGCCCCGTTACGATCCTGTGTACGTCGAGCCAAATTTGAAAGAATACGAGACACAGGTGCTTCAAATGAGCGTGCCTGTCGACGACAACGACAGCTATAACGATCTCCAGCTTGATTTCAGCAATAAGAATCATGCGTTCAGCTTGGACAATGTTAGCTATATTACCAAAGATCACGGAGAAAGTACCGGTAATTCAAATATTTTGTAACGATTATTACAGTTACGTACACGCTATTATTGCCTATTATAATATCAGAAAGTGTAAAAAACGTATCGATGATTTCCGAAATGTATTTCAATAGAGTCCCGATCAATTTCCAAGCTCTTCGGCCGACTAAGTATATCGTCAGGTATAGAAAATGTAAGAAACGGTGGACAGAATCTTTTGCAAATATTCAAACACGATGTACAACAGCGAATCGCTTTATCTTTTGCGACGAGAAGTTCCAAGTAAACCTTAAAACGATAAGAATGATACTCTGTCTATGTGAATTTATTACATCAGACCGATTTCTATACCTTACCTTACACCCTTCGCATTTTTCTCTTTTTTATCTTTAGAAATCTTTCCAATTCCAAGTTCGTACGAATCATTTTGAACGGTGGAATATTTTGTTTCAAAGCGGAAGCGAAATCTCGGTTTTTAACAACGCTACGATATTTCTTAGTTAAGCATCGATTTACTGGTCGAAGAAGAAGAGTTTAAAAATTCTCGAATTTTTCTTTTTGTTTCTCTGAAAAATGGTTTCGCTCGACGTGAAAATAATTAACAAGACGAGGAAGGCGGAATTGATGGACGCGTGTTTATCGTCTGTTTAGGTCAACAGAGCCCTGTGAGTTCCGAAGCGGCGACCACGGCACGTGCTTCCAGCATAGTCGGTACCCACGGAGAGACGAACATTCATTCATTGCGACGATCGACCCTTGGTAGAAAAAATCATAACAGCAACTCGAACACGTTGAACAACCACGACACGACGCCTGTCTTAAATCCACTCTACAATCACGGTAACGATCTACTCAGTCCTAGTCCGTCGAACGACAACGTCACGTTCAGAGAAAAAAGGGATTATTCTCATCTAGGATTCACGTACTTGGGTGAACAAAGCCCGGTAGAAACGACCACAGAGTTATAAAAAAGGTTGCGCGTGAGATTAAAGACGAACGAGAGGCTCGGATATGCTCAACTCGAGACTTTTGCTCCAAGTTTTGCGCCGTGCGATCATTTTTTACGATATCGACCTATCGGTTAAAAGAGACAAATTACAGCGTCGCGTTGCCAAGTATTCGGTTATTAATCGTGCGACATCGCCGGCGCCGGCGCGACACTCCTTTCCAAAGGTGATCGCTTATTTTTGAGATTAAATTCGCGAGGATCAAAACAAAGTTCGTTTCGTAGCTTTGCCCGAGACGACGACCGAACCGAAGCGAACCGAAAGCAAGCGCCAGTGCATTTTTAAACGAGCACGAGAATTTGTTCCACGTGACGAACCTTCAATCGAATTGTCGCGACGAATAGAGCAGCGCGTGTGCCACGACGCGAAACGACATCGCGAATACTCTCTATCGACGATGAACAAAACCCGGCGAGTTTCTCTCTGCGAAAAACGTCGAAAAGCGTTGAAAAACTTTCAACGTTGTCCGTCGCGCATCGCGATTCTACAAAATGCGAATCAACGTGGCACGACGCGAACAAAATCATTATTTTCACGGTTTTGTTTAGAAAATCCGCCAACGAGCGCGGTTATCACGACTGTACAACGAAATTGCCATCGATTTTGCGACAATAGCGCGCGACTTCAATGTGATTTATGCTTCTTGCTCCGATGCAATGACCAAAAATGCTGCGTGCTCGTGTTACAATCGAAAAGCAAAATCGGAAGATCGAGGCACCGTTCAAGCACGAGTCTTTCAAGTCTTCTTCGACTATCATCGCCTGATATTCTCAGGGTTAGCGACAGTGAAACTCGATTTTTTTTTTTTACTTTATATCGAGATACGAATACACATTTCATTCAAGTATTCGTCCGTCGGTAATTTGTAGCGACGGCGAGAATATAAAGGATATACTTCAAACGTATAGACCGATTGCTACGTCGCTGCCGCTGTGAATATTTCGCCTTGGTGACGAAGGTCATTTACATCGAATCTATGCTGTGCAATAGTTCATTGTCTCCCGCGATAATGTTGACGAATAGACTTCATTTTGCGCACGATGTTTCCATCGTCAATTCTCGTTTACGTCTAAATCGATGATACAAATTTTTATTCGAAACATGTGCAGAAAAAGCATAGCAGTAATTATGAGTCATCGTACCGTCCAACGTAGTAGTAAGGATTAACAATAAAATAATAGATTTCTAAAGGTTGTATGTGAGCGAATAATGGAACGTGTGCACTGTGTATATGTGATCGGCCCGTGAACTTAAATATGTATATGCATGAGAGAGACCCCCGTAAAACCATTGTATAATAAGATCTTTTTATTTATAATTGCGCGTTTGCTCATATTATTATTATTATTATTATTATTATTATTATTATTATTATTACTCAACCAATGGTACACATCGTTGTTACGTGCTGTTATAGAGTGAAAATTTTCTTCGGCTATTCACGCGTTATTTTCTCTCGCAAACATTTTTTATTCCCTTTCCCTCTTTTAACCTTGAACTACGAAGCGGACCGCTCTTTCAAAGTGCGGTTCTTTTTGCAGATATTCGTTAAGTAGGCGGGTGATTACGCAATTAAATATAAAATACGCGAAACGCGCTTAAATACGATGATACTTACGATTATTGATCGGCAAATATCGTGTACTCGATATAATAATTTCCAATGCAGATTTATTTCGAGCCTTGTATGTAAGATCTGCTAAATCGATTATTCGCATCCATTACATTATGCGGTGAACGATATCCAATAGTGTAATGTATTATATAAGAGAAAATTGTGAGACTTGATCGATTAAATCTCTAGTCGTATGGCGAACACCTTTATAACGAATCTCTCGATCGTTTCTACTTTGTTTAGGGTACAACGTTGAAAAATTATCCGCATCGCCGATTCTTTGACTAGAGCGTTAACATCTTTTACTCATAGTTGTTTAAAATACGAATGCTGTAAAAATTGTTAATACCTAATAAATCCATTATATTTACATAAAGTCGATCTTTTATATTAATCTATATAATTTGAAAGCTCGCTGGACTCTCAGTGCGTTTCAGAGCTATCGTTTATAATGTGCCTCATTTAAGACTCCCTTGGCGATTCTTTATCGACGAAAGAAAGGCTATAACCATACGTGTCTTTGCAAAATCTAGATTTTATTTTTTATTCTTTGGTAATAAAGAAAGATAACGAACGATTAATAATATGATCGAAATTATCTTTGAGAAGGAAGAAAGAAAGAGAGAGAGAAAGAGAGGGGAGAAATACGCACATTTTTAAATAAAATATCGATGCTACTGATAATGAGAGAAAATGAACATTCTACGTAATTTTATAGCGAAATATATTCGATAAGATTATTTACATATTATGTACAAACTTTTGAATTATATCAAAATAATATCGTGTAACAATATTGTAAAGGTACAGTATGTGTATATGCATAGTACTGTAATATATATCAGTATATTAGCCATCTGATAACATAGTGTCGGTTTTATAAATTAATATATAATTGTAATTAATATAAATCTTGATAATATAATAACAATATAATATAATATTTTTATGAGAATGCTTATAAATGCAACTGAAAAGACGCAAACTAAAAGACACGCTACAAACTGTTCCACTTCGAAACAAAACGCGAACATCTCTTTGCATTACGAACATCGTACACATCGAACGATTCCCAGTTTTCATTTCGTTTAGACTAAACGAATCCCGCTGTGTGATCCCGCTGTGATCATATGTTTGTCTCTGTTGTTCGTAATAAGAAAAGAAAGGAAGATATATGGTAGCAGCAAGATCGCGCGGTAGAATATCGCTCGCGTGCATTCTGGATTATCAGTGCGCGTTACGGAAAAAATGCGAAAATGCGAAAATGCGAAAATGCGAAAATACGGAAATTCGAAAAAGTAAGTTTTAAGTAATAAAAAGTAAATCGAGCGGTGATGTTCGGAGCGAAAAAATATGGTGCACGCGAATGTATCGCAGGAACCGACGCAAGTATGATGTTATCTGTAAATATGAACTCACGAACAAGATTCCAAACGAAATTGGTCGGTCCGGTTAAAAACAGCGTTGGTAATTGGAGCAATTAAACTTGTAAACGGATGCGAAAGCTAGGCAATTGACCGCTAGTGGTCGTTCGTACGGTGGTCTAACGTTCATCATTGAGAACGGAACGAAAGCTGGTCGAGTGGCGAAACGTCTGGACTAACGAGCAAGGATCGACTAGGACTCGCGTCGGCGCTGTTACAATGCGGCGCAGCCGCGTCTGGACCAACCACCGGACGACGTAAGGGCGGAAGATGAGCGGAAGGTGGGAAGGAGAGAGCGTACCGCTCCCGAAGCAGATGACGTCGGAGTTGGCAGCATTTACCCTCGGCAGTATCGTTGCGATAGTACACGGCAGAATTCTCTATCGGTGTTTGGAGTGAGATCCATTCGAGGAGACTCGCGGAAACTCCGGGAGTTGGCACGTGAGATCGGTACATCGATTTTCCTCGGTAACCAGCATCTTTCTCCGACGACGCTCCGTCGATTGCCGTGCGCGCGCGCGCGCGCGTGTGTGTGAGCGCGCGCGTGTGTGTGCGTGCGTGCGTGTGTGTGTGTGTGTACTTCGTCTTGGTCGCCCTCTCAGCGTGCGGGAACCTCTACGTGCTCGTGCTTGAATTTAATAACGGGAAACGGGAGTCGAAGGAGAAGTGAAGAACAAAATGAGAGAGTGAATAGGCAAACGTTACGAATCGTGAACTTCTTGCGAATTGATCTACAGAGAAGAATAATCGGAAATCAGTTTTCCGGTCTTTGTTTCTACAGTGTTACTGGTCTTTTTACGCTTTGTTTCCCGCCCTTGTTTCTCTTATGTTTCGAGTAGCTGTCAGCAGGAAGTAGAAGAATCAACAGGACCAGCAACTGGCAGCCTATTCCTCCGTCGAAACCTGTTTACGCGAATGATCCCGCTGGAATATGGCAAGTAATATCGTAGAAGAGTAGCTATGAATATTTATGTGAAAGGTCTCGTTTGAGTATTCGTGGCATGCACAATGGTGGTATTTCGATTAAAAGCGGTCAATTTTTCTTTCGTCCGTTAGAGGCGTGAGAAGGTATAGCAAGCTACTGTACGTGATTTTCCAGGCAACTTTAATTAATTTCCAAGCGTGTAAGTACTTAGGATTAATTGGTAATAAGTTGTATGCCTGTGATCGGTTAATCGTGGATTTACCGTGGTCGTACTATATTAATATGTATAACCGTATATGAACCGTCCACGCATCGATCCGACAATTTCGCCTTTGATCCCGATTAGTTGCAATGGTGTTTTAACGTTTCGTCGTTTAACCCATTAAACTCACGCTATGTAGTCAACATCGAAACGAAAAGCTGAAACACAGGTATTATATTATTACGCCAGGGCATATTCGATTCGCAGTAATTTTTCAATCTCCTTTGAAACGTAGGTAGATCGTGCACCTTCGAGTATAATTGCGTCCCTAGAGCGACACGGGCATTCTAAAGGCTCGTTCTTCTAAGGTACGGTAGGTTTTAATTCTCGCGAGTGGATCAAAAGATACGTAGATAGACGCACGCTTCTCTCGCATCGCGTCACAAGATTCGCCAACACCTGCTTGCTTTCATCTTCGTTCTGCTAATATTTACGTGCTTAATCGCGCTCTTTATAAACGTTCAATTCGTTCGAAAGCGTTGATATTCAAAAGTTCAAGCGAAAGGCATTTGTCAACTTTTAGAATAAAGTCGAAATCATCTAGATTTTAAAGTAACTGATACAAGTGATGTTATCTTTGCAGATCGATGACTAATTTGATGTCTTGAAAACGACCGACATGAAGTATTTGAAATTCGTCCTATTTACGTTCAACATATTGATATGGGTAAAGTATTAATCGTTTAATTTCAGATTATATCTATCTATGTATGTAGGTATACGTATATCGTACGAATAGATCGGATGTTTGTACGGCGTACCTACCGTTTTCGTATTTTTATTCTCTTTTATATTTGTACGAAATAAAGATAAGAATTCAGAAATATTTCTCCGTGCAGAAATGACGACAGGAATAATTCGGTACTTTACAAAGAATCGTGGTGTTTTCTGATAAAGCGTAAACAAAGAACGAACGCGTATCGTCGCTAATAATATACCATTGATACGTACATATATCGATAAAGTCAATCACCTAGGAAGTTCAATAACAGTTAACAGTAAGTAAGCCAACGACGGTACGCTTGTAATAAAAACGAAGCGGCACGTAAAAGCTAGGTTTCGAAAGATCGGTCATTTATCGTTAGCGACGAAATTGCAATGTTTCGACAACAAAAACGAAGGAAAAGATGGAAAAATATCGAGCGATTGGCGTAAAGATCTTACACCGTAACGTAGTCAAAGACAGATGTTTCGTTGCTTTACGGATGATCGTTTGGAGACGTAGAATAATTTTCTAATAAACTTACGTAGAGATAATAACTCTAATAATAATCAACGATGTGAAAGCTTTTACGATTCTACGATTAAACGTCATTAGTTAGATACACTATCGTTGAAATACACAGGGTATTTTATGTCACTGGACCGCGAGATGCAATACCGTACTGTAATACTGAAGTATACGTAGCTATCGGTTGCATAAACGATATTCTGTTGCGTACCGCGGTTGCATAAAGTACCTTACAAATGGTTTAGTAGTATGGAGAGTAGTATTATTAGTAGATAACTACATAAAAAGAAATTACTCGATAGTTGGCTGGGTGTACGGTACTGATGATAGGGGCATGCTTGCTATTGGAACCAAGCAAAGGGCACCTGTTAAATCTTTTCGTGCCCGACGCCACGCCGCACGAAACTATTAACCTGATAGCTTGTAGCTTGGTCGGTCTCGGTTTCACGGTGCTGACGGTCGGTTTCTTCGGATGTCGCGCTGCTCTCTATGGAAATCAATGCATACTGGCCACCGTAAGTTATCGATAGATGCACCACGTGCGCTACACCTATAACAGAAGCACGGCCAAGGTCTACGATACATTTTTAACTGTCCAGTACATGAGCATGCTCGTGGCACTGATCATTACCGAACTCATCACCGCCGCCGTCGGTGGACTAATGACATTTCGAATACTTTCTGGATTGGAGGAGCGGCTGATTAACAAATTGGCCGAGGATTACGGTCACGAACCGACTAGCGACATACCCTTCAGCCACAGTCTCGACTTTGCGCAATATAAGGTAAAACTGCTAATAACACCGATCGATCGTTTATTCACCGAGGTTGTTTATCGCGCGCAATTATTCTTTGGTTATATCACTGACTCTCCTAGTCGATCGATCGATTAACCACCGGAAGAGTCATAAACTAGCCACTTCCTGAATTCTCGCTCGATCGGCCAACTATTCATTAGTTGTTCTTTTGCATATTGCTCTTTATGTTAGTGACAAACGTACATACGTCGTACGACATCGCACCTTTAAAAGATGCGATATTTGGAAACGTAAGAGCGTTCGACTGTTCGTCACCGCGCCAAATCAATTACGCTATCGAGGTTCCGAAATGCGAGAACATCTGCAAATTTGCGCAACCGCTCGACGATATGTAACGGTTTTCGTACGTCGTCCCTTCGTCCTAGCGTGGCGTCGCGTGGAATCGCTTCGTGTCGATCGGTCGACGCAAATATCCATTAAGTTTCAAAGGCAATTCTCGTTCACGTGTTCGTCTCTATGTATAACGAGCGGCGAGAGATCGAAAGCCGCACAATGCAAATTTTATTTCGCGCCCGAGCGACATCCAATGCACGACACGGTACATCATTCATCCAGCCACATTGCGATGGTCCAAAGAGCACACGAATCATTCCATTACAGTTTAATTGCTGCGGAATACACGGATACGGGGACTACAATGGCACGGCATGGTGGAGAGACGCGCAAATTTCGGGCAACAGGAGGCAGGTCCCGCTTACGTGTTGCGTTTTAAAAGATACAGAGGTACGGAAAAGCTATTTTCGCGGTATAATTACACACCCCCTTTATAGCAGATCCTATACGCTTTTAGATAGATTTCGCAAAACGTTAAAAATATACCTGTACGTACGCAGATGTATTGTAGATCGAAATATTCCATCTTTTTACATTTTTGTGCACCGAATAAAACGGCGAATATAAACCGTTACGAAATAAGTAAAAGTCATATGTCTGTATATATGAAAATCAATGATTCGTGTTACCTCGTAGGTAAAAAATACGGGAAGTCCAATGAGCGTCGTGTCGAGAGTGTTCAGCAAACATGTAAGTAATTTGATCAAGTCTGAACTTTCTCTTCATACTGCATTCATGAAATTCTTATTTCTCGCGGAAGAACGAGAAACCGTGGCTAAACCCGAAACCAATGGACGAAATAGCATGTCAAGTGGAAGACGAAGAGGGTCACGACGGATATCGACATAAAGAGGTAGAGTTTCGCTTTAAGATTTAATCATTTTGAAAAGAAATATCGTAACATCGTCGATCTAGTGAAATATAAAGGAATTCCAATTCTTTCTCGGTTCGTGCATTAATTCTAGTATCGATTCTAATTTCGATTAAACCGTTTTTTTTTTTTTTTCTTTTTTCGTATAAGTAATTACGGTGCACGACGTACATATATGTCAGTATGGTCGGCCAGGTTAACGAAAGAATCGAAAGCACAAAGAGAATGCAGCAGCTATCGTTTACCGTTAAATCTACCAACGACAAATATTTTAAATAGCGATGTTACGTTTTGCGTTCGTCGGTTGATTTCTTATGCTACGAAATGTTTTTATAGGGCTGCCTGTCGAAAGTTACAAGTTGGTTGCAGTGCGAGAGCTTCACATTAGTATTCCTGGGTATGGCAATGGCCGGTATACAAGTACGTTTTCACAGAATACCCAAGATTTCAGATATTTGAAATCTAATCACGGATACGTTCGTATGTTTCAGACATTCGGTATAATAACTTCGGCTTTCCTTTGTCGAACGATAAGGGATATGCAAGTGGATTGAGAAGGCGATGCCAAAGGCACAAAACAAAAGGAAAACCAATTTCCAGTTCCCAGTTTAGTTGGGCTTACGAGGAAATCGGACGCGTTATTTTGATATTTCATTCGTTCAGTTTCAACGATTTTGTTATGAAAATCGATTTAATCGAGGGAACAACGATACACGCGATAATATCTGGACGTTTCGAGCAGATTTCATAAGAGATTTGGCGAGACATCCTCCGAAATCACTGGCGAAAAGATTTTTAAGATTTTATTTTTAAAAACAATCGATGATTGCGACATTTACCGTAGAATAATAGAAAGCTGCGCTTGCTCGAAACCTTCAAAACCATTCCCGTCCCTTGTATGCGTGTTTCATTATAAAATATCGTAGCGAACTCGAACGAGAGAGAAATATCTACGATACTGTATATAAAACGTTATTCACTCCGAATACGAAATACTCCGGTTTTACCAACGTTTGCGATAGGACTTTATATCGCGTTCTATAACGACGTTCGCTTTCGCAAATCACGAGAAAAGCGATATTCTTACTGCGGGATTCCTACGCACTGTGAGGTGGTAAATCTTTTTATCACGGGTGAATCTGTAAATACATATGTACTTACGTGCTAACTAAGAGTGGAGCGAGAAAACGCGGCGAGAGAATCGTCTATCACCCTTTTTTGCTTGCGAAATTCACTTGACAAGATTCTCATTTTTCACACCACGTGGACGCGTGACTTATACATTGGCAAGCGCCTATGTTCCAAAATATCTTGTAATTTTTTACTGGGGAAATACACCATCGAAGTGAGAATGTACCCGATATCAATATATATATATATATATATATATATATATATATATATATATATATATATATATATATTGTGTGTGTGTGCGTGTGATAGAAATTCACAAATTCATCTACGTAAATACCAGCGCAAGCCGCTTGAGAAAACTGGATGTGTATCCAGATAAGACAAAAGCAAGAGATCTAATGTATTCTCCGGTATAGTGTCTGCAATGAACGTTCACGCAAGAAGAAAAAAAAGACAGATGCATGCATCTTACAATAATTCGTGCCAAATAGATAATATATGTACCGATACATACCTGATGCGACTTGCGACGAGCTAGTTTAACTTTGTTATACCTTTATTTTCTGATAAAATTTGTTGGAAAGTATTTGGCGCGTTCGTAAAATATAGCAGGAAAACAATAAAATTATTGCTCTCTGTACATAAAATACTTATTCGATGTTTCATATTTTCAACAGCGAACAAAGATAATTTCATTGTCCCGCTAAAGAAAATTAGACGATTCCTTCGTTAGAAGGGGAACGTTTTACCCGAACGGGGCAACGTATCGAATCTACGCGATTTTTGTACGAGCGCTATACATATTTCGCACGTATTCTTTTCATCGCCGGTAATATAATCATTCGTATCGAAGAAACGAAGAAGCAGCTCCACGAAGTAGACGGTTGAAAGGCGATGTCCGTTCCGTACAATCGTATACTAACACGTCACTGTCAATCGACATTACAGCAAAAACAGAAAATATATCGCTTTCTACTTGATTTTATTAAGAATCAGATTAGAATCAGTAGTAGTAGATAGTAGAAAAACGTTACGGATTTAACGGAACACAAATGACTATATACGCGTGTTGATAGTTTTACACGAAAACGCATAAGACATAAAATTAATTTTGTAATTTGTTAACAAATACTACGAATAAAAGTACACGCTACGATCGTTCACTCGTTGTACGGGCCTACAATTTAACGGTATAGGACCATCCGGTGAGCAAATTTGTCGAAATTGTGCAATCTGTGGTAAAAGTTAATATGTGGCAAATGTATCGAGGTATTTGAGTATATGTAATTGTTATAAACTATACAAAGCGATAGCTTTACCTGAGATGATGATATAGCGATCGGTTCAGGTTGCAAGATCCACGTAACAATTTCACTGCAGGGTGGCTGAGTAAGAGAACCGTTGTAAGTATAATAATCGGTCTCGAAGCGTGGAAATATCCATAGCAGCGGAAAGGGTGGAACGTGCACCTTCGTCCCTGGTTTAACAATTCGCCGCAGATTTCTCACGATATGATCCAAATAAGGATTATCCGCGTTTGTAATCTATTAATAATAATTTAATACTAATTTATTTACTCCATCTACTTTATATTTTTTTATAAAATTTATAAAATTTCATTAAAAAGATAGTTTTTGTACTTCCATAGAGAGTTTAGAGTCGATACTTGGAAAACTATGAGATACAATTTAACCTGAAAAAAGAACGAGATGATCAGTATGCCATCGCTTTCTTTGGCAGCAATCGCCTCCAAAAGTGAGTTGAAGCCGCGCTTTATGTGCCACACTTGTAATTCCATGGGATATCGAACGTAATCTAACGTATGTTCGCTGCCCTCGTCGTTCGATTGTCCCCAATGAAACATCATCGAGCAGAGGTCGTAAATGTTAGTCAAACAACCACCTTCGATATATGGTCGATTTAAGTTGCCCCACATTGTGCTCACTATCACTGGAAATTGAATAGCGATTATTAAAAGGATCGGCAGACGATAAACTATGACCGGTCGAAAGGTGATCGAGATGATCCTTAACAAATTTGAAATGCAAAATATATATAACGTGAGAACGACAGAGAAGGAAACTCTTGACGACAAAACGTTCTTGCAAACGTTCTAACCATAATTGATAAAAAAAAAAGATGTAACTTTTAATTGTATAAATACGTAGAACTTTTGAATGTACATATGTAACTGGGCATGTAGGAGCTGCAATAGAAGCGCGATTCCATAATTTTTAACGGATAGTAAGTAAGTAACGATTTTGCTTATTAAACCAGTGGAAAATTTGCACCGTTATTTTCGTTATTCGCTATAGTCGTCGATAATGGTCCTTTATCGTAGCCGTTCCAACGAAGAGGTTCGGACGGTTGCACCACAACGACGAGCTGTGTTGCAATGTTGATTGGTGACTGATTGCTGCCATTACTATCGGGATACAGCAGTTTCCACATGTGGGGCCCGTTGCGATCCGTATAACCGAACGTGAAAGGAGGAAAATTGCATTCGTTTTCTAACCAGGGAAATAATTGGGTCCAATCCAGAACTTCGGTCAGTAAAAAAACTAGCGACGAACGGTTCTATGTATAAATACGATACGATAAAATATAAGGTAGGGAAAAACGGACGAATCGTCTTACAAATGAGGAGGACACTGCTACATATGATCATAAATTCTGATGCTGATATATTTATCATTTTCAATGACCGTCCAACTTAATTTTATCGGGTGATACGCATTGGGCTCTGCGTAAAATTTCCGATCGCACAGGTTTTCTTACATAGATGTATACACACATGCAAGAATTTCACTTGTGAATTTTAAAGAAAACATCCAATAAAATAATCAGCTGGCTATCCGGGCAAAACGGAGGATCATCGGATATCGAGCACGATCTATTTGAATATAACTTCATAGAAAAACCGCGGTTTGATTGTTCCGACCTCGATACCGTGATCGATGTTACGTTATTTCTTTTTGACAGTTGGCAAAGTTAAATTGCAGTAGTAAAAAGATGTGTACGAAATGTGTTCTATAAGATAATATGTAATATATAATAATATGCAATCGCGACTCGTTATCTAAAATAATGAGAACAATCGTTGTATGAAATAAAATGCAGTGTGCAGGTAAGAATATCTTTGTAAATTCGTAACCTGCAAAATTTTTGACCCGTACTATCGTCATTATCGTCGAAGGTGATGGTCGTCGAAAATGGGGTCAATCCCCAGTCGATATCGACGAAAACAATGCAATCGGTATAAAGTTCCCTGCACTTATTATGAGTGGTCACTGGAGTCAAGATGGTGAAGCTAAAATGCGAAATATCGGCAGCACGGGTGAGTACCATTCTGCTTATGGTCAAACGTATAACATCTCCTGAGATAAAAAATTTTAAACCATAACGGAATTTTATAAAAATCCGTTTATTCCTGAATCCTATAAACGTAACGCGACATACGTGCGTATTTCGAAACTTAAATATAAGGAAATAATCGAGTAATTTTCTTTTCGCCTCGATCCATCTGTTAGTTCAAATAACACTGGAAGGTAATAGGAGCGCGGCAACGATTCGCGGTGGTCCGCTTGCAAACGACGTGTACGAGCTATCGGAAGTGGTATTTCGATGGGGTTCGTCGAATTGTAAAGGTGCGGAACACACGTTGAATGGCACTTGGTTCACGATGGAGGCGCAAGCGATACACTTTAATAAAAGATACGAAACGATCGACAATTGCTGGGACAAACACGACGGACTCGCGATTTGCGCTTATTTTCTACAGGCCTATCAAGTTCCAACTTGGGACGAACATCCGTTGTTCTCCAAGATCACGGACGACTTGCATAAAGTTACACAGCCTGATTCGTGCATAAAGTTATCACCAAGTATGCCACCTTCGTTTTTTCTAAGTAATTAAAATAGCGTTTGAAATGTATTAAAGGATATTTAAGATGAATCGATGGCTTATATATATATTGTGTAAAGGATTATCACTGGCTATACGGTGTACGTATTCGTTTCAGTTTCATCCGTTTTGTTGTAGATTGCTTGTGCTGGATGAGACAGGCTTGTCAAACACCCGGTTATTACACGTACTTGGGCTCGATCACGACTTTTCCGTTTCACGAATGCGTTACTTGGATCGTTTTCCCAGAGCCAGTGAGGATTTCAGAAAATCAGACGGAATTGTTTCGTATGATACGCGACAAACAGGGCATGTGTATCAAGGAAAATTGCCGAGAAGTACAAAAATTAAGCGGTCGTGTAGTTTATTATGTCAATTAAAAATCGATTACAACTATTTATTAAATGATTCCTCGTGTAGTATTTTAGTGATATCTCATCTGTATAATTCACGTAAGATAAATAAAAATTTGATATATAACTTGGTTGTATCGAGAATATGCAACATAATTTATGTATAGTTAATTTATCGTCTGTTGCCTCGTTCTATTTTATCGCATAAATTGACGAAGAAATTTACGTATTTAATATCTTCCCTAATAATTAAGCTAGATAAAATACATGATAAGTAAATAGCCGTGCAAAACTGAAACGCAAAATCCTTGAGGATTACAATAAGTAAATAAAAAATAAAATAAATATCTTGCTTAAAGATATGGTAGATACCATTTTGTTATGCGATCAATTACATTAATTAGATATCTAATACGCAACAAGCTTCATGGCAAAGATCAAAACATATGGTAATATGGTAAACTTTTAACGATGTAATTAACTTTTTTCAGTCACTCTTTTCCATTTTTGACCATGTAGATGAAAATTTTTGCGATACTCTTAACTTTGGTTAAATACTTACGTGGAACTGTATAGAATAAAAATGTCAAAAGAGAAAAGAAAGCACATAGGTACGTATATATAAGACGTATGTATCGAGACGTGTATATTATGTATGCCGCATGTTTCGAAGTTGTTCGATAATTTTCAAACTTACCGATTTTTTAAGCCACTAAGACTACGATCTTATCAACGTCGTCAACGGGGTTACCTAAATGGCGACAATCACCAATTAACCTATGCAAGACAGCTACATGGAGTAAAAAATTTCCACCTCTATATATAACAAACTACTGGTCGAACGAAGGTACAGCTACAATGACGAATACGGGTAAAACAGGTAATTTTTCTACGTTTTATTTACGCTTAACATCAGAGACGTTTAAATGTTCCATTATGAGGATACGAGAACGCTTCTTTCTCAGTGAGTATAGAATTTTCCAATAGAACACCACCTACGATGCGAGGTGGTCCTTTGTGCAAAGACGTGTTTCAATTCATGAATGTAGAATTTCGTTGGGGTCCGGAAGATTCATTGGGTGCGGAACATTCTATAAACGGAATCTGGTTAGAGAGTGTCTCTTTAAAACTTGGCGCTCATTGCGTATCGCGACGGTATCATTCCGCACACGTTTCGAGTCATTTTATCGACTACAGGTACTCCATGGAGGCACAGGTAATGCATTGGAACACTCGTTACGGATCGATAGAGAAGTGCTTCGACAAACCAGATGGAATTGCGGTGCTCTCCTACCTCATGCAAGTACGAATACTTGTTATAATTGATCCAATCGATTTACTTACGTTATACACATGCATATTTCAAACTATTGAAAATAGGTGATTGGCTGCCCCGGAATTCCTGATAATCCTTCGCTAACAAAAATCACTAATAACCTGACAAATATCAAAAGAATGGGAAGCAGTACCAAAATTCCACCTGGTAATAGAATTTTAGTAAGATAATGACTAGTTTCTTCCCTTTTCCTACTAATTTGCATTCTTTAGAAAATTTGAAAAATTATTCTTGAATAGATTGTCTGCTTTGGATGCTAGAAGCGTGCAGGGCTCATGGCTATTACACATATCCAGGTTCTCTTACCGTTCCGCCATATAGCGAATGCGTTATTTGGATTATTTCGTCTGCTATTACGAAAATATCCACTCACCAGGTATATTTATTTAAAACGTAGGTTGTTCCATGTAACGCACGATATCCTGTTATCTTTTATTTTTACGCTAGATAGACGCATTTAGGAATCTTTATGACGGCAAGTGGAAAAACATATCGGGAAATTGTAGACAACAACAAAATCTTCATAGAAGGAGAATTTTATTTGCTACGGATACTGCTGTAACATGAGAAATGAATAATGCATGGAAAAATAATTACTTTATTATTTACTTATCTATTATTATGCGAATATCATTTACAAAATGTTTCACGCGTTTGCTTTGTAAAAATAAATAAAAATATGATAACTAACGAAATAAGTAATTCTAATTCTCTGATTAACCTGAATCCTTCGTTGTATAAAATTTATGATACAAAAGGTATAAAAGAAGTTAACTGTTCATCATATTTCCTACCTTCAGAAATACATTCCGAACAATGTTTTAAACATTTTTAAACGATATTTGAAAATTTACTTGTTTATCAATGTGTCACACAAGACACAATTCTCTCGTTTGCACAACACGCGCAATATCTTATTCATAATGCCATCTCTAAAGAACAAGTAAACGTACAGATATGTTTGAATCTACAACGCTACTAACTCCGTAAAGTTTCAGTTTACCTCGCAACGATGTCCGAATATACAGGTTTAATTGGTAAGATAATCTGAGCTTTTAATATTTCATTAGGTTATATGACATATACGTACATAAATATATGTATATTCCGCGCCGTGATTACCCGATACTCCGCAACACGTACGCTGAGAAAAGCATATTTGTTACGCGCAGTCCCTCCCTGGTTTGAGCGATTCTTGTGTCCTTTTCGACCTCACTGTTCTGTGTTTTATTGTATTCTATATAGTTGGTTCTGTGGGTACTGTATTATAATTAACGTTGCTGAATAGCTCTAGTTCAACTAACCTAAATGTCAGCGGAGTAAACCGCAGTGAATCATCAAACGATTCAAATTTTAAATACATCGCCGATACCGTCAATATACCCGAACATACCGGCCAATGCAAACCGTCTCTTAACAAGATCTCTTCGAGAGCAGAGAAAGGAACTGGCATAGTGAAAATAGAAAGAAATTAGGCAAATAAAAGGCAATTTAAATGTCAAGGGTCCCTTTCTGAAAGCCAAAGTCGTAAAGTAAAATTCTCAAATTAAAAAGTTGCTTGAAAGACACCGTGACTTTATGGGTAACGAAAGAGTATTAAATTTGACACCGAAATTATCAGTCAAAGCCAAGCAGAAAAAAGATAATAATGGAAGAAATTATACAACACAACATGATAAAATTAAGATATGATTGAGATGAAAATGAGAAAATATATTCCCAAACGTAAACTTTACCCTAAAGGAAGAAATATTGATCATACTGGTATTAAAAACCTATAATACTAGGTGATAGGGAAGAAATTAAAAGGCGACGCCTAAATACCATATGTATACATATGTATATGAATGTAGTGCAAATATTCCTATTTATAAATCTAATTTTTATTTGAGGCCTACCAACGACGGGTCAATCTCCGATTAATCTAGACGATCGTATAGTACGGAAACGCAGATATCCTCCGCTTGTCTTAAATGGTCACTGGTTAAACGATGGAGAAGCACGACTGTTAAATACCGGAACTACAGGTACTCGGTGAAACATTACAGTTTCTCTAGGTTTATCGAATCGCATAATTAATTAATAGTAATATTCAACTTAATCAACAACTAATTATAAGTATCGAAAGTAGAATTTATGTCTATGTCTATGTCAATGTCTTTGTCAGTGTTATGTCAATGTCTGCGTGTGCGTCTGCATCTGCATCTGTGTCTGTGCGTATGTCTATGTTTATGTTTATATATGCATTGGATATCCATAGTCAATATAATAACGAATAATTTTTAATACTTCGGAAAACTTATTCGATCCAGCGGTGCATAATGTTAGGATAAGATGAGATATACAAGTGTTCCAAATTCTAACGCGTTTTTGAATATTTAGCAAAGATATGGTTGACCGGAAATAGAATTCCATCGACAATTTGTGGTGGACCACTTTCAGACGACATATACGAGTTAATGGATGTGCATTTTCACTGGGGCGAAGACAATTGCAAAGGTGCCGAACACACAATCAACGATACTTGGTAAAACAAAGAAGAAACTAAACTTCACGTTCCTTTTCATTACATATACGATTTTTGCGCTATCAAGGTATTCGATGGAAAGTCACGTGGTACACTGGAACAGAAAATATGTAACCGTGGAAGAATGTTTCAGACATAAGGACGGATTCTGCATTTTGGCATACCTATTTCTAGTACGAAACTTCAATGTTGAAATAATTTTTGTATCTGACTTTAGTTTCTGTATTTTTTTCTATTGGAAGTACAAATTTTGCCTAATTGCAAAAAAAGGTCCAACCAGATTGTTGTAATTGCATTAATCCACAATTGGAAAGGATAACGGAGCACTTGAAGTATATTCCAAATCCAGACATGGAAACGAAAATACCACCTAGTAAGTGTTGAATATAGCTTGGGACGATATTTGGGAGCTGATATTTAAGAACATAGAAGAATATTAATTAAGGAACGCAATACGTGCATTATCATAGACGATATCTTGATATTTCGTCATATTTCTCGTAGACTGTTTAGCATGGATGCGCTGGTCAACGTATTGCACTAGATACTATACTTATGCAGGATCATACAATATCGGTGAATATGCAGAGTGCGTTACTTGGATTGTATTTCCTGTAGTTATACCTATACGAGCCAGCGAAGTGAGTTGCATTAATGTCACTAATATACTTATGTACGATATAATATAGACTATGCTGATTAAAATTAATTCACAGATAAAAGAATTTCGAAGACTGAGAGATAGAGATGGAAACGACATAAAGACAAACTGGCGAGAAATACAATTACTGAAATGCAGGCAAATCTTTTTAGCAATCTCTTAAGTTAATTTCAAGTCGCAATCGTTATCTGTCTATCTTTTTCTGCTACATTCTGGTAAAATATACGAGGAAACAGTAAATCGTTGTTATTTCTATTAAATAACTTTATTTATCACGTTCGTTCAAATTGTCAAACGATTCGATAGATGCGAATATTCGTATTATCGTTTCTCCCAAAAGTTCGTAAATACGAATAAAAAATATCTCTTTATAAAGAGAATCGTTGGCGGGAACTGTGCAAGCTCTTTGCTCCGTAACTGTCTGAACCTGACTGTTTTGCGAACGAATACTCGACTTCCTTCCTCGTCTATTTCGCCAATTATTGCTCTTAACAGACGGCTGAGATGCGTTCATCGACGTCGTATAACTCATTCGCGAAGCCATACCAGGAGTTTCTTTACATTCGTTCACGAGGTAAGCGTTTCTTGCTAACTCGCTTTCAATCTCGAATAAATTGAAAAACGAGCAAAGCAAATTGTATATCATTTCGTACTTGTTATATTGCACGGATCTGTACAAGGAGGGTTCCAAACATTCTTTATAAAGTTCCGTGAATCGCGATAACATTATATTCCTACGTTCCGGTTGTTTGATTTTCAATAGGATTTCTCGTATATCGTTTAACAGCATGTTCCAACGGTGTTTCGTTTGATTCGTCGCATTGTAGTAAATCTTGTGGAATTCTATCAAAAGCGTCGGATTGTAAAAGCACAGTGAATTTTGAATAGCGAATAGTTCTGACTCTAAAAATAGGCTACCGTACGCAGGTTCTGGATGTCTAGTGAAACTCACATTTTCCATAATATCGTTAATTATCTCTCGTATCGCGGTATTTCTAATGCAACGATCCAAGTATTTATCGACTATTTGTACAGGACGAAAGTTTACCGGGAGAACGTTTGGGGTTTCGGCGCAACCCCAAAATCGAAATACCAACGGAGAGGAACACAAGGTTGGATCAGTTGTAAGTTTCCAGAATTCGGTAGAAACATAAGAGGTACCAAGATACCATATCTTTAATTTGACAATTTGCCCTGGAAGAATCACTCCTTTCGTTTTGTTAAAAAAGAAAGGACTGGTTCGTTTGGCTAAAGGAATTATGTTAGATTGAAACGTTGCGTCCCGCCATTGGTAAACGATCACGCGATTTCCTTTATTCTCGAACACGATTTCTTTCTCCGTTCTTTCGTTAATTTTTCCATAAAATGTTAAATTCCACGTGATTGGATCTGATTCTGCGCGATCGTGCTTCGATGAAACGTTCTGCCAAACGATTTCGCGATCTTGGATCTTTAAGACGATCGCCTGCTCGGAATGAAAATCGCGGCAGAATCCTGCGTCCTGCTCTTCCCCTTCTGTATCGGAAACTGTTATCGGCGGAATTCTTATGAACGGTTCCTTTATCGTTGGAATTGAATTCCTGATTGCCAAGTCTTTCGTTTCTGGTTGTTTCGGCACGAGCATCGCTATTTCTTTCGACAACTCCTTCTCCCTTCTCTTCAAGTACCGACTGCGTCCCCACGATGGTCCTTTCGACTTCAAGCCGACCAAATCTTTTTCTTTCTCTGTTAATTCAGGCAAGTCGACGTACGTCAATTCCGGAATCGCGTTTAGCTCCTTTTTACTCGGTGTAAACGTAATGTCTGGCAAACACGGGGCGCGTTTAGGCAGTGTTTTCGGAGTCCTCCAAAATTCTGTACCACCTCGATATTTATCGGGTATAACTGGTATCGGCACTGACGCGTAATCTATCAAGTTTCTCATTTCGATCAGTGGTCGTACTTTTTCACAAGAATTCAGAATTTGATCATTTGGATGACGACCGGTCGTAGACGCGATGCGCTTATACTGTATCTTTCGCCTATCTAACCATCTCTTCCAATTCGCCAAGCGCCGATCTTCCAGAAAGGTCGACTGCGGACTAATAAATCCATCGCGTGTTGTTACCGTTGTCGTAAACTGTTTTGCCCATTTTTTCGGCTCGTCCGATTTGCCAATCTTTCGCGCATAATCCATATATATTCAAGAAAAATCTAAACAAATCATAGATAATCTTACGTTCTGTATTAAAAATATTCCAATTACCTGAACCTTCTACAAAGTTCTATTTCGATTATAGAAAAATCAAAATCGAATCGCTTGGTTTTAACTTCATTTAAATAAAAAAATGAGCCTAACAACAGGTAAGGTAAATTATATTGTACCCTTTTGCAATTCGTCCTGTTTATCACGCGTATTAATTATTTGAACAGAAGCGAACGACAGTTACAAACAAGATGCCAAGTTGCTTCAAGACTTACTCGATACCGAAGAAGCGTTGGAATCTCCGATCGATTTAGACATTGGCCGTATGAGAATTATCGAGTTAGATCCTTTGAAGTGGATTGGTATTGATATAGCACCGAGAAAATTGAAACTTACCAATACAGGATTAACGGGTAATATTCCGTTAGGGATGATAATTGATACATATGTATGTGCGTTATATGTATTCCATAATATTCCATTGTTAACTACTAAAATTCATGGTATTAATCAGATTTCGTCGATAGTAATTTTGAGCGCGAAATGGCCGCAGGGACGTCCTTATCTTTCTGGAGGACCGTACGAAGGAAACTATATGTTTGCGCAAGTTCACTTTCATTGGGGAGAGAATGAAATGAAGGGCAGCGAACACTCTGTCGATGGTGTAAGGTTTGAAATATATTTTAAATTGTCCCGCTAAACGTATCGCGTGTTTTCTTTGGTTTATTGTAAAAGTTTCTAAATTTAGAATTCGATTAAATTTCATTCAAAGTATGGCTATGGAACTGCATGTTGTGTTTTTCAAGGAAGAATACGAAACATTAGAATTGGCACTTCGACGACCTAATGGCGTTACTGTTTTGGTATATTTCTGTAAGGTGATGAATTCATATATATTTACATTGAACGAAACGCGTAAACGTATGATTTTATGATGTCTAAAAATTCATAGGTAATAACACTACGATTGTACTTAGTTACAGGATGAACCAAACGAATTTATGAACGAGATTGTAAATAATCTGGCTGTTATTCGTACCGCGCATTCGTCGGTTCGTATAGTTCCTTCAAAATTAACAAACATTTTACGATCTTTCTCACGAGACTATTTCTTATATTGCGGTTCGATAACAACAGCGCAAAATACACATAATATTCTCTGGACGATTTGCAGAGAACCAATTGGAATTTCTGCCAAACAAGTAACTCGATGTCGATATCGTATAATCCGCAATCCTTAATATCGTATCCGCAAAAGTCTGTATACAGCTGTGTATTCGCTAAGATTGCAGAGTTTCGCACTTTAAACGATAAAAAAGGGATGGCCATTCTATCGAATATACGCCCAGTGAAAGGGAAACGAGGGAGAAACGTTTTTCACGTTTGTCCATCAGGATCGACGTACGCTTCGCTTTTACCTATTCCACGAAATCTGTCGTCGAGTCAAGCCGAAGAGAACAGTAACGCCAAAAATGTTAACGCTGTCTAAAATTGCTGGTGACATCGTTAACGTTGCCGGTTACAGTTAAAAACTACGATTTTAGACCTAACGTGTGTAAGAAACTTTAGTACTGACAATGAATCTTTTCTTTTTTTTAAGGATATATATAAAGTATTTTTAAAGATATACACATCTTAACGATATATAATCGAACCGAATACTTTATCATTCGTACGACGTGACGAAAAAATATGACGATACAGAAAATAATAAACAAGAAGAAAATTACTTTCTGCGTCTTCTGCGTCTTTTGATCCTCTCCTTTTTGAGATCGCAGTTTGGATACAAGAGTGTACAGTCGGCTCCACCTAGGCCAAGAACAGAAGCTTTTATAGAATCCAACATTGCCGACCATGAAGATCTTTTCAGCACCCTGCCGGACACCCAACTCATTCCTAGACTGAAAAGGTTGATTCCATGCTTATCGAACATACGTCATGATAGACAGATAAATTACAAAATAAAAAGATAGATATGACAGATAAATTGCAGATAATAATACGTCCTTTTACTTTTACATTCTTTTAATTTTTAAAATGTAAAACTTTGTTTGCCGTTACTTGTTGCACACGTCTCAGACATATACGTCTAATAACGATTAAAAATTGAAAACTTAATCGTTCGTTTTACCTCCATACAGGCATCCATATTTTACGTGCATCTCCGGTTTGCGTGGAGTGTCGATTATTCTCGCAAAGAATTTTGCGGATGCAATTTCCAAAATCCATATCGGCAACAAGAGCAGCCTCGATGCTTCTCAGAACGTTGTGAGATAATTCGTTCAATTCTTCGTGGCTAGCGTACGATAAAGGTAACCCATCGACGACATTCCTTCTCAGACGTTTCGCCGTATTTGTCACCGTGGCCATGGTTGTATTCATGTTGGTCTACCCGAGGAAGATATTGAAGATAAAAGAAAAAAAAAAAAATTAACAAGCGATAATAAGTAGTTTGTGGAGAGATCAAACAATTCAGGCATTCTACCGTAGCGTTCATTAATAATTGTATAATGAATAATCCAAAAGCTAAAAACGCCAGAGCTGTAAGGGCAATTTCAAAGAAGTCTTTTATCGAAAGTTCATTTCCTTTTCCTTTGTAGTAAGGCTTGTGATACTCCTCTTCGTGATCGTGATAAATCGGAGCGGTGTAATAGTGTTCCTCGTGTATAGCGGGAAAAGTTTCAGTGTGATGCGAGAAATGATCACCACCGTGACCGTAAGCGGGACCGTAAGCGGGACCGTAAGCGGGACCATAAAATATATTGTGCCCCGACGAGGATGAAAGCATATGATCTATTAAGAAAGAAAAGAATATCTCGTTTTAAAGGTATTCTTTGTTTGTTAGTTATTATTTTAGAATTGTACAAAATGATCTTTACCATTTTCCTCGTTCTGTTCATCGAAGAAACCAACTTTACCAGAAGGTAGAGGAGCTTGCATCGCATAACCCGTGACTTCTCCATCGAATTCTTCGAAATTTTCGTTCTGAGCTCCATGCTTCTTCTTTATTTTCTTTTGCGGAACATAATGCCGATATACATCGTCCAAAGTTGTCCTTCTGTCATAAAGGATGTAGATTTTTTAATCATTTATAATCCTACGGGAACTAAATTTTTAACGAAATACCACGTAAGTATAAGTAGTCGGTAAAGAATTGATTTTATTCACCGTTTTATATTTACCAACATAATATGTATAGATATCATATGATATAATAACTATAAGTACAATTACTGCTGTACCGATAATTACCGCTGTAACCAGTTTTTGTACTTTGAACTTCCTTCGTCCGCTAACAATTTATCGTGAATAGTAATATTGTCACTGTCCATTAAATTGTACAGATCGTTTCTTTCTGCCACATCGAGTCGTCTTTTAGCTCTGGGTGCTCTCATTATCTTCACTATTTCCTCAGCCATGTAGCCATGGCATAAGTATTCGTTCATCCTTTTTCTAATAGATATAGTGGATTAGAAAATAGAAATTTCGGCATCAATATTCGACAAGCTAAGTCCGAAAGTAATTAAAAAGGAACAAAGTGAATCAACGAAATGCGTCCGTTATTATTCTCAAACTTACCTATGATATTCCATTTCACTTAGAGCATTGTCGATGGATCCATCTGCCATTGCATCTTCGGAACCTTTCGTTCTGTTATCACTCACTTGTTGATCCGCGAATAAAAAGGATCCAGGCAACAGATCTACCGAAAGTATGTCGTTCTCGTCGATACAAAATTCATTGCCATCGTCGAAACATTCTTGCGCAGAAGTTGTATAAATCTGTGCCAGGAGCCAAATAAAAAGCCCGATAGATAGAATTTCTTTGAACGATTTCATTTAAAATAAATATTATCGAGTGCGAGCGAGTAAAATTTCGTTACCAGCAACCGTAGCACAAAGGGAACTGTCAGAACGGAAACTCGCTGCTGGCAACAACTTGTTCAACTGATGGAAATAATTACTCGAACCGTAGGTACGCGTGTTTAAATGGCGTTGACTTTTATTCTTTTCCGTTCGGAATAACAGTTAATATCCTTGATGAAACACGCTCCAAATGTCTACATATTATATTCGCATGTAATTTGATTTTCATAAAAAGTTTGTAAGATTATGTAAGATCTTTAATTTTAGCAGGATTGCATATATAGCGAGGTAAAGGTGTGGCATTCGATTTATAAATTAGTAACTTAGAACTGCTTGTCGTTAAATGATTAAGATAAATATCCCCTATGGAAACAGAATGAATATTCCGAACATACATATATATTTGGACACATGTTCAATCTCACATTGGTCGGTGACACTACCAGCCGATTTACACGTAATCCGACACCTATGATTAAATACCACTTTATTAAAAACCACTTACACCGCTCTTATGAATGTTTTAGGAGTGGAGGGTTTGTCGAGATGGCTTGGATGGGTCGGCGAGATGAGGTAATGGGGGCTTTGTTCCCTTGGGAACTCGCTCACCTGTCTAATATCTCGCGAGAGTAGCTATATCTGTGTCCATAGCAATAGCAACCAGTTATACATGGAGGTCACTGAAAATTAATCGTTCAGTTTTCAAAGAATTCTCGCAATATCCTTAATCTCCCATGTGCAATCTGAACAGAACCAACAGCTCTGTTCAATGCATAGCGATTAACTTAAAATCGAACCCGACACGAAAGTGTTTTGATAGGATACCTTGTCCAAGATACTACTTACGTTTCGTGATACTCTTGCTGAATTCAGGAACTTTTCGCACCATCGTACGATCACGTATCGTACGACTACGTAGACTTTTTCCTTTTACTTTACTTTTGTTACAAATTCTTTTCTTTCAGAAGTTCTTCTTTCCCGCATTGAATCGTTGGTCCATGGTTTATGAAATAAGACTAAACACATATTCTATTTCAGCTTTAATATATATATATATATATATATATATATATATATATATATATATATATATATATAGAAAGTAAGATTTAGGAAATTAATTTTGAAATTCTCGAGAACGTATGAAAAATTTGGAAAACGTATCTCCGATATACGATGTTTTAACAACGAACGTTGAAAAGTTTTCGCGAGATACATGCGTCTTATCCCTGTGCAGCAAGCGGGGTGTGGCATGGATAAACCCTCCGTTTCCGTGTGTGAAAACGTTCCATGGCAATTTGTGGGCGCGTTAGTACACCCTCCTTTTCTCAGGTGTTTGATTGATCGTTTCAATTATGTGGCGCAGCATGCATCGAACGCAAAAGTAAAGTTCGTATCGGTGGGACGATCGTCCATTCGGGTATTTCCATCGAACTTTGTACAAACGACATAACAGTTTCATTGGGAAGTTTTGTCGTCCGAGTACTTCTTATATGTATAGTATGCGGCAGCGGTATAAAAAATATATCGCTCGCTAATACATGTATTTCGTATATTTTGTTATTTATATGGTGTAAGAAACGCGCGAACAACCAGTTCCGTCGTACAGGCGCGAATTGTTGTATGGCCCTCGCAAAAATAGACGGCAATCTTTTTCCCAAATATTTTGAAAGACGTTTTAAGGGTCCGTAATGGTTTCTTGGAAGAACCGTAGATACATGTCCGTGAAATTCCGTGTTCGTCGACCATATCGTTACTTCCTCCTTTCACACCTAACGAAAACACGATGCACGGCATTTCGTTTCATGTAACCGGTACTCAATATTTGTTCTCGTCACTTGCACGCTTAAATTGTTCAAGTATGCTCACAAATGACACATAAAAAGCACGATATTCCAACTGTGCTTCTATCGATCTTTAAACAAAGATTTCGTATTCTATCATTGCGGTACAATTGCACTCTTACAATGGACGTATCGATACCTTTTGAAAAAATGAGTACGATCACTGTTTCAGGGGAAACTATTTTCTTTATTCTTCTTATATCGTATTAATAAAGAATCTTTTTAAAATATTCGCATGCTTTTTATGCAAGCGAAGCGACCAGTGTAGAACGAATTGATGATGCAAATCCACGATGAAAGGTACGCGCAATTGCCAATGGTCCTTTAGCAGTTGTAGCATGAAATTCGATAGATTTACGATGTGTAAGGAGGAACATTGAAATCGGACCGGTCTTGGTCGGAAACTAATGGTACCGCTTTTGCCAGAAATGCTCGACATTTTCAGCCTGTATCTAAACAGAAATAGCACGATACGGTTCGATGAAATGAAAAGTTGCGAATCTCAAATTTGTTTAGAACTTAGTTGGTAGTAATTGGGACTTTGAATATTGCTTTCACGAAACAACTAGATATAACAGTGTTTGCTGTGTTAGGAGCGATAAGAAACGTAAGTTCTTATAAAATATACAGATTTTACAGAAATTTTACACGTTTATACAGGACGCGCGATACGAAAATTCTTTTTCGCGCTGTTTAAAGTATTGATAAAATATCTAAACCTGCCGGTGAGAACCACTGTAAGAAGTTTGGTAAACGCGTGAAGAAGTGTTTTGCGGTACTTTTTCACGTCGTTCCCTGTATGGCAGAAGCGTTTATCCATAGCCGTAGAGTAGAGTGTACATACATATATGGGATAGAGAAGGAACCATTAGTTTGCTGACATAAAGCCCTGAAATAGAGGGGTCGAAGAAGGCGGACGCTACGGAAGAGCATGCGCCTCCAAGAGCCAATCGCAGCTTCGCTTTCTGATCCCTGATGAATTCTTTTTCGGTAGATGAAGTTTGCTACTGCGCATATCACCCTATTAAACTGTAATGTATAATATCTTGGATATATCTTCAAGATAGTGTACGTAAAGATGACAATGACAATGTTCTTACATCGAATTACGTGATAGCGATATCACGTAAAATAGAATTTCACGTTTCATCGTGTTTCATCGCCCGGATGACCGTCTTAAGATAAATCTGCGTTTCGAACGGTCAATTAACGATTTACGCAAAACGAGCGACGCTAGACGTGGAATCTGGATACCAGAATGGAATGGAAATGGAAAATGGATTTTATATTCGCTCGAAACTGTCGATATAGGCTAGCGGTATATTGCAGCAGACAAACTTAAACGTTTAAATAAAAGAAGAATAATCTGTCTCTTATATATATATATGTATATAAGTTCAAGCTGAACATTTTTATTTTGTCTCTTCTCTTCTTCTTTTGATTTATTTTAAATTCGATGAATTTAAGATCGGGAAATCTTTATGCACGCATTTGCCGAAAGATATGGTTACTACGTGTAGAGTTCAAGAGGGTTAAAATTGTAGATTACAGAGGAATATATATTACTCACGTATCAGACGCTGAAGGGTAAATCGCGTAGGAAAAAGCGTCTGAAAATGTTTAGCAGCAGGATAGGTATATCGATTTATCGCAGTATATGATAGTAAAGCAACGTTAAACCAGTGTGAATAAGCTTTTGACCCCTACTCCGATCAGGTAACAGAAACAAGTGGGGGTTCCTGGTGCGAGATGTTAGTCCAGCATCGCAGGATGACCTTCCCTCAGGAACTGATGGTGGGGAAGCTGGGAGGTTCTTCTGGACCACAGACACGTGCCACCTGTCATACATATCGAAGTACTTGCTTTCGAAAGGTTGAGAGGGCGATTAGCCGTCGATTAGACGTTGAATGCGGTGCAAAGATTAACCGAAGATAAGTTTAATAAATATCGTGTTTTAAAGTAATATATATCGAATCGCAACTCGTTTGACGTTTAACGTTTGACGTTTAACGAACGATACGATGGAATTGTTGTTACATTAGACTGTGTTAAAATACGAACGTACCGGTGTATAGAAATTGGTACTCGCTGTTTTAAACGGTAGATCCTTATCTACTTTGTGATCATCATAGAAAATGTGCATAACGTGAAACAGTTTTGAAAAAATATCGTGAAATGCAATTTGTAAATCAAGCTTGGTGCTATCGAGCATTTTAAACGCGTGCTTAGGTCGGCTGGAATTAGAAATTAAGAACTTAGAAATAGAAGACCGATGACATTACCGACGATGGAGCTTTATCAAAATCACAATAAGGTGGGCGATGAAATCTACGATCTGCGACGGTCCTCTGTGCAACAAGATATAAAAGAGATTCGCTTTGTCGATAACGTTTACGAGCGAACGAGGGATGATCGCGAACGATTCGTGAAAACGCCAAACAACCATCAAGATACAATGGAATGTGCATCCGATTCGAGTAGCGAAAGTTACAAAGAGATTCATAGGAAGCAAATAGAAAGAAAAAATTCGTCACCGGTTGCTGCGACTAGTGCCTTTACGATTGACAACATTCTTGGGAGACGCGAGACGAAAAATATCCAAGTACCTTCTAATTTAAATTATTCCGTTGACAGAGAAGAAGATCAAGAAGAAAGAGAGGCGAACATGGAAGAGAATCAGTTTATCAGACCAACAGCCGTATCGGCTACGCAATCCGGTAAAACAATTATAACAACAAAGTATTAATTCCTTCCCTTGTTCTTTGGTATCTCAGTCTTTGATTATTCGTCAGATTTAGAAAAGCAGATAATATATTTTGTTACGCTGCGAGGATAAACTTGTTTGTTTACGTTCAACTCTAGTTATTTACGTTATCTAGTTATTTATTCTGCGACCGTTCGTAAAATCCAATGTTTTACAGTCTTTCGATAAGAACGAATCTTGCCGCAAAGAATCAGCCAAGTATTTTGTAATTGATATAGGCAAAAGATAAGAAACACTGATAAAAAAGAACCAACGAAAAATCAGCTCGCAATACGCCGGATAAATTATTTGTTTTTACAGATATGAACACAGGATTATACGCAGCAGCAGGATTATCGTATTCGGAAGTCACGCTTTCAGATCCTTCCGCGTATTCAGCGACATCCCTTGCTTCTGCATCCATTTTATATAATAGTTGGTTCGCTCAATCGAAACCTGGCCAACTGTTTGGTCTGCAAGGTGAGTTCGGCCAATCTGTTATATGCCAATCGTTGTTATATATGCTTAACTAGGTTAAAAATTGAATCACAAATTACGCAACATGACGTGGAATTTCTACCACGATACCTAAAAACTATAGCTTATCAAATTTTCTGTTGAAGCATAAAACGTTTGGGAGCAATTCCTTCTTTTCATTATGACAAAAGATTCTAATTACCTGTTCGTAATAACTTATCGGCGTAATTCCATTTTCGCGAACAATGCCGAGAAAAGCGAAATCGGTGCGTTCTTTCTCGGCTCAAAGGGAATATTGGAGATTACTCGAGGCGTCTATAGTAACAGCTTTTCGACACGCGAACGTCACATTAACAGCTAGGGTGTTGTATCCCCTTAATTTTGCTGTATTACCGGTCAGGTGTAAAATATTTCGTTGTTCGAGTATCGAGCTTTTGTTATTTTTGTATATTAAATTGTTTAACCTTGTTCTTGTCTAACGTAGTAATATTCGGATATAGAATATGCCTTTCGACGAACGTTATAAAAATATTGCTTGCGGGGAGGAAACCAGGTACATATGAAGAAAGAAAGGTTGCTAGATTTCGAAATCTGCTTGATTACAATTACATACATGTACATCATATAAAATTACCGAGACTCATAGCTCTTGTACCGAACAAACGTGAGCGGACGAACCTGTCATTGCCTATTACATTACTCGTCGATCTAATACATGCTTAAGCAAGTTTCTTTCATATCGACTTCGTATAACTCTGAAAATAAGCGAATAATATACGTCGGAGACTTCAATCCGCCATCGTTGTTTCTCTTCTTTCGCTACTATCCGCCATGCTGTTAGAAGCCCATTTATCAGCGACGTTACTCTAACTACCTTCCGGAGAAGTGCTAAATGTCTGCGTACACTCGTAAATCTTTACTCCGTCAGTTTTCTTTCTTCGTCGCTACGTTCCCTTTTTGGCCAATAGTTCCTGGACTTCTAGGAAATATGATCAATTCGCACGAACAATTCGTTCCGATTAAATGGAAACGAGCGTCTGTTATGGCAATTCGATTAATTCGAATAGATGTATGGAAGTCGATTGATTCGTGCAAGCGTAATAACTTGAATAAAGTTACATTCCAAAGAAACATAGTCGTAAATATATACGTATAACTAAATGTTAACTAACGCTAAATAACAAATAAAGATGTCTTTGTTGTAGCCTCCTATTTCTTGTTTTCACGTAAACCATATTATTTTTTCATTTTCTCTACTTTCCTATTCGTAATTTCATTGTATTTTCTTGTTCGGTTCAGTTTCCTTGAAAATGTGTTTTATTTATAGTTTAAACATAGCGAGAGGGGAAGTCGTAGATGTATGGAAAATTGCTAAGAAGCAAAGCATCGCTATTTGTAGCAGTCTTCGATACGCTGGAAAGATTTACAAGAAAATACAAAAGGTCTTGTGTGCAAACATGCGACATCTATTTGTTGGTTTAGAGTGTAAGGGCCGAGCAGCTAACTGAACATTAAACAAGGGGAAAAAGAAGAAGTCTCTATTTCTATGTGAAGTCATCGCGATTTTCAGAATTCGAGGATAACCATTTTACGAGAAACGATTATAACCATTTTACGAGACTGGTAAATGTCAAAAAATTATATTTCAAGATGACCGTTACGATTTCTCCATTGACATCGTAATAGGTATCCGTTCTAAAGTTGGAAGGCTTTCGATTTCGTTATATTATCATATGCAATCGAATCCTTCCAAATAATAAAGTAAGCTATTTATGGTTTATTCAATTTTATCGAAGAGCATAAACGAAAAATGTACATTCTAATGTACATTCGAATATGTAACATCAACGTGTATATTTAATTAAGTAATCATTTTTTATTAAGATTATACCGTCGTGGTATTATATTTTTAATATTTGTAAACATAAATTTGTAAAATTTAATCGCTGTTAAGCCTATTTGTAGCAACATACATATTTTATTAGCATACATATTTGAAGCAACAATGAAGCTGTTAGCGTGAAAATTGTACAATTATAATTAATACGTTCTCTTTGTGTATTTTTTTATGTCAGATATACCGCAGTGTCATATTATCTAAATGTGACTAACAACGGTATAATACCTCATATAACCCCTTGAACGGAAATATGTGGAACTTCTTTGCACTATAATGATAATCGCATCCAAACGTTCCTCGGTATAAACTGTTTGTCCAGCTCTTTGCCACATTCTGCCTCGTATTGACAGTAAGATGTCACACGTTCCTCAAACAATCCCACATGTTTTAGACACGCTTGGTAACTCTAGTCGTGGTCCAATGAGCAGGCCGAATCGAAGAAAGTGGTAATTGAGTACAAGCTGGCGAAGTTAGTGAAACAATTAAGAGACATGATTATAATGTTAAATTTTTATTATCACAACTATAAATCTTCGAGAATGTCAACTGTCATCCTCTTTGGACGTGCATAGTCAATTTAATACTTAATTTCACTGAAATTCTTATGCTTACAATTAGAGGAAGATATTCCTATCCTTTAAATACTGCGAAATATAAAATGTTTTAGCGCCCAAACCGAGTGGAAGACGATCCAGAAAACCTGGGATCGACAGAAAACCACGTCAAGCATACAGTGCGAAACAGTTGGAAAGACTTGAAGCGGAATTTAAGGTATATTAAGTATATTTTTTCATTAAGATGTTTAACAACTGCGTAAATAATTTTACATTTGTTGTTTTATTGGACACGCGCAACGTTATATTAATTTCATCATTATCAAAATGAAATTTTCGACAAAGAAAGCTACAGAGTACTAATTTTGTACAAGTTGTTATCATTTACAGAACATTTTTTTCGTTTTCACCTACCATAAGCAACGAACCGATTTACAGATATTGTTCTATAGATATCGCGATTAAAATTCAACGAATAGTTCAAGTTATTGAAATATCAGAAAGTAAACTACCATACTGTGTCAGATACCGAATCCATGTGATACGAACGTTCTTGTTACAAAAGAAAAAGCTAGTAGATACTTAAAGAGGTCAACAGAGATAAGCTGACAACTTTTTCTTTCTCTATTTAACTTCGATATGTTCATAATTCTAGAAAATAATTATGAGCAAACTTCACGGTTGACTAAAATTTGTACAAAACAGTATCCATCGTGTAAGGTGTAAACATTAAACCAATTGACCTATACTTTTACACACGTGCTAAGGAAACATATTCCTATACTAAATATTTTCTGTTTAACCGTTTACTAACGTCAAAAAATTCACGCGAGTTTCGAAACGTCACTCTCTCAACGATCCTCAGTTTGTCAAATATCTTTTTACGTTATTTGTCTTGTCGAGAATTGTGGCTAAATTCGCAACTTTAAAATAAGGTAAAATAAGTCGTTTGCACTTTGAATATTCGCATCCCTTCGTTTCGATTAATTAAAATGTCAATAAAAATAGTATAAAATCTCAACACTGTGGATTTATTTTAGACGAAACATGCCCCTTAAATAAGCGATATCTGAAGTGAAATTTTCCATATGGGTTTTATGACTGTTTAAATGATAATGATAATTGATATTGGAATTCAAATAATAATTTTCTATGAAGATTCTATTGTGCAAGAAGAAAAATTGATTCGGTCGTTAGAAATGATAGAGTTGCAATCTATAAGAGAAGTTAATAGGTACGTTTCTTTTGTAGATCGACAAGTATTTAAGCGTGAGCAAACGAATGGAACTGTCGAAATCCCTAAATTTGACAGAAGTACAAATAAAAACATGGTTTCAAAATCGTCGCACCAAGTGGAAGAAACAACTTACCTCCAGATTGAAGATTGCCCAAAGGCAAGGGCTTTTCCCATCGGCATACTTTCCACCAGCTCAGTACTCTTTATTACCGTACTACACTACGCCGCTTGTGTTTGGAACTTCAGCGTCAGATGACGCCAATATTAACGCGATGGCGATACCATCACGATCTGTGGCATCATCGCCGGATGCTGTTTGAACGAATATCGATTCGAACTACTTAGCCGACATGAGACACTAGCGCGAATCAAGTGCAATGTACCTCGTCTGTGGTGCGATTAAGACTCAATTTCTCGATTCAACGTATATACTTACGATGATTTCATACTGACGACTGAAGACATGCTGCACGTCTAGCGCATATATATTTTCTTTCTAATAGTTCTAATTGTTAGTTAAACAGCTGTAAAATACAAATTTATGTTACAAAAGATGCATGAGGTAAACATTTTGTGTACATAAATTACAATTACAATAAATAAAACATGAAAAGAATCTTTGCTTGTCTCGGAGTATGATGTATTTGTCGAATGCTCAGTGGAAGAAAGTTAAACGACGAGGGAAGGCACGAGGATTAAGCTATCCGGAATAAAAACTTTTCCCCGAGAATCAAACTAATTTATTTATATAGTATTATAAAAGATATGCAAGAAAGAAGAATTATACACGACTGTGTTTAAGTTACAAATAGTATTAGGTAAGATACCTAATACTATGTGCGTAGGAACGCGCATAGGTCTTCCTTGAATCAAACGAGGAAAGGACTTTTCTGAACGTTATTTGGATTGACTTTTCGAGACGAGCTCAGGTGCTTTATAAGAATCTTCGTCAACAAGCAAAGTTTCAAATCTTCACCCGTACGGACGTGTGAAACTGAATATCTTTTTATCAAATAAAACGTTTTTTTCGTTTGTCATCGATTTTTTATCATTTTACGTTAGATTAGCGTCGGTTACGCAGTTGGCCCCACGCTTTGCTCTACATTGTGGTATATTATTATGTTTCATCGATTTATCTGTTCCGCAAGCAACGGTTCGTACTTTTGGATACGCGGGAAATTTTAATCTTGGAAGAATATTAAGCTTTTTATTAAGCTTTAACTTCGGCCTTGACCTTTTGCCCTTTTTTTTATCAGGGTGCAGAGTACCCATATCGCGCATTTTTACCTTAACAGACGACTGTACGGTTCTAACGTGCATAGTTGGGCTACAACTTTTGTCAGAGGTTAATGTTTCTTTGGTAGATGCTTGTATGGACATATGGAACTTTCCTATCTTAGACATTGCTGCCGCGATCGCCATTGTATTTTGAGCGCATAGATAACAACAGCTTTTGGTGAAATCTATCCCTAACTCGGAAGCATGATCATCGATTACTTTCTCTTCCTGATCCGTTCGAAACGTACGCACAGGTGGTTCAGAAACATCTTTCTTCTTCTTCTTCTTCTTCCTCTTCTTGATTTCCCTTGCACCTTTCGATTCATCGAATCTTTCATCCTTCTCTTCTCTCGAGGTTTCCCTAACTACGTCTTCGTGTTGTACCGGAGAAACGCGACGTTCTTCGTATCGTGTCGGTGAAACACTACGTTCTTCGCTAAAAGTAGCCTTTTTTTTCTTTTTCTTACGCTTCTTACATTTTTCTTTCAAACGTTTAAAGAAATCTGACTTGGATTTGCGCGCTCTGACTATCTTAGCTTTTTTCTTTCCGCAACATTGGGTGCACCATTGGTAAATCTTCTTAGCTACATTATCAAGCCTTTTGTTAGCCGTAGAATTTGCAGTTTGAACGTCCGCTCTTCCCCTTTCTCCCGTTCCTTCTTTTCCTCGAATTTTCCGAGAATTCGAACCTCTTTCCGATACTGGTTGTGCTGTTACGGAACGAAATTAATCATCTAATAAAACAGAATTATGTTTTACGCAATAAATTTACTTGAACTGTATTCCGATGAATTTCGCGCAACGGTCTGTGTAGGTTTAAAACCATTTCTTTCTTCGTTATTCCGTCTATTATATTTGGGATATTGATTTATATTTGCGAATTGAATCTCTGACATCGTTGTTATTGAACAAGACAGAGCGGTATAGTATACTGGTATTATGGTTCAACGATTAAGTTACAATTAATCGATATTGGATGCATCTACTGTCAAGAAAAGATCGCATTTCCTTCTATATAAAAATTTGTATATTTTTTATTGTGTACAGCTTTCGCAAAGATAATTTTATCAACGATGAAAGGTTAGTTTTTTATTTGTATAGTTACATTTGTATCAATTATAATATGTACTTGTGTATTATTAATAACAAAATTATTTACCGAAATCTTGTGCAAACGAACAATGAATCATGTCGTGATAGGTGATATTAAAATTTGGTCCATATTGGGATTTTAAAACTCCCGGTTACATGTGAACTCGAAGGGCGCCCAACCACATAAATGTAAAAGTTTCTATTTCCGCGTAAGCTTAGCACGCGTATTTTTATCAGAGAGGAAATTTACTCCCTGTTTTCATCTTGTGCTTTGAAAACATTCCCATTAGTTTACAGATTAATCATCAATTACTATTTTATAAAGCAATACGATAATTCGTGTTTTGTATCTGTTTATGCTCATTCTCCTTCCATATGATGTATTTTTAACAGCTGCCGAAGAACATCGATGAAATTGAAATGAAAATTGATCGATAAAATTTGTGTAAAAATGCCTGTACTTATTATTTAATATGATATGTACTGCAATATTTATTTCGATGTTAGACGCATGTTTACACGCAATAAAGAATTACGTAAGAAACGATTAAGCTGGACCAGGCTGAACGTTTAACGTCACTGGTTATGATCGTGAACACGAATGACGTCACACGAATGGCGTTTAGGATAGCACGTATGGAACAAAGTGGTAACTGTCGCCCTCTGACGATAGAGCGACAAACTAACGGTACATGATAAACGAGACAGGGGAATCAAAGTCGCAGCGGTGGTAGGACTGTCAGTGGCAACGGTGGCGACTAGCCGATGTCGTGTGTGTGTTTTGTTGCTGATGCGATGCGTCAGCTAAATCTCAAATCATCTGGTAAAAGAGTGTGAGATAAAGAGCGGTCAGCTGTTACAACGATTGTGAGACAGCGAGGCCAAACGAATGGCAGAGAAGTAAATAGTGAAGAAATATAGGAGAAACGAGAAAGTCGAATATCGTGCAACGGAAAAAAGGTTACGAGGGGCGGATCGTCGATGGTAAGGACTGTCCGCGTGCAAGTGATAATATCGGTGGAAAACGATGGCGTAAGTTGGTCAGCTCTGAACCGAGACGTGCCGTGTGTCCTGTGTGCCGTGGCCGTCCGTCATTTTCTCTCGGTTCCCGAACGACGCGTGTGATTAGGTTGCTCCGTAAAGTCGCGCGCGCCAACAACAGTACGCGTTCCTAACGTAACGTAACGTCAGTGAAAACACCATCGGATGTGTGCTGCTGTGTACCCGATCTAGTTGCTATGCAGGCTGAGTGCTGAATACACTGGAAATATTGGTTTGTCTTTGATCACGGTGCATCGAGTGTACGAGGTTTTGCAACGTTTTGTCGGTTGTCGCTACGTCGCGTTCCCTGTATCGTCTTGTTGGAACTGTTGCCGATTACCACTCGCTGCTTCCTCGCGTCGTCGCGTTGTTGTTTTGTTTATTGTTGTTTGCGCGTATTCGCGAGGTGGTGCCAATATCTAGCCAACGACTTCTCATCGTGGGAGAGAATATGGTTACGATGATCAGTGATACGTGTGGATATGTTCTTTTTCTCCTGTTGCTGTTGCTGGTTCCTTATATCGAAAGCGGTAAGCGTATATAAATTTAATTTGCTTCGTGCTTCTTGACATACGTTCAATCATCACGATAGAAATTAATTAAAATCGTTAATCGCGCATCGATAGGTCGGTATTTCGTGCAAAATGCACGTTCTTATGTTACTTAATCTCTAGCATGTGAAGTGTGCTATTGGCCCGATGACATACGCATACGCGCCTATCTATGCCCATATACATGCACAATATATGTGCGGATCCACATCCGTGTCCAGTATGCGTGTGTGTCTCGTCCGTCTCCACGTCTCATGAATCATCCTTTCACGAAGAGCGTGTCTCGCACATTTCTCTCGGATTCTTTCAAAGGAAAACCAAGTGCGGTGCCTGTTTTTTGAGAAGGCCTGTACTTTTTCTCTTCTTTTTTTTTTTCTGCATTAAAATGAAATTGTCGACCATGCGAAACCGTATTCCATACATATGCCGCTTCTTCGTGTCAATATACGATTTTGTCGGTTTTTATGTACTGAAATTATATTCGGTGTTTGCGGAGATGCAACATTTTACACTCTACGTTTATAAAATACAAAGGTTGAGCTCGTTATGCGTCTCAATCTTTGACAAAGAATTTTTTTTAAACTTGAAACACGGATTTCCGTTCTATTTCCAAGAACGGAAAGACACACTAAGCGGGTTTTCCTGACTCACAATGAATTCGTTGAAATCGTAGATAACGTTTCTTCGAATATTTATATCGGAGACTCGTAGACCGTGACAAATACGGTTTATCTTTTTAATTTTCCAATTTGATTTAATACGTGCGTATAATTAAATACGCGCGCGCGCGTGTGTGTACACGTACATGTATATGCATATATCGCGCATTGGAAAATCATTTATTTATCGGGAATTTTCATTCGTAGATTTTTCGACCTACATCTGCGAAGAATTTCTGTGTTTGATAAAGAGAGACACTCTTCTCCAGAGTGTAAATCGTAAAATTACCCCTGCCGGAAGTTCCAATTAAGGACCACTAGCTCACGTATGTGATGGTGATACTAGTTATATACTCGCGAGCGCGCCACTACGTTATCTATCTGAAACTAAAAGCCAAGCAGAAAAAAACTATTAGAGATTATTATATTAGAGAATCGGAATTTTGAAACAATCTGGTCTTTATAGCGACAGTTTCTCTGATTTTAAACCGTTAAAATCATTAAAATGTTTAACGATTTTGATATGACTTTGATCTTTATAATGTGTAAAAAGCATAATTTACATGCACAGTTACACGTTACATGTAGTAAGTCGAACATGTTGAATGGCGATGAGGATATTAGCAGCTGCCGATAAAATGGGTAACTAATATTTATTAGTTTGACGTATGATAAAACGTTGAAAAAATATCCATCCGTTAGCGTCCGACGGCAAAGGGAAACGAGTTATCGCTATCATGGAATATTTTTCTGGCAATTCCGATCGCCAAGAGAAGAAGGGAATGTGAGCAAAAGGCGGCATCGATTCGCGCAATGCATCTAGAATATAAAGACGCAGTTAACCGTGATAGGTAAGTCGTTTTGTTGGCTTCGGGGCCGTATCTCAAGGACAAAGGATCGATTTTTCTTTTCCCAAGTTTTCAATTCTTCGGTGAAACTCTCTTACGATGCCCGTAGAAAGCTGTAGCAACTTTGGGAAATCTTCAAGCGCGGCACGTTGCGGCCATCTTCGTATATTTCATTCGAGAAATTGCGTTGGCCTTTGGAAAATGCAGGATCGAGAATCGAGTAACATAAACGTTTCACGTCGGAAATTTCACGTAACATTTTTCGTGTAGTTGTTCCACCTAAGACCAGACTTTTTAGTTTCAGGACGGTCTAGAAACGTAGTAACCTTTCGTGCAGCTTCGTTGATACGCACGCTATCGAATACAACTTGGACGATGATAGATCGTCCCTTCGGCTAGATCGTATACTTATTTTGTTTAAGTGATTTATAAAATCACACGCGCACGAGCAACGGTTTTACGTCTAATAAAATTTTATTTTATCTTACAATTAGTAACTTTACTTCGAGTTATTTCAACGTGCATTTTTCGTGTCCAATACCAAAAATGCACTTCGTCGAATTACGTGTGTAATCTACAATTAAGAAACGAATATATGCCAACTTTTTCCGTTTAATAATTCGATTTGTTTATAGGGAAGTTGTTGGTTTCAGTGAGTAGATACTGAGAGATGGATTCGATATTCGTACTGCGGTTGTCCGTAAAGCAAGCTTACTGCACAAGTTCGATAGCGAATTCAGTTAGTTAGTCAGGTTCGGCTTCTGATTTCTAACGTAATTAACTCGGTATTAAGCCGTGGTTGTCTTGTTCATAGCAAATTCAAGATTATTACCTTGTCGTAGTATATACATATGTCAGTTTTGCTTGCGCGTTTTATATCGTGATATTTTTAGTATCGTGAAAGTCCCGTGTATACATACGTGTATGTATATGTAGTGTAATTGAGGATAACGCCAGGATAAGATTCGGATTAGATCTTTACATTTTTTCAAAGTATGGTCGTAGATATTTGTGTCTTGTTTAACGAAAGGGAAGAAGAAAGAAAGAAAATGGCTTGCCATGTTATTATTATTTTTTAATGGCTCTATTTCGTTGGTTGCGTGCGAAATCGCTAGTATTGCGGAAATTCTTTCATTCTGAAAAGGGATCTTTTTCTTTGAATTATTTTATTGCTGCGCGCGACGTAGATAGAACTATTTTCCAGTTTCCCGATCATCAACAACTTCGTAATTGAAATTGAAATGCGAAAATAGCGTTGAAAAATATCCTGCGGAAGCCGGTTTCGGTAAGGTCAATGCTTTCGTGCGGGTTCTAGATGAGATAGACACGGCCGTGAACACTGCTCTCTCAACAGCGGGTGAATTCGCGACGGAAACGTGACGAAACGGTTGTTATCCAGTTGTGTTGCATCACTTTTACCTCGTTGGACTTGTTCTTTGCGGACCGCGTGCTGCCGCGTCATCATCCAGGACATACATACATACATACATATGTGAAAGAACGAAAGTCCAATAGCAATACCGCATCCCTTTGTGAAACTCAAACTTTTGCGTCTTTCGTACGTTTGACCTTAAATCTTTGCTTTTCATTCGATATTATCCATAGGAGAACTACGTAAATACATTAAAATACCCTGTAAATATATTCTACATAAATATAATAGGTAGAATACAAAACAGTTCAAATATTTAGTACAAAAATAGGTTTTTTTCTAGAAACAAATTTATGGACTCTAGATCGTAGAAGACGAGAAGAAAATGTTTCTTTGTTATCGAAATGTTCTTTCGCGTGGTCTCTACTTCCTGCATACCTAGCTTTTAGGTATCGATAGGCTTGACTAAAATGGAAAGAAAAGATAAAGATTATATACAACGTTTTTAGCAACTTTGTCGCGCATATCGCTGTTTCAGCAATTTTTTAATTTGTGGAGTCATGATGTAAACGTATTTCTATTTGAAGCCAAAGAAAATATAGGTTTAATGCGTGGCTGGTAAATTCAGAATTGTCGTATCCGTAAGAAACTAACGATGAAGTAACGACAAAAACGAAAGTAGCAGTTTGACAGTCTTTTGGCACGCATATGCGATCGTAATTCATAGATCTGTTTTCAACTTTTCAAACAGATGGTTCGCGATTAATGGACTCTCTGGGCTCTTTCTCCTAAGTGGGTACTGTCACTCACCCTTCGCGCAAGCATTATCATACGCTCATACAGCCACATGTCAGAACCAAACAGATGTTCTTATAGTCAGGGGTGTTAGCGTAACCCATACCTAATAGATTGTGCAACAAAGTTCCCCATACAAATCTAGTTTCTGCGATTTTCTTCGGTACATAGCCGGGTACATGGTTGAAAATTCGATAACTTGAGTTTACTCGTTAGCTTAGTCGTTTGTTTAGTCATTCGCTTAGTTACGTCAAGATCAGCCAAGTCCTAATTTCTTTTCTTGCTGCCACGTGTTTTCATATGATTTCAAAAATGCAAATATCTATTCTAAATTTCTTAAAATATTTAATACTCGCAAAACGGAGTTTTATGCGAAATAACGGTGGACTAACTTGTACCATTAAAATAGTATAATATCGTTGGAAAATGCAATAAATTTGAAAATGTATAATTAGTACAGCAAATCAAGGAGGCCGAAGCGATCGTCTTTGTCCAGAATGTTTAGGAAGATGAACTTTAGGAGGAATTTCTGGGCAGGGATATAGAAGGATCCTGGAGAATTCAGAATTCCCGAATCAAGGGGATCTTATCTCTAAGGTATTCCGTGTTCGGGAATATAGGTGGTCGTCCTGAAACTTTCAACTCGGCATTCCTGGCACAACCGAGCTATTCGGCTTGGCTCAAGGAGCTACAGGGTTTACCCAAGGATATGCAAACGCGTACGATAGTTCACCACCGTGCCAGGTCGTATGGTCTTTTCCAGATTCTCAGCTTTTTGCATCGCATACAAGAGAATACTTCTAATTCGGTCGTGGAAAAAGAAAAACGACGTTCGTTGTTACGCAGTTTGACGCGGTGTTTCTTTGGCCCGTCCGATCTGACGCGAAGCACCATGTAAAAAATCGACCTGGAAGAGAATTTCGCGAGTTGCGTTTCCGATTCGTAAAGACGATGTTATTTTACTTCGATGGGTCACGACCGTCTAGAGGAGAAGTTCGCAAGGGAAAAAGCGATTGGGAAGCTTTTGGAGACCGTCCAGATTTTTGATTAGGGCAGGTTCGACGGTGGCCAAGTTATCGGTGGCTCGTTAATCAACATCTGATTTACCGTCTGCTGGCGGAGCCGGCGCTCCAAGTTTCTAGGAAAACACGCAGTCGCGGAGTTTCGTTTTTTCAGGGGGAAGTTGTAAGTGAAAGGTCAGTCGAGCCGGGCGTGGGAAGAAAGTCTGAAAGGTAGTTTTTACCATCGAGTTGTTTTTCAGAAAATCGTGTTTCTCTTGTTAGATGCATTACGTTTACTCTAGATATCCGCCGATTTAAGTTTCACCATTTTGCCAGTCCGTTTTCGGATAAGAGTTGTATAGCGCGAGGAAAAGTTTCCTCGTTTGACTATAATTCAAACTAGACTGGCGATTAGTCGCAATATTATCTGCTGTTGCGCAAAATCTTCAAAATAGTAAAGAGCAGAAGAAAGTTTGGACTATCCATATTGGCATAAATAACGTGGTGGATAATACACACCTTAAAATTCTCACGATAGAACGGGAATATTTACCGAAAAGAATTTTATAAATAGGAGAAACAACGTATTTCGTTGGAAGCTATATATATATATATAGTCTCTTTGTGTACGAATGAAAATTTTGAACCAAAAAATTCAGACAAAAGATCGACAATATCGGTGAGATATGGTTTTGCCCTTCGTGGCTGAATACCTGATGTACTTTGCGTGGAGGTATCTAACCGCGCATGCGGATGGACGTTTCTTTCTACGATTACTCTCGCTGGATGTTGTCGATCTAATTGCACGCATACTTGTATATATTTGCGTCGCAAAGCGAGAACACAACCGTGTGAGAAATGAATCTGCCGATAGCTTTCGCCTTTCGTCGTCCTATTCGCTCGTGGTTCATATCGGATATTCATATCGGAGATATCGCGGTAGGTAAATTCGTTCGTCGATGCGAATAAAACTACGTACGACGAACGAGTATTTTCATTCGCGATGATTATATCGCACTGCACAATGGTGTCGCATGCCCTTCAGGAAATAGTTGTAGGTTTAATAACTCGTTTTTCCGCGGACGAAAGTGCATTTCATTCGAATAGTCGGGCGAAAAGACTTCAACGATCGTCCACCGATATTCGAAACTTTTGATTGGGAGGTCAGGACAAAAATTGAGAATACTTAGCTAATGAATCTTAGCGACTACCATTGAGCAACTCGTATCGTAATTATCAGAAGGATTTGGGATTTGTAATTTCCTTCTATTTCGAGGCGTTTATTTCGAACGCGATTTTCTCGGTGATAACGGCGAGCATAACGAGGATAAGAAAATCGTTTGCCATGGAAATGTTTTAAAACGTAACAAATTTTGCAAGTTTAACGGATCGTAAGTTTAAAGATCGTATGTTCAACCACGCTACGTTTACGCACTTTGTAGCCTACAAGTTGACGATCGTAAGTCAATCAACGGTTGTTCGTTCCATTTTGGTTTCTTGGTTATACCCGCGAGGTTTCGGTGTGAAATGTTCCTTCCTTTAATGTTATAATAGTCAGCCTGTAGATGTAATGGTCCGGGAATAATGCTCGAAAGTTCCTCGCCCGTTCGTGGACTATCTGGCCGATATAAATCCTGTCTATCTCGTAATCGAAATCCATGCCGGCGGCACTCTCCTCCCCTATAAGCGATCCTTTGTTCTCGACTTAAATCTTTGAGTTTAACCGAGCAACCCCCTGATTCTGAAATTCCCACGAGGACGAAACCCAAGAGAGATGTTACCTCAACGTTTTACGTATTTACGTATCCCGAGTGCAATGATATTCCCCACGTAGAGATGCCAGAGTCATTAGAAAGTAAGAAAACTGAGCTTTAGCCATTCAATTTTCCACGATCCGCTGAAATCGGACGCGACTAATTCTTCCTACAGTTTAGCACAGACTAGTACAGACTCGCTGTAACGCGTTATTCGAAAGTGAATTGTTACCGATGTGTCCTTTGATACGCAGAGTTGCTGAAACTTCATTTTCATCATGAATGGAAACGTTTACGTAATAATGCTCCTCTGGTGAATCGCGTTTTGTAACTTTCGTAGGATAATCGTCGATACTGGCGTTACCGAGGACTACGCACATATATTCGATGAATGGCCGTTATGACGACGCAGAGCGTCTCGCGACGTATGCGTAAGGTCAGGAAACACGTTGTCGAAGCTGATCGAAGCAGGTTAATTTTCTACATCCATTCGGCGATTGGCACACACGCCGTAAGAAATATCAACGTCGTAGATACGATCATAGGTGTTGCGATGTCGTGGACATAGTCATCGGGGCATTGTAAATTTCCGGTACGTGCCGCTTCCCGTTCCTCTTTGTTTGTCTTCACTGGTAAAAGCGCGGCGCGTCGATCGACCAAAATAATATCGGCTAATTCAACTTTGCGAGCGCGCACCATGCCCCGCATCCCAATATTTACCCTTTCTCTGCTTCTTTCCTCATTCTTGTCCTTTTCATTTCCTTTCTTCCCCTTCTACCTGACTTTGTTGCTTCTATTATTCGCTCGCATTCCCAACCTTTTCTTCTTCGCGATTCAGAGTTGCAATAAATTGGTCTCCTATTATTTCTCCTTTCTCTCCGCTTAAGTCGTTCGAAAGCCGGAAACGAAATTTAACCGCCCTTATTACGCAGTCATTATAACTTGCATTTTCGTTAATGCCCTTGAAAAAGCAGGTGGTTACGCGAAAGCCGACAAAAGTTGGTAAGAAATTAAAAGCACCGAAATTAATGCGGCAAGTTTTGCATGCGAGATAAATGCAAGAGTCTCCCAAGAGTCATGATACGAAACGTGCATCGTTCCAGAAATGTCCGACTTAATTTAGAGATCGTATGACAATCGTGACTGCGATAATATCGAAAATTATTGAACAAAGATTCTTTAGTAATCCCAAGTCCGCGCTGTTCGATAAGCGCTTGCGTTCGTATTCTGCTTGTGCACTGTATACGCAGCGATTGCACCAGATAAAACCAGAAAATATGTCCGCACATCGATGTAACGCAATTTTTGATATCATCTGTTCAAGTACACAGGTACAGAAATCTTCCGTTTTATGCATTAATTATTTAACGTATAACAATTAAATTTATCAGTGGTATAAAACACGACGTTAGCATATTGACGTTATTTCGCTCAATTTCTTTATCGTTATTTTAAATCAACTACCGTGCGGAAAATCTTACATGTTAAATTTTTACATATTTTATATATATGTCTATATATTAGGTCTTTATATATGCATTAAATGCTGATATAAATATGAAATAAGTGTTATTATATAGTAACATGTGAGGTCTGATCTTGTTGTATCAATTCTTTTAAACCTATTTTTCTTTTAATAGAAATCTTTCTCTCATTCGTATTTGTACGATTGTAACTTCTTAACACTTTTACACATAAACTCGTCTTTTTTACGAGAATGCGTCGATATAATACTAGATAATTTTTTTTGGCACTGTCGTAATCACCGTGAGGATTGTTATCAGGTGTTGCGTTTTTCCCCTTCCGTAGATAGTAAACACTATTCGAAAAGTATAGAAGCAACTATCCAATTTCGAATATTCGCACTGATAGGACTTAATTGTCTCACTTTGAATCGCAAGCCGCGAGTGCTCCAAGTCGGTCGAGATTCGATAACATGATTCACCAACGAAGGATACGTGTCGCCTTTGTCCAAGTAATCGAGGTCTGTCCTATCTTTCCTCGCTATCTCCGCGCTGAAGATGTTCCATGACTATTCGCAAGCTGTGCCTTTTCTCTCTCTCCTCTCTTCTCTCTTCTCAATTTTCTCGTCGTATTTTTTTCAAACTAATTTCGTTTCTTGATTACTACATTTTTTCATAGATTTCGGTGTAACGAGCGTAGCGTTAAAATAAAGCTTTCCGTTTGAGATTCGTGGCATGCTCGAATTCTTTGGAATCGCGATAAACTCACACTCTCGTTGTTTCGTACGGGTTAGACCTAGGTGCGACGTGGATAAAACGACTTTTCGAATTTCCGAAAAACACAGGGATACGATGCAGGCAGCTGGATGACCGAAATGGATGAGTGATTCGATTTCAGTACATAGGGGTTGTGTCGAACGCTACGGACAGTGCGCATTTAATTAAATTTTTGTTTTCCTCTTGCTTCCCCCGTACATCTCTTTTTCTGTTTTTTTTCTTTTTTCTTTTTTCTTTTTTATTTTTTATTTTATTTTTCTCTGTCTCATGGTACGTATACACAATAATACAGTGTCGAAAGAGTTCGAGTGTATTTTCATCGATCGATACAGTTGCACATTGCTCCCCAACGGATATCTAGCATATTTTTTCCTTTCGGAATTCCAAAACTATCTTTCTTTTGTATAAATTTTTCAACTTTAATTTTTTCTGCTCTTTCTTTCGATTCTTCTAATTTCGTTAGTTGCGCTTTCAGGACAGCTCGATCAAAGTTTGAAGTTTAGGAGACTCGATACTTGAAAGATATTTTCAAAATATATAGAGGTTTGGAAATCAAACTTTAACCAGTGCTCCAATATTTTTGAAATTTACTGCGTTTAAGAAGCGCAACAGTGATTTAGACGTTCAGTTACGCATGCTTTGGGTTTCTACAACCTGTAATAACCGCGATACGACGTGATTTAAATTTTCTAAATATCGAAACATCGCTGTATCACAGGAGCCTGTAACTGTATTTAACTTACATAAAGTTTCGATCGTTTATGTTCGATTGAAAGAAAGCATTTCTTTCAAAATTTTTTCGTTTGATTTACGGTATAGATTCCTAGTTAACAGAAATGTTCTGGCTTGTTACTGTAAATAATTCGTACACGTTGGACTCGGCAGGAATTTTTTCTAGCTCTATCGATTCATCTATCGTTCATTAAAGAACATAATATCGTAGTGGAAGTTAATATTACGGCAATCGATATGCCGTATGGCGAACCATCGGAACAGTTTGTGATTGCGTGCCGTTTGAAAACGAGTCAGGTCCGGTGAGTGTGGAAAACCGCACGCGCCTACAGAAAATCAATAACGCAGCCTCCACATGCCTGGCAAGAGAAGAGTTTTCCTCCTCTTCATGGAATACCATTGACAATGCGTATCATTTTTTCGTGATAACGGATATCCCTAGCGAGATATAAGATACAGGATATACGATACAAATTATCCGATAGCTTCAAGTCTTTATCTTTTAACTATCGACTTAATACTTTCGTTATGCATAACGAAACTTGCAGTTTTCAATTGGAAGCATTTGTTAGATCAATGTTTCAAAGACTTTTGAAATTTCTATCTTTTCATAACGATTTTTATTGACTTACGTAAACTTATACAAAAATTAGGCTTGCGGGATGTTTCACGAATTAATTTCAGTTGAAAGGAAATATGAACGTATCTGTACCTGTATGACTAAATTAGTTTCAAGTATTAATTAGTCCTTCATTTTGTCAAATATTTTTAAAAACACCCGTATTCTTCTTCTCAAATTTGTTAGTCAATTTTTTCGTCTCTCTCTCTCTCACACACACTCACTTACTCACTCAAATTGTTTATTTTTCTTTGTTAGACAGCTTTGTGAAAGAATAAGTGCGCGCGCGTGTGTACGTATATATGTTGGGGTTTGTTGGTTAACGGTAGTACTTCGCGTTCCACGTGTATGCCATCATCGTTGATGGACCGTGGATTAAGATGTTTGATAAAGCTCCATAAAGTAACAATACTTTTACACCATTTGAAAAATATACGGCAAATCGAGTGAAGCGTATGTCTCTCTTAGTCCTTTGTTCACGCCTGAAAACGCTGTATAAATGCCAACAAGAGAAAAATACAATACGATAACGCGAATTCTCGCCGAGAGACAGAAGCGAAAACAGATCTTTTATATTTTCACAAATGTAATTTCTGTGAAGTTGCTGCTTTATACTTTTAGTATCGATAGACGATCTGGTCGCGCGTGTGTAAAACAATGGTAACTCGATGTTCGTATCATCCGTGAAATTACGTTACCGCTCGCTCGTATTTTTCATGATTAACGAAAAAGCGAGAGTAGCGTGGCTATGTGGATCCTGCTAGCTAAAACAACCAACAAGAAATTGATAAGCGAGATGATATCGAGGAAGGAAAATGAAACGGACGAGCTGGAAACTAAGAAAACAGACGGGAAAGACGACGATGAAAACGGGCACTGAAAAAAAAAAAAAAAAAAAAGTAAACGAATAGGAAAACGAAAAAGTGTCGTGTTGTTCGCGCGCGATCCTCCTGCAGAAGAATTGGATTAAGCGAGAATCGAAGCAGAGAATCGGAAATAAGAAGTTCATGGTAGCAGGGATAGAACTCATACTAGGTTAAATTAAGTCACGTCGAATAGACGGGGTAACGTTCGTCTCTGTTAATTGACTTTTCGACTTGCAGCACTTCTCCTTGCAATTAGAACAGGCCGATTTCTTATTATTTTACGCCTCGTTGCTTTCCTTTGTGTCTGACATCGGAATTCAACGCAAATTGTAATTTTTTTACGTCGTTGTTGACTTTGGTTGCGTATCATCCTAATATCATTGTTATAACATCAAACGCGCGAGTTCATTAAAAATCTCAAATATTTCGGACGAAATGTTCGCTCTATGAGACATAGATGTCGACAATGCGAGATAATTATCACTTGCAAATTCATCTCTCCGAACAGTACATCTATTCTTAAAGGGTTTTAATTAAGTCGTATGTCCATGTAAACTAAGTAGATCCACTTTCTCGCGAAAAGAAACGTTTCATTTTCCTTGCATTCTATTTTTTGCGTTTGCATTAACAATTGGTTGATTTTTAATTTTAAAAAGTGTTAAAAATAGTTATTTTCAGATATCTTTCTACTAAAAGTTTTAAACTTATAACTAATAACCTTTGTACAATATTATGTAATTCCTACTTTTAAGAAAGAATTTATTAACGAATGTTAGTAATGTTGAAGTGGTCAGCACTTCTGGAAAAACTCTACATCTGTACTGTTTAGTTTCCTCAGTCACTGAAGCCATTAAGAGTGCTTAGACAATAGACAAGCGTCGAGTTCTAGAAACGTCGATTTCGCTCCGTTATCTCATCTACATAAAGAAGACGGCATGCGTGATCATTGGCGCGAACCGTGGTGTGACCCGAGCTTAGTGGGGGTCGTCTCCCAGAGAAGACAAAGGAAAAAATCGAAGGGCGATCAGTATCATTTGTGGATTCAAACGGAATGCCTCGAGAGGTCTGATGAATAAAATTAAAGTCGCTTTTACAATTTATCCACGTGTTCTTTAATCCATACAACCGCAATAACCTCATCAGGTTATGGACCCAGGGTTGTGAATCGTAGCAACGCGAAGTAAATAAAGTGGTAAACTGTTGTGCTTAGTAAAGTGACTGATAGTGCAAAGAGGAAGAAAAAATGGAATCAGCGGGTGCGAAGATCGAGATGTTGCGTGGCGAAGAAAACTGGCTCCAGTGGCGTTTTGTCATGCGTATGTGACATTAACCACATCTTAGTCCACATCAGAGACCGGGACGCGCTTCGGAACCGATAGGGTGATGATAGAAATAAATATGTGGCGGCACTCGGCGACAACGTATGTCGGCGAAACGAAGTGCCTAATGAACCCTCAATATCCCAACGGTCCTTTCGCCGAATATTCGAGAACGCCTAACAAACGCGTGGATAGTGGGGATATTGAGGGATGACAAAGAAAAGAAACAGATGAGTTCAAAAGTGAGATTGTAAGGGCTCAGTCTTAAAAGGTCGCTCCTAGAGTTCGGAACTCAAGTGTAAACTAAGTGCAAAGAAATAAATTCTGTATTTTCATTTCATCATAATTTTTTCTTTTTGTCTTTTAAATTTCGTCTTCGATTTTTCTTTTCCCTTCCTTTTTTTTTTATTATTTTACGTGACACGTACACTGTTGGAGGAAGATGACGACCTGATCAACGTGTGTGAAGGGAATCTGTGTCATCCAGGTAACAGCGCGGAGAAAGCAATTACCCGCGAAAGATTTTTGAATGCAGATCGAGTAGCGAGAAAATTAATTGTGACCTCGGTAGGAAGGAAACCGTTGGATCTTCTTTTATGTCGCACAACAGCACATGAAATGTGGAAAAAGTTGAATGCAGTATGACATGAAGTCGGATGAGAATCTAAATATGGTCCAGAAGCAGTTCTTCGATTTTAAGTGGGAAGAATCTGAAAATGTCTCTCGCAACTTATCAAAGTTGGAGCTGATAGCGGCGAAGATGAAAGCCTTGGGAGTGAAATTGGCGAGAAAATGCTGATAACACGCATTTTATCGGTGTTACCAAACAAATTTGACCATTTTTACAGTGCGTGGGATTCGGTGGAAGAAGGAAAGAAGACCTTAGACAGACTTAATACCAGGCTGATGACGGAAGAAACCAGATGGAAGAAGGACGACCAGGAAACATCGGTGGCTCTGGTAACAAAAGGGAACAGCAGAAGCAGTCAAGCAAACGTGAGTACGAGAAACAAGGACCAAGCTGCTTCAATTGTGGAAAAGTTGGCCATCTAAAGAAGGATTGCTTTAGATGCTTTATATGCGAAAGGAAAGGCCACGACAGTAAAAATTGTTTTAAAAATAATAAAAGAAACAACAGTACAGACAGCCAGGAACCCAAAAATCAAAATCGAAATCACAGCGAAATTGGTCTATTAGGAAGCACCTCAACGATACAAGCAGTAAACCATGATGTTTGGATAATCGACTCGGGAGCTACGGATCACATGACAGGACGACAAGAGTGGTTCAGCGTCTTCGAAAAATTCGACAACACGGTGAAGATAGAGATCGGCGATGGATACGTTCATGGATGCGTGCGGCAAAGGAAAAGATCGAAGGGCGATCAGTATCGTTTGTGGATTCAAACGGAATGCCTCGAGAGGTTCTGGTGAATTAAATTAAAGTCGCTTGGTCTATTCATACTTGTATCCATTCGTACTCATTAAACATATTTGTTACTTTTACAATTTATCCGCGTGTTCTTTAATCCATACAACCACGATAACCTCAACAAGTAACCCTTGATAATTTATCTTAGAATGGAAGTTTATTCCTGTAAAACAAAATGTATGATACGTAATATGTATGTATGTATTTCGGAAATTAGGGAACTTGATGTGCGAACTTGGTGTATTTTAAAGGCGAGTTATTGCCAGAAGCAGTTGGAAAGTTATGCGATTAAGGAAAATATTAGCCCGCAACTGCATAGTATATTTATTTCTTTTTTTATAAATAGGTAAAGCTTTCATCGTTTTTCTTGTTTGTTCGATGTATATATATATAAATTTTTGGCCGTCCCACTTGAGCCGTCTCCCTAAATCATCTCTATCCTTTAGACGTTTCCTACCGCCATCATTTTTCTCAATTTGTACATTCGTGATCATCATTTTTCTTTTGATTATTAAATTATCAAGTTCACGGTCTACGCCATAATTCTTAATATGTTGGCGATAGGACGGGTTTCTCAACTTTGTATCGCAACAATCTGTTTTAATCGGTCAATTTTATGGTTGCCGATTAACATCGGCCGTGGCTATTCATGGATTATACTAAACTGCGGTGAGACTAAACTCGAAAACTTGACAGCATCAACATGCCATCTGTTGGTAGTTAAAATAGAAGGGTAGGCAGCAGGGTTACGGCGAAATTGAATCAATAAATTCGCTCTCTCCGAATGCCCCTATTTCATCCAGCTCTTCAATTGCCGCTCCAATCATGTACTAATCCAATCTTCCAATCTACCGGTGCACGTTCGGCGAAACTTTTTATCTGTTTGTGTTTTTGCATTCGTTTGTTGCACGTTCATACACGCAGCCGTACGTATAATCGACATAATTTTTAAATTTGTACGAATGGTAAGGCGAAAAAGAAGAGAATCGGCCGACCACTAAATTCCTTTATCGAAAAGGTTCAGTTCTAATACTTGAATTTGCCAATTAACAAACAAGATACGACTAACTTAAGCGTATAGTTAGTAATACGAAACAAACAGTATCTCTACGAAAATTTATTCTTTAATTACCGGTTATATAAACCTAAAAATATATGTAACGAGTGGAAATTTTATTTGGAAAAGCGATACGAAGAAACATTCCAACATATGCTTTCCTTTCGTTCGTAAAGCGATTAGCTTAGCTTCTACATTTGAACATTTTGCTATATCGCTGTGTACATATGTATATATTTGAATATTTTAATTAACGACACAATTCCTGTGAAACCGAGCGACGCAGTTTTACATGATACACGATAGTACAAATACTGTGAAGATTTTTGTTTACGGTTCACTGTGAAAATATTTAATACGACGATTTCTTTTTGTTGTAGAATTAGAAGCCACCAAGTTTCAGAATTTGATAAGAAAAACCGTCGGTGTGTATTATTCACTTTGTGGATCGATAGAATTTTTTCCCCTGCTAACGAAACAGCGCGAATCGGTTAAGGTTACGGGCCAACGTTCTTGTAGGTAACTATTTTATAGGTTGCATCATAAAAGTTTGCACTTTTTACGAATGCTTTACGATGTGGGGCACACGTGTAAAAATAATACCCTTAGAAAGAACCAACCACATTTGCGACGCTTCAAAGCTAATAGGTTGGTGCCCGTTGAAGGTAATTACGAGAAAGTTAAGCAATCCTCTGGTGAACTATAAGAATACGAATAACGAGGAGCGTGGATTTACATAATCGTGGAGTTGAGATAAAACAAACGAAGAAATCCATAGTGACAAAAATATAGATGGGAGAGGAATATCTTCTCCCTTCTTACAATTAGTTTTTCTGTAATTGGTAGGCCATGATCGCACACAGATACTTGCTTGAATTTTTTAATATCCATGCTCGGTTGCTTTGTACTTTTTTGTTTATACCTTCTATGTATTTGTTTCTGTAGTATTCCGTGTATTTCTGTTTAACCGCAAATTATTTATGGAAATTCGTTCGATTTGTTCTACATCGCTTTTTTTCAATCTTATGTTTGCTACGGTATACGTATGTATACATTTTGAATATAGAGCGACAGTATAGTCTAAAGCGATGGTACACATAGTCTAAATGGGAAGTAGCGCAAAAATGGCACAGTGTTAAACGCGTTGGAACGCGTTAAGCCATGAAGGCTGCGTTTTATAAATGAAATTTACTGGAAAATAAAGGGCTCGATCGTATATAACAAAACCTTCGTAGACGCAGCACCGACCAACCATCGTTATAAAATATATATCTGATATTAGTTTCAATGTTACTTAAATGAACTTTCTGTTTTAATCAAGCTATGAATTTTATTGAAAAAGGAAGCATGCTTTAGAGCGTGGCAAGATAAAAGGAAATTTGCCATTGATTTTTCAGTAACGCGTTACAGACTACAGATAATAAAAATCTCCATTCTTAAAGATTAAAGGCGGTATACTTCTAACGGAGATCGCTGCGAGTCGATAAATTTCGAAATGTTTGGTAAGACCAAAGGCGTCGTAATTATCAGCCTGAGTAAACAGCCGCATTACGAAGGTCAGCCTCCTTCCTCCGTGATCGGTGGCATTTTATTCAGTTCCATAACGCAAGGGTCAACAACAATATAGACCTTTTTTCTTTTCGCTTGATCTTTTTTTATTTCTCGCATTTTCTCCGTCAAGAAGAAGAGTATGTACATATTAATAATTAAAATTATTCGGGTTGATGAATCTGTACCGCCATGAACGAGTGTTTGGCGTCCCATAAGATCATCCATATTTAGTTCATCACGATTAAACGACAGTCCATCGATGTTGTACGCAGTCGTGAATATTCGATAAATCTAAATAAACAGGGAACTCGGTTACTCACTTATTTTCTGGACTTTTCCACCATCTTTTGCGTTCCTTCCTTTCCGTGTCATCGATGTTCTCCATTCCCAATGATGTTCATTCTCCGTATGTACCGTCCGTACCGCCGTCTCTTGGTACCATCGGTATCATCTGCATCGATGGTACCTCGTAGCAGAACGGATGTAACTCGGAGAGAAAGCAATCTCACGAAAATGGACTTTGTTCGTAAGTTCGAATTTCTAGTGGACATCGTTTTCGCTTTGGCATTATTTGCCACTGTCTTGGATGCCAAGTATGCCATTGTATCATAAAGGTAACAAAAATACCATGCAACGTTATACGACTAAAATAGCGTTGAAAAGAATTTTCATTATATCGTTACGTTAATGGAAGATACGAACAAGAGACTAGATAATTGCGTAATCTAGCCTCCAAACATTGAGGCTTTCCAACAGTCTTCGATGGAATCCACCTTCTCACGGGGTTGCATCTTTAGGAAGCATTCTGTAATCGGGTGCAAGGATCCCCAGGACGCGTTCTTAATTACCATTAGCGATTATTAATTATAAGATGATAGCCCGCAGCGTGCTTCTACTTTGATAATTAACCAACGTTCAGAATTAACTTATAGTTAATTATTAAGCATTTACGGTTCAACGATTAGTTATATTGTGTTATACTGTGTAACGTTATGAGGCTAGATATACATACATACTACCTATGTAGTTGTTCGTATCTAGGAAGAAAAGTAAATTTACCTTTCAGATTTTTTGTTAGAAAAGATAAATATACGTTTCCTTAAAATCATCTCTTTTCTTGTCTCTATCTGATGATAAGTAGGTAGTAATTAATAATGGCACAAGCCTTTCATGCGTTTAGCGAGAACTTTTAATAAAAATTCTTTATATCTATTTCTTACAGGATATTCGAAAAAAATCTTTAATGATAGTCGTGATACGGTTTCCTCGTTAAATAGGATTTCCTTCCTGGTAAACTTAAACTACATTGAGTTGTTTAAAGAAAGTGGAACCGCGTTCATCCGGCAGATAATAAGTTTGTTCGCCCGAAGAATTAAATGTTTACCAATGATAATAATTGCCAAATAAGGCAGATCATCGTTAATTCTTACAACTTGAAACAGTCTCACGAAAGAAACAAGATGATTATTCGAGGTAAGCGCAAACACAGATGCGGTAGGAAGAACGAATTGTAGAAGTCGTGCACTGATACGTCTCGTCGTACAAATGACACGGCAGAATATCGGAAATACATATTACGTATTCAATATTCTGAAGCTTTTGTCGCCTGTTTTATTCCTCTTTCTCGTTCTTTCTCGTTCTTCCTCGTTCTTTCTTGTCCTTTCTCGTTCTTTCGGCAACACTTCTGGTAACGATCGGTGTAAACCGTCTCTATCGAATACCGTTTCATTACTAATTCACTGATCCGCCGCGAGATCAATAAAAATTTAATCGAGTAAAGAAGTGGACGTTCTTTAGAAATGTATCGCCTTCCAACGTCTCTGGAGCAAAGTTGGCAATCGGCTAGCGATATCAGACGAAAGTATGCAACGGAGGGGTTAGGTGAGGCAGCCGGTTTCCCACGAGACGATTTCCTCGGCATCCAATCTCGGTGTGCAGGCTGGCTGCCGTTTTCTTCGCATCCTTAGCAACCAACCCCTCAAGCTGCGTTCGGAAACTCAATTTACTGGATAGCAGTAGACATACGATTCCAGTCGATACGAGACGAATCTAATCGCTCGTCATCGCGAATATCGATCAATAACGAAACGTAGCTACGTTACTTCTATTACGCGATTTAGTACGATTATTCGCACGATCGACCGTAGTCACGATTTGCATCTGCTTTTGCTATAGAGCTGCTATACGTCTAACACGACTGTTGCAAATCAAACGATTAACGTTAACATATATCCGGCCGGAGGATGGAAATTCCTCGTTTGGCCACCAATCACCGACCAAACGATAAAACAGTGAACATTCGTCATTTGTTCCCAGCGACGAATAAATTACTCCCCTTTTTTTAAATTGAAATAAATTAAAATCAAATCTCTACTATGTTGTTTTTATATAAAACAAGCGAAGCCGCGAATTGTGTGAAAAAGCGCCGTCTTTTGAGAGATAGCAGCGCAGAAAATACCGGTCGGATATGAATGTTATGGCTTAAAATATGGGTCATTATCAGCGCTAGATCTCTGTCGTAGTTACATTTCCTGGAAATCTTTCCTTTAATTTAAAGTCGTCATAAAAACATAAACTACTATTCAGCTTATTCTACCGTTTTCATGGTTTTAGAGCTCTCTGAAACTATGTACTTGCATACGCATACATCTCTGATACTTAGCAGCTTGTTCATATCGTATATCGTATTTATCATATGGATTTAAAACTTAAATGAAATACTAAACAGAAGAGCGTATGAATAAAAAACGCGCGTTGCACGAGTGCAATCAGATATCGTCTTTCGGTGGATAATTATATTCGTGAATTAATAATACTTATCGAAAAATAATTTTACGGTATTAAATTATCGCGTAAAAGGAAGAAAGGTAAGCGGATTGTCGTAACGCGTAGATCGCATAATTTATTTTTTTTTTAATTAAATATAATTTCCTCATTACACGCAGCGGCGAGAGATCTATAGCAAGAACGACGAATAAGTTTTTTTTTCTCCAATAATTTCTCTAAAGGCAGATTATGAGAATGAAGACGCGACGATGATATACCTATCCTAGAAGATAAACTATAATTATAAGTTTATTACTGATTAGCTGAAATGAAATGACAAAGCTTCCGTCTTGAAACGGTGTTAAAGCATTTCCGTTGCCAATTTCTTTACGCTGTTGTTTCTTTCTACGAGACGTAATGAGAGAGGCGGTTACGCGACAGAAAAATTGTTACGGTATGTATAACCGTAAAGTTATAAAGCAAGCGTACCTGTATAGGCCTGTATAACCGTTCTCTTCCTGGAAATGAAATTTTTCCTGTAAATTCTCTTTGCTGCTATTAGTCGGTATCTTTTCAATTTGAAAACTCCATGTAATTCGTACAAGTACACGCGTATAATTGGCGTTCGATCTCTATCGAATTCGATGGGATTTCTATGCTTGTAATAACAAAGAACGAGACTAAAAGCGATACTGTATTATTCGGCATGCAATCAAGAATATCGACGATATACCAAAATTTGACCGAATGGAATTTCAGCTGGGTGTAGTATCCTATTCAAAATCTTGGAAACTAACCGATCGAATTTCGAACTATGTAATTACAGGAAATTCATATCGATAACAGAAAATAGGCATGCCGCGTGTGGGATAGCGTGTTTTTGTTTCTTTAGTTTGGCTCTTCTCTTCTTAAATTTCTTCTACCCATATCAAGTTGCTCTTCTTTTAGTAGTAGACAGATGGTTCGTGTCGCGTTGCGTCGCGTCTTAATCGCTGCCTAAACTCGCTAGAGTATATAACATTTCCTTTATCCCTTTGTCGTTATTAAAATTTTTTACGAATATCGTATACCGTTGCAGAATATGTAAACATTTCGCGCTACCATTGTTCTTATTTTCATCATTTTAATATAATATATTTCTTAGGTTTTTTTTTGCGTAATTGTGCGTATTGTAAATGAAGCCAAAGATTGGCAAGCATTCGTAAGTATAATATGCTAATGCGTCTGATGAAAGTAGAAAGGAATTTTTACAATGTTATACATATTACGTAGAAAGTGCATTGCTATGGCTGTTTTTCTCGCTCGAAAAGTTCGGTTCTATCTTATACAAAAGCATGCGAACAAGTGTACCCACAAAAAGGGGCTCCAGCAACGGATAACTTCGTTCAAAGGCTTTATCTCGTAGCAAGTTATACGAGATAGGAGACTGCAAGACAGATGTCGTACTGGCAGGCCGCATACCACATATGTATATAGAATATAGTGTTTAAGAATCGTACGGACGAATCGTAAGATGATAGAAATTTGGTACAGTATTGCGCGTAATTATTCACAGTAGGAAACTCTAGAAAAACTGGTTTACACGATACGATTGGTATTCGGCTCGCTTGAACCAATTCGAGTTGCAACAAATTATCGAGATTTCTGTGCGATATCCGATCTATGTTTGTGCACGTTTGCTTAGTGTCGTATTTAAAATTCTTAAAGTAATATTCGCGTCATAAATATTACGTATTCCGGGAGTACATTCTTTAAGAAAATACGAAGCAAAAAAAGGAAGAAAAACAGATTTTCTCGAATACGCTTTTGGACAATATCGACGAACCGATTTATAAAATTACGCTTCTTACAACTGTTACGCCGCCTGAAGCGGCCGGCACACCAGCCCGCGTTACCTGCAAGTCAATGGGCCTCAGACCGTCCGTCCGACCCGCTATAGACCCGAGGACCCACCATATACTTCAACGTTAGCTTAATTGCTAACGCATTCAGCGGGGTCAAGGGGTCTATCCTGAACTTAATGGACGGAAAGTCCAAAAAAGTACTTTAAGTNTGTTCCGAAATATATATACATTAATAAGACTGTAGACTACAGTTTTATTCCAACTGAATCACCCCTATTATCCCACCAGAAATACGGGGATCGACCATTTCGTGGCGTCGATTAGTAAGATCATCGTAACGGGAATTTACGACTCCCGTTGACGCGTTTTCCTCGCGACCGCGTCTCCCCGCGACTGGCCGAATATACAACAACGTTTAAGAGCGTACCGGGAGGAGATGCATGTATATACGCGCATACAATGGAGTTGCGTACTCGCTGATCGTTTGGCGAATGGTTAGATTTCGAATGGATACGCTCGTAACGAAGAGCAAAGGTGAAAGATTTAATTCGAGATTTAATCTGCATTAGGATTTTAGGATATTCAGTTGTGAAGTTGGAAGTTTTGTAAACGCTATCCATCGGATGTGATGGCTAGTTACGTTGGTTTATTCCATGCCGACGACCGGATTTTTCATTCTGATTCGAAGAATCTGATTAAGTAGACGAGACAAGATCAATGACGGATATTCGAGCGGAAAATTCTATTGCGCCACCTGCACAGGTAATTTCGTTGAAAAAGCAAGACGATCCAGGAATTCAGCCAAAAGAAAGAATAACGAGAGGGTGGAACGTTGCGAACAGGTCAGGGATCCAGAGGGTGATTTCCAAAGAGAGAGGGATATAAGGGGAGAATGGTAAAGGCAATTTGCAAGGTTCGCGTCTCATTCTACCTTACCTACGAACGGAGGTTAAAGTACAGCATGTAACTGCGTATCGTAGTCTGCAATCTCTGGCTATGCTATCTGTAACCGCTTTTTCCTTACCTTTTCTTTTATCCTTCTATGCCATTTTAGTTTTCGCCGTTTACTTTCGCCCGTGTTACGATTCAGTCGAATTACAGCTACGGGAAACTCGACGAATTGTCGAACCCAATCTCTAAACCCGTCTAAACTCGTGCATCCGGAATAAATCATAAATTAAATAATCGGTAATTCTTCATTCCTTTCATCTGCATCGTATCTTTACTTGTTCGTTATCGTATTTGTACCCTTTGTAATCTAACATATTTCTAAAAGGAAATAAACCATTGCAGAGGAATATATTTAATAGTAAGCGCTGTTCGTACGTATTAAAATCTAAAGTATTACTTTCACGTTGAATATTAAAATCATAAAATTCTTGGGTTATTTAATAAACGGCGTTTGCATTTTTCACTTTGCATTATTTGCGTGATTAATAACATACATGGTAGAATGTTGAAAAAAACATACAACATGTACAAACCATAATACGTTGTTAATACATCAAACATTTCTTTCGCGTATTTGTCCGATATTTAATTCTATATAGAATTCCATCGTCAGTCGCTCCATTGGTAATTTAGTTTCATTTTCCGATAAAATTTAAACACATACAAAACGAACATTGTACTTTACATTGGATTTCGTTTCGATCTGACGCGACGTGATAAATTTGTCAAAAATTTATTCGATCAAATTTTCCTATAGATTTATCGAAAATCAAAGAGAAAATCCGTACCTATCTGTATAAGTAGGATTTTCTTTGGTTAAAAGGAATATCGCGCAAAATCGTTTATAGAATGACGAGCTACGCTTCACGATGAAACTATACGTGAGAAGTCTGTGGTAAATACAAAATTTGGTTCATCGTTAAAAATCCTCGCTTTTGCCTCTGTTCTTTGTCGAATTGCCAAATATTTTTGATTTAATGACGATTTTGGTAATGCGCCGGAACAGATTTAACGATATTAAAACGAATTCGCGTATTTATTTGTCATTGACTTTAATTCGATCAGTTTATCGAATATAAACTTTTAGTGGCAATTCATCAGGATAGATCGATACCGACACGATCTATCCCTGTAAATGTTTATAGATGCGCTGCAACGGAACTGTACGCCTATCGCGAAAATAGTGAATATTCAACAGTTTTCGTGGCTAGAATGCATCTACTATCGAAAGTGACTACCGAATTTATTTCATGGCTGGTATTTACTACGTCTCTTTGATCGTTAGTCGAGAACCCAACAAAAAAAAAGAATACGAATGATCGAATGTTATGTACATATGTACAAGCAGTATAAACAGTAACTGAACTTTATTTTTTATAGTGCAATACCCTAAAAGTATGTATTCCGCAAATCTTTCGATCTCGTGATAAAATAATACGAATAAATTGGAAAACCTTTTAATTACATATTGAGTAACAGTAATTTAATTTAGTATTCCACTACGTTTCTCTAAATCGGGTTCTGTTTGTTTATGTAATATAGTACGAAAAATTAGATTCTGCGAAAGTGATGTCAACAAAACTTGTTTAACATAAAAATGTTTTCTCTAGGATATTTGAAATAGTACAAATATAGATTGTACATAACCAAATTTTTGTTTCGTATCGCGCTTTATATAAAACCATTTTTTCAAATGATAAATGTATTCGCGTTTAAGAAAAATTTGGTGATCTGAAAGCCAAGCATAGAACTTATTTTTACTGAAATTGGCAAAATGGCAAAATCTCCCGAAATGAGCTACTACGGGTACGAGTAACTATATACATATATCCACAACACGTATATAATTTGTCTTTAGTTTACTAACTCGTTCAAGTGATTCCACTGTTTATGTGTTTCAAGCACACGTACATACGTGCACATTGTCGATGCAATATGTATTATATAATTGCATGGTACGATTGAGTCGCACGGCATTATAATTTTCATTGTATTTTGAGTCAAGTGAAATTTAATTAAACGGTCTACATGAACTGAAATATAACGAAGGAGAGCAATTAAACTAAATTGATAAATTTTAATTGGCATCAAAGCATCAATGAATACAATTAATTAATCGAAAAACCGGTAATACCGGGGACAGTGTATCGAATTAAAATTTATTAATTCGATTGCATTTTTATGTTACGATCGATTTAAGCCCTAATTATTATCGATTGGTTAGGTGGGTAACGAGCATCGAGATTACGCCGGAACACGTTGAAATCGATAATTCCATTTGCTTTTTATTTTCCATGTTTATTGTACAGGAGGAGGAGGAGGAGGAGGAGGAAGAGGAAAGTAAACAACACTAAAATATATCGCAAACGCTGTACCGCTTGCCGTGGTATTTTTCTCTTTCCCTTTTCCTCCAAGCAATATTTTATATGCCTTTCGATCAGTTGTAGCGTAGAGCGAGCGAACAGCATTCGCGTATCGATGTGTGCCGAAGTGGACGGTGGAATTGGGTAGTCGCGTACTGTATTTCGAGGCGAACGCTCATGTACATACTCGAGGACGATGTATGCACTAGTGTACGAGAACCGATTACATATTTACGCACACTGAGCAAATTGACTCTGGGTGCAAGCATCATGCTGTTTGCTTCCATGAATCGAGCCAATTGCGCACAAAAAATCACGCTCGATCTATTTGCATTTTCCGTTCGCCACATTTGTAATCAGCTAACGCTCCGTAAACAGTTATGACTTAAATATATCATGCACGATAAATCTTATTTCCTTTTAACAGGTAATATGTAATCTTGCGTTCTCTTAAAGCCAGAGTTCGGCAAATTTTATTCAAAGAACAAATAACTTGTCAAGATTTGTTCGCCAATAAGGAATAACGATTTCATTCGACAAAAAAATTATTCGTTATTCGATTTCAGGAGCAATTGTAAATAAGCGCCAAAGCAGAAAGCGAAATTCGGCCATTCGGGGAGGTACCGCCGACACCGCACTGACTCGTTACATTGGCACTTGGAGACATTGGCACGTTCTGCTTCTTCGCGCGATACAATTGACAAGCGGCGAGCGGCCACTCTTATCTTATTTATCTTTGTATTCAATTAAACACCCTGGCTGAATAAAAACTTATTCGTTATTCTCGAATAACTTCACTTATCCGCACTTTTTATTCCAAAGATAATTTATTCTCAGTGTTATTCGAACAATGCCAAATTCTGTCTAAGGATTTCAAATCTCTCTCTCTCTCTCGCTCGCTCGCTCTCTCCCCCTCCCGCTCCTTCCTCCTGTTTCTTATTTTCCAAATATCTAGCGTCTGATCGATCGCGTTCCTTTTTCCTCGATGGGCAACGTTCGTTTCTTTCACTGTGACACGTCGTGCCTATATATGAATTCATATTGCCGTTCGAGACACGACCGATACAGTCTCAATGTGTTTGTTGGGTCTCTTAACGTGCGTGTGCTTCGCAAAAATGTAGTCTGTGTGCCAATAATTTCTCTACTCTCTGCTGTAACAACGTTTCGAACTCGACAGTCCAAGTTCCTGAATGGCACATTCAAATCAAGCTACAGTCACGGATAATGTCATGTTGCATTTTCAACGCAATGTCCGGCGTCCATTTTCCGGTCTTCCACTTTGGCAAGGTGTTCTTTGATTGTCTGCTGCAGACTGGAAAGATGTCTTCGCTCGCCTTCAACATAACCCCTTTAATCAACCGATGCGATTTTACATTTTTCTCCATTGTATTGGACAAAACATAACTACACGTGTGTACTTATTATGTTTTTATTGCAATCTTCAAAGGTTAGAAAACGTATACGTTCCGTTCTCGAATCAAAGACAAATACAATTTTAGCGATATGGAATTAATCGAAAACGTATTTAAGTTTGAAGTTGTTCTAAAACTACTTAGTAAAGTAAATAGTAAAAGTAGCAAACTTTATAATAGGCAAATTTGTAAATTCTGATTTACTGTAAATTTCGAAATGACTAATTTGACAAACGCTGAAATTTTTTTGGAATTTAATGATCAGATCCATTGAAAGCTTGAAACTAACTGAATAACGTACGATCGATGGTTTATCAATTGTTTTATTATAGACTGACAGATTATCTATGATCTATCGATGATTTGAAACCATGTGTGAGAACAACGTTTGAATATTCGAAGGGATATTATAGGAACTTAAATTTGTCCATGAGAGAGCCTGTAATTTTATTACAGTTTTTAGCCAAATTAAACCAAATAAAAGTAAAACATGGAAACGATATCGATAAACGAAATCGAAATTATCGAAACGATATCGATGATAAGTGAAAGTAAATCGTGGAAACGATTACGATATCGATGATTGGCTAAAGAGTAACAAATTTAGCGATAAATATGCAACGTATGTACCTGCATGTACTCAACCTGATTGTTTAAAAATATTATTGAAAGAAAAAATTACGATGTTGTATGCGCATTTGCGGACGGTTTATGCGTATCAGGGGCATATTTTAATAAGAGTTATCGAGGTGCGTATTAGCCAACCCTCATTCCATCCATGACTGGATCTCTCATGCATCCAGCGAGACCGTAGGATTATCGCTGTTAATACCCGACACTTGCTAGTAAAGCATCGTTCTTTTTTAATCCGTAACCATGGGATCATTTCCTTCTTCTAGCCCGCTCGCTTTTTTATTCCGAACGAGCGGTATATTTGATAAATTGGTCCGCGTTGTTAAATGTATTAAGCGGATATAATAATTGTTTATGTATATATAAAGTAGGAAAATGTCATTGTAAAAGTCTTTCGTGCTTCGATTAAAAAATATATAATACAGTTGTGTACATACTCGCGTACGGTGTAAATATAATAATGATTGTAAAAGAAAAATATTTAAATTGAAATACCATATTCGGTCGTGAAACTCGATATATAGGTATGTAGCTACATACACACAAAGTACACGTTTAGAATCGGATGGGGAAGAAGATTTTTATGAAAATGATTAGCCTATTTTTTTAACACGAAATAATAAAAGGATTTTCCAACTTTTATGATAGAAAAGAAATATATTTTCGCGTGTAAATACAATATATATGTATATATATCGTTGCAATTGCACAAAAAATATGATACTCTTTGAGCCATTTATTTTTTTCGCAATCATTTTTTATGCAATTTTTTGCACTCTTGCACCACATGATGAATCATCGCATCTACGAGTTATAGATATGTATACTGTGATAGTAATTATACGATAGAGAGGGATAAGATAATATAGACAATAGTAGACAATAACAATATCCTGATGCTATTCACTTAATAGTAATAGGCCCACTATCACATAGGAAAATTCCTTAATGTAAATTATAATCAATTGCATTTATTGAAATTAGTATAATTATATTAGTATTAGGTGCATCGGTATAATTAAAAATATGCGTTCAATATTATACTACTAATCGGATTATATACGTTTATAGAAATAAATCGATACAATGCATTGTCGAATCGTAGGTAAGCTGTTTAATTACAGTTTGTAAATTTGATAAACAAGAAGCATTTTGCTTGATAATGTAATTGTAATGGAACTGTGATAATATTTATATTTAAATTTTATATAATTTCCTTGTATCGATATCGTGCGTAACGTATGTATTAAAGATATCAATAACGCGATATAAAGCGAGTGAACGATGTTTTATCATTAGAATTTAAAAGTGATCGATGAGCTTTTATTGGAAATTAGATATATTTAAAGTCCATGGATTTTTATTTTATTTAAAGTAACAAAATCCCTGTTAAAAACAATCGGAAATCAAAATAATCGATGGTAATTAATGCAAGGGAAGAGGGAAAAGAGTGGTATAAAATGAGTTTCGTTGGGAGAAATGGTGAAACGAAAATACGAAAGTCCGATTTGACCTTTAATCCTTTCTGCTTCTAGAGCTAAATCTTTTTTTACTTAACACCAACTAATTACCGAAATTATACATTCAAAACAACTTACTTTTGCTTTGCGTTAACCCGTAACCACAATGGAATGGAAATACGTTATCTCTCTGCCTTGGTTCTGAAATATCTTGATAAAATGTTTAAGTTCATACTTATAAATTATGATTATCATGTTTGATCTTGAGATCAGAATCAAAGATTACCGACAATGGGACAGTTAGCGTCATGCATTATTCGAGGGAGCTATGGTATAATAGGACAAGAATTTTTTACTCGGTGCGTGAAATATTGCTAGCCGATTAACAAACGAAAAGTTGCACTCCGCTTAAGTGATTAAATCATGGTAAACCCGAATTTATCTCCTTTTTTGCCATATTTATTGCGGGTGAAGGGATTCTTGTCACATAGTATATAATAGGAACGAATAAATACATAGCGCTTATTGGTAAATATATCTGCATTTGTGTAACTACGATATCAGATCATACACTTATTATACTTAATATACTGTAACGATAATGCATTTGTATCCAATCATGACGTATTCATTGGATGCGCGTAGATAGAGTTACAGTTAGATTAGAAGAGTAAAGCGAATGTTCTCCAGATGTCGGAGGAGCTCGAATATTGCTGGATGTGCATCGTATATAAGGTATACCTAATTAAAAAAATTGTATCTTCACCGTGGTTTCGTTTTGTTAAATCCTTATAGCTTATAAGATGCGGTAGTTACATCGTAGAAGTACGAAACTAGATGTTCTCTTTTAATTTTACGTCTCGTTGTAACTCTGTTGCGCTTAATTTTTCTTGTCCTCCAATTTGCATCCTAAAAAACTACAGGTATATCTTGCTCGGTAGGTAGATGTAGCTTACGTTATGCTACGTTACCCCTACGTTGACGCTAAGCAAAATGTTCTCTTTTATTTTCGTTTTCTTTGACAGTCTGATCTTTTATGCCAATTCTACTATCCGGTTCCTTCGTTCAGAGATTTCAGATTTAGAGCAAATATTCCGGTGTATAAAAACTTATCGAATTGTTTCGTGAAAAATGTTTCCAGAGGTTTCGATGGAAAGTCATACTACGCGTGTACGTCGCATTCAAAATAAATTCAAGCGAACAGGATGTTTTGCCTGAGACACAAATTTTGTTTTATTAATTATTCGCCCTTTCTAGTTTTTCGTTACATCTATTTTCATCAATATGCTTATATCGTGCAATATGCATTATAAGCATATATTTAAACGTTTCATTGATATATTAAGCGTTTCATCAAAATAAATTGTGCATATGGATAATTATATATATTTTCAAGAGAATTCTACTGCGATAGTAATAATTTTAAAATTAATATTTAAATATTCAAGCTTAACTCGAAATCTAAGATGATTGAATTATTTATAAAGGAAAATCAATCTATACATGTATGTAAATGTCAAATTTTGGTCGACTCTATTAAAATATATTGGTTCCTGAATAATTAAACGCTAAATAGTTGTTCATTTTACATTTTTTCAAGGTGGATCACGTTTGTTATTTGTTAGTTGTTTGTGCCATATTCGGCTTAAGTACATATATGTTTATTTCTTTAGTTATTATTGAAAATGCGAAAAAACGTTTCCTTCGAGCGTGTCTCGAATGAAGACTTAAAGTAAAAGTTAAATAGAAGATACGTCGAAAGTTTCTATTTCTTAAGATCCTTGTGTCAGTCATCCGTCTTGTAATTACACATGTCAAACGAACGTTCGTACGATTAAAACGATATGTGTATGTGTTTCAGTAAATTCGAAAGAGGACTTTACAACTTCTCGAAAATTGAAATTTGGATTTATAGCTAATAGACAATTCCATCTCATAATTTTCGCTTTAAGCTTTAAAGGATCCTTGATATTACCGAACCGTTTAATTTCATCATTTAAAAGTTTAACATTATTGCACATTTAACGTTTTTAATTGCTCCAAAAGTAATACCATATTGTAGTACACTGGTCCATTAAACGATTCGGTACAAATGTATCACATAATATTAATAGCACAATATACTACAAGATATAGTACCGACAATTAGAGAGAAAGAATCCGTCAACGGACGGCGTAATATTTAAGCAAACTTAATTACCATCCGTGATAAAATAATACCTATGTATATACGTACACGTACATGCAACTATGTTATGTACATACCTACCTACCCACCTACCCACATACAAACATCTATCTTTTCACTCTTCATATTTTTTACTGATTTTTTTTTTACTATATGTAAACAAAATAATATTTTATGTACTTAAAACATAAAAATAAAGTTTCGACCGATTAATGGTAATTAATGGGTAAGCTGTAAATTGGAATTCGAATTTTCATTGTCCAACGTGTAACGTCGAATTATCCGGTCACGGTATTAGTATTACGGGAATAAATTATTTCTCACAGATCTACGTTTAGCCGTTCGATAGTAAAATTTTATTTAGTGAAAAATCCTTCTACTCTATTTCCCGATCGCTTGGATGTGCTATCACAGAAATTGTAAGAACCGTGCATAGTGCATAGCGATGCGTCGAATTAACATTTCACCAACGATGGCGTTCACCCGCCCGTTCATTCGTCCGTTCGTTCGTCCGTCCGTCCGTTCGTTCGTTGTACGTACTCAACTGGTATGGTGAAATCGCAATGCTATTGCTTTAATGAATAAACATCGAGCCGCTAGAACTCTGCGTTGTGAACGCCGTAGCTCGCCGGTACAGACGAATGAAAGAGTATCTACGCGTGTTTGTTTCATTTGTGTTCTGAAAAACTGTATAATCATAGTCATTATCATGGTAATTAATCTTCACGATAAGTATCTTTTATCTTGTGTCGAATTGGGATCCTTTCTTGCGCGTGAGAACGTTTTATTGGCAAACAGATCAGATTGCGTATACTTAATGTAATATAAATGCATCGACGCTTCTTTTTCTTTTTTCGTGAATATATAAAGTGCATATTTTGAAGCATGTGCCCAAAGTTGTTCTCTTACGTCTGTCTTTTCTTACGGATAACGTTATTCTTTCTTATAAAGGCTAAGAAAAAGACACAATGACGAAGTTCGTTTCAATGAATCAGAACCAATATGTTTGCACAGCTAATATCTAACTTTGCTTTGATCGTTTCAGGTAAGTGTTAAGTCGTCGAACGAGAATCTGTATCGAAAAATTTCAACCAAACGTTTCGTAAGTATAAACGTACTACGTATATTTATTCAATGTATCGCGAGAAACGCTAATCTTACAATGCCATGAATAAAACTAAAGTCAATGATCGGAGTAAGCTCATTCAGACCATAGATATCACGCCGAATCGTTAGATATTAGTTATCGTTAGATGTTAGTAGCATAAACGAAGGAACGGATATAACAGTCGGATTTCTTGCAGCCGCTGATAACGTTAACTTTAGCATTGTCTCGTGATTTTTTTGCACGATACAAGGTGATGAATTTCGCATTATCGACTCGCACTGGTTCAACCGCCGTTTCACATAGAATTTTAACAACGAGAGTAAGGGAGATACGTCGCAGCGTAATGCTTTAAAATTAAAGTTAAAATTTTCGTTCGCTCGATAACTAGCAATTTCGAACAAAAATTTATATTCGTGTTTCCATGAAAATATAACAAAACTTTGCAATATTTTTGCGTAGCATCGTTTATCGATTGTCAAATTTGCTCGCGATGCCTGAGACCGAACATGTATTTTTGGTACTGCGACCGAGTAACCGTTTAGTTTATGATATAGGTTTACTTATGTTTCGAACTTTCTGCTCGATATTCTTCCTCTCGATAACCGCAACATTTGCACAGCGCTTGTAGTATCGTTATCGCCTATTATACTCATCTATCGCTATTTGCTCCGGTGAAAATACGTCTGAACGAGGAACGAAGGTTAACGACTTGTTCTCGCGTTTTGCTGCTTTGTAATCTACTGTTCATTACTTGCTGTTCTAATTTTCGTTTTCTTAACCGTCTTTGTCAAGATGAGTCAATTTTAAGCACAATTTCGCACGTTTATAATCACGAACATCCAGCAGAAGTAATTAACGACACTTCCGTGCGACAATCTTTCTCGTGAATATCGAGTAGCTCGTTCGTGCAGCATGTACAATGTATAGACATATCGCTCCTCTTCTTCCAATATTACGATGCCTGTATTAATTGTAATCGTATATTTCATTACCAACGTTTTATCATTGATAATCGTACACGCGGAGTTTCCTTCAACTTTTATCACACAAAAGATTATCTTAATTTCTTTTTTCTTATGTTTCTCCGCTTTCTACGAACCCCAGCAGCGTAGCCAGGAAGGTGACTTCGTACCGATAGATAACATTTAAATACTCATTTATGGTGATCTTTGCGAATTATCAAAAAGTCATTTCAGTTAAGGTCGAGACAAATAGCATTCGCATCATGGCGAAAGATCCGTATAGAACAACCGTATTTGACACCGGCTATACATATTCGTTATGTCTACGTATCGCATTAAAATGCGACGCGACTCGCGTGTATTACCGCAAATGCGTGACAGCAAACATGATGTACCTTTTGTGCAAAACTCATTTGGGAAGTTGAATTTGTATTCAGAATGTAGCGTAAATTTTGTCTACATTGGGGACTTTTACTACGTAACCCGCAATAACCCGCTGTATAACGCATCCTTTCAATTGTTTTTTAACCCATAGTTTAAAAAGTACGCGTAATAATTTCTTTAATTTCATTTTATTCGCTTATTTTCATACCGTTATTATAGATAATATATGTAGTTATTATACCATTTTGCCACCGGCAACATAGCAATCCAGTAATAGTAGAAGCAAACAAAATTCTTGCTATAAACTATATATTGCTTAATTTTGTGGGCTGGATAACAAAATATTAGTACTTGACGCATCGATTCCTCTTTGTGCGATTGTTCGAGAGGAAATCGATTATATCTCTTTCTTAATGATACGTTGATGTTACGCCGGCCGACATTCTACCTAGCCCAGGCCAGACACCGCTGGCGCAGCATGGATGTTTACATACCCGTCCTGCGTACTCAATAGGCCTAATGACCCTCATAAATCCCAGCAATTTACCAAGAATTTTCCAACATTTATTGTTTTATCACCGGACGACCCGAGAAAGTTATTTTTTGTCACGTACGATACATCCCATTCTGGCTACTTTCTCTCAGGACGGTTAGCATCCTTCCCCGCCCACAATCCTCAAAAGTAAACAATCACCTACGAAGTCAATTTCCCTCACTCTCTTAACAAAACTCGTATCTTTACCAAATCAGCTTTCCTCGTGTCCTTAGACACATCCATGACAGGCTTTCCTCCGATTCAGCATCGTCACAAAACGGCACTCGTTCTTCACTGCTAGAAGAGTCAACATGTCTGTACCGGGTCTCTACCCTTAAATTAATCGTTTACTCAACTTGTACTTACGCACCAGCGTAANCTATCCTCTACACAAAGCTGCTGGAATAAATATTAAGTTATATCTGTCAATTCAGTGTAAATCCAATTGAACCACCCTTATTATCCTAAACGAAATAGGGGATCGATCACTTCGTGGCGTCGATTGTCTAATCGTAACGGGAATTTACGACTCCCGTTGACGTGCTTTCTCGCGATCGCGTCTCTCCGCGAATGGTCGAATAAACAGTTGACTTTTAAGAATCGCTAACTTCATATATACCGCGTCGCTGTTATTCTACTTTTGTGATTAACGATATACGTATGTACGTATAATATAGAGTTGTTGATCAATAGTCGTTTAACGACGATATGACGTTTAGAAATTCCTCTTCTTAATCTCCCAGTCTAAAGATAAACGCAACTTGCGAAAAAACTGTTCGGCTCGGATCGGTGGATATTGTTTGTGATCACGATGCTTAATATACTTAATATAGCAATTTACGACCGGTCAACGAGATCGAACCGGCTGCAGTTTTAGAAACCGTATTTACCTGGTCACTTACATTCATCTACGTGCCATGGTAACCAATGAACGACAATGTTCGGTAAAATGTACTACGTGCTCTATAGAGCGGGCGTGGACGGGAGGTGGCTAGGTGCATCCTATGGACGTGTGTTTAGTAGGTGGCACAAGAGGTGAATTCTTAGAAGGGAGTCGACGGGAGGATAAGAAAAGAGGGTTGGTAAACACGTGTAGTGGACACAGTGGACATGCTTAACCGAATGAATGAAAATGAGATTCAAATTTTTGAAAAACAAGGGTAAAGGTGCAGATTTTGCTTACGATTATTCTTCTTAACACTAAACCTACCAGCGACGGTCAAATTGACCGCTCTCGAACTTTTACACAAATTTAACCATATTTAAACTTTATCATATCGCTTCATAATTTCTGACTTTTCCTCAGACATGTATACAATATATTTTTCGGTATTTACTTTTAGTTTGTTCTTTTATTTTCTGAGAAAAATTTGTGCTCTGCCTCGCCTACCGTGAGCGGTCATTTTGACCGCCCGACAAAGTATTTTAGTTATTCTTAAAATAAATGCAATTAGTATAAAAAAAGGCTATTTTAAGGTCAAATGACAAACAAAACCAGTAATAACAAATAATAACAGCTGTTATATCCATAATCTTATCATAAAACATAATCCATCCCTCGATTAAGATACCACCAGATGTCAAGACATATCGACTCAAGCTCATAATAATCCTAAGAAACCGCCACAAAATTTAGCATTTTTTACAGTCCATTGTTAGAAACATTTTAAAAATCGAGAAGTTTCTTAAGGTTATTGCTCATTGCGATAAAACACGGGAAAAGCTGTCCCAATTCCACCCTCGAGTAACCGTTGATGGAGAACGGTCAATACTCATCAATATTTTCGTATAAATATCGCCGTTATAAACCATATTCTTACTTGCTATTGTCCTTTCGACTAGAATACATCTCAGTTTATTAGCCAGTTAATCGACATCTAAACTTGTTATCTCTGAAACTCAGACAGAAATCTCAAGGCGTTTTGTGTAAAGTTGTTATGAAAGAAAAAGTAAAGCATATCAAATTTGACAATAATTTTATATTCCGTACATGGTATCATTCTGTGATAAATGTTACCCTAGAAATGTTAAGACTTCAAAAAAAAAATTATAAAAAAATAACGGACGTAGAAGAAGACTGTTCAGTGTGCGATGAATAAGAAATTTCAGCAACTGAAAACGACATGGAAACGCATGAAAAGCTATTTACAACCGAATAAGAGTTGAATATTATAAATAAGCGTTTACGTAATGGCAAAAAGGAAAGAAATTATCGTTGACAGCAGAGAGTGAGACTGGGCCTGATGGAACAGTTTGGAAAGAAGTAGATGCAAGTACCAAACCTGGCAGGATCAGTTCATAATATTTTTAGGGATATGCTAAACGACATATAATGAAAGGACAAGTAAAGACGGCATTTTATCTTATCATTAATTACCGTATAAGTGATCATATAATAAAATGTACGGAAGAAGAAGCATTTAGAGTTTTGCGGACTAAGAGGGAGCTAGATGCAACAAAACTAGATGCGTTTATTGCTCTGCTATATTCCCGCGGTGCATATCAGGCAAAAAATGTAGATGTCTCATATTTGTGGAATAAAATTTGGAGACCTGCATTTCTTTCTAAAACAACGAGCAGAAATGACTTTGCTGAAATTATGAGATTTATACGATTTGATAAGAAGAGCGGAAGAAGCCAACGTTTACGAACCAATAAATTTGCAATGGTATATACAGTATGGGGCCAATTTATAGAGAATTCACAAAATTGTTATAAACCTGGTGCATACGTTACTTTAAAATGAAGAATCGCGGGAAGAAACCATGCAATAAAACTATCGACAAGTTCAGATTCATTACTACAAAAAACTTGTCAAGTAAAAAATTATAAAGGTTACAAAATTACGAAAATTTGTTTAAGACGCGGGAAATATATATTTGATAATAACATAATTGGTAAAAAATGCAGCGAAGTTGAATAAGGTATATCTCTATATGAATAAAAGTGTAATTCTATTTAAGTCTATAGTTGAAATTAAACAAAAGTAAATTTGGACAAAATTTTATGAAACTTCGTCATTTTATATACATTTAGTTATAAATTAACCATTATCTAAGTTAAATCATAAAAACTATTACTTCTTTAATCACCGGTCATCTTGACCGAACACGGTAGGAATAGGTGTACATGAAGTGTCGGTAGGTTTAGTTTTAAATGGTGTGTAGTATCTTTAGGCGCGTACACCGTTTAATCTATGAATTTTAGCATCTTTGGTAGAATAATTCTTCTTTGGTCCCGAATCGTTCTCTCTCTATCTTTTCTTTCGATCAATCAGCTTCTGCGAAATACAAAGTAATATCAGATTGATGGGAAACAGAGAGTTGGAAATCGAATAAAGAGTAGTTCCGGATTTAATAAAAGGGTATAGAAGATCTATACTAGGGCCGCCTAGCGACAACCTTGTAAGATAACACTGTGGTAATTTCCAGTTTCTGTCGCCGTTGCAGATAATGCTATAATCTGATCGGAAGTTTCCCTCGTCACATTCCTCTTTTTACTGCTAATCGTTACAGAGGGCTGATTGCAATAAATTTTCCTCATCACGCCAATTTAAATGGCTTCGCATACCCGCGTGTTCAGTAATTTTTTCATACGTCGTACAAAAAACATAAAACTCACGCATAAAATTCGAAACATGTATTAAAGATCCTCGTTATGGTTCTGATACGTCCACTTAAAAGCTAAAGAAATCGTTCTACAAAGGAAATTGGAACATTTTACGTAGCAAATTAGATCAGAGTTAAAACCACTGTGAAATATCGAATTACGTATAAGTTACTTTTCGAATCTTTCCACGTTGGTTATTCGTACATTGAAATTTTATATTCGAGAGATAATTACGTTAAAAATAATGTAAAATGTTAATTCAAAGTTATGAAAAACGTCAACGTCTCGTCGGTGAAGGAGGGTGGTTTGCGTCGCAAAGTACGTTTGATTTATGGAATATAATTTTCCTAATGAAAGTGCAGCAGCATTTATTCATAACATCTGATCCGCATTGTTTGATTACGTCTAATATGTGTATATTAGCAGCGGCATATAGTTGCGAGTGATCGATCCGCAGTCGTGATTGTTGATAATGTCATACACTTTCTCAGGGCGCAAAGGCATTAATACGAACTTGGATATAATGACGTTCGGGACGTCCATCAGCTACTGGACGCATAGAAGAGTAGTTCGGTTGTTACAAGGTATGCGAATCGTTAAGTTCGAGCTCTCGAGAGAATAGTAATGGGACGATCGATGTCGTACGCATCGTGTAAACTATGAGCAGGACGTCAAGTTAACTAACACCAAACTACTAAATATGACGTATGAAACCATACACTCGGACTATGACATTCCTCCACTTTCGAGATTAAAGGGTCAACTAGTTCCTAGTAACTACTGATTACACCAAAGCACCTTTCGAGTATGTACGGTTAACTATTATACTATCTGGTCTAACAATAAGATTTCCGTTGTGTTCCGTTGATTCTACATACGACGTAGGAGTACAGGCGAGTAAGAAGTGAGATCGAAAGAAAGTTTCATCGCATATTTATAGTAGATAATATAATTTCTTCGAATATGATGCATGATGTTTGTTAGCATCGACAGATTTCTCCTCCGAAAGTTTTCTTTTTCTGCTACTTATGTCTTCTATCGTTTTAAAAAGTTGTAAATAAAAGTAGAATAAATGTGAGTAAGTAGCGGCCGAAAACGAAGTTTAGAACGGATAAACATAAACAATGAATGGTACGCAGGAGGTGCTACACCGTTCACGTTTGAGTATGATGAACCAACGCAAGCAAGGAGGATTTATAACGTTTTTACGAAGCCAGGTTCTCCGTAGAATGGTATTCTTGCGGTATACGGCAAGAAAGTTGCCTTTCTGTACGCTTCAGTGGAAGCTACCCCTTTTATACCCCACACAGATTTCCTTCCCTTTCCTTCCCTTTCCTTCCCTTTCCTTCCCTTCCCTTCCCTTTCCTTTCATTTTCTTCCCTTCCCTTTCCTTTCCTTTCACGGATTCATCTTCTTCTTTCTATCTGGTCTCCCTTCGATCTTTCTCCGAAATTCCCATATGACTCTGATCCATCGTAGATGGAATGGAGCCGTTTATTAGAGACCAAATAACGGACAAGATCTTGCTAAAGCCTGCGAGTTCAGATACTATTAGGAAGAGAAGCTACTTGTGTGTCAGGTTGCTTGCCTAGGTAGAAGTATGGTACTTATTAGATTATTTTTACCAGTTCATTAAATGCGCTCTTCGAAGATGCAAAAGTAACTCCGTTGAGTTACGGATTATCATCGTATTGGCAACGAATTTGAAATTTTAAACTATATATATCGTGTTATCCAAATTTCTAATACGCTACTACATAGGAAACTCTGCTCTAGAACTTACGTCATCGTATATACAGCCTGTAAAGGATTTTGTATTTCTAGTTTCTTCGTTAGTTTCGTTAAAATAATTTTCATTTTTGTGATTTGGAGACTTCCACTATCGTTTCATATATTGTAAGTAAGAACGAGCAGAACGAGTATATGCTCCCAACAAACTTTTCAAGCCACTTTTCCCAAAAACAAAGCTCTATTTGCAAAAACTTTCTAGTTCTACTTTCGACTTTCTTTATCTTCGTCTTTTTAATGAATAATCGCTCCTTTCTCGACTGTACTGACAACCATGAACGATCCTGTACGAAGAATTTTTATTTTTGTAACACGTTGTCGGATGCAACCGAATAAAAGGTGTTTCGCGTTTACGTTCAATCAAAATCGATGCATATCGAACATGGTTATCGAGAATCGAAACCTGGTAAGTATTTCATGGCTTAACGTGGCTTACGATCTTATATGTTGGTATTAATTCGAAACAAGCATCGCATGTAACACGTGCCTCAAAGGCAACATGAATATGTATGTGTAACATAATCACAGCGCACAACCCTCTGTTCGGTAGCAAATCGTGAGTAGCTGTCCTTCCAAACGGAGTACCAGGATCAACTAGCTAAATTACAAGCATTGGTCGGATTCGTCAGTGGGAACACGCTTGAAATGACGAACTCCCTGTCCCTGCAGATATTAATCGTGTCGAGAACAAGCTCGTTCTCTCTTTGCTTATCCGTGCCAGAGACTCCAAGACTTTGACACTTCATGATCGTCTCTAATGCATTTCATTATTGCAACTAATGTTAACGCGAGCTGCACCACTCATAGTTATCATATAACGTAACCACTATAACGATTACCTTCGTAACCCTTGTAGGTAATTACTTTAATGAGCACAAGGTTTCAAAAAAAAAAAGAGATATATATATATACATAATATACATTGCATTTATTTTATATATATAATAAAATAAAATTATTTAAATATCGCAACGAATTACTTCTTTTTAGCGTTCTATTTGACACGTTACAGATACGGACACCCTATGTTTCTTTCTGCTAGAAAACTTCTTATCGATCATATGAAAATAATTGGAATGAGCAACGGTGAGATAATTTTTGCCGATATATTACATATCAAAGAATTTATTTATATATTGGAAATATATAGAATAATACTCTCGCAGCTGATAACTGCAAAATTTTTTCTACCGTGGACAGCTCTCCAGATGCACGGTAACTTTAATCCCACACGCCGTCTCCATGAGTCGTTCTATTTCGTTTAATCTTGCCAGCGAATTCTTGGGTATACGCCTACCTCCCCTATGATCACAGAATTTAGTGTCGATTTACTATCGTGAAATGGCAGATATTAGTCATGGGCATAATTCACAACTCCCTATTTAGGATCACTTCTCACTGAGTTTTTACATTCATATTCGAGTATATGTTTATCGGTTGCCTGATATCTCTATATCGCAAGACGACCTTAGGTCCATTTAAGATCATTGTCTTTCAGCTTAGTAGCTTAAAAGGGCGTTACGCATATAGATACGCATTTCTATCTTAGTAAAAAATAGGATGACAGGTTATAGGATGACACATATCACTGTTCAAACGACAAAGATTTTATATTTTACCTTGAGTTGAAAACATTTTGGATAACTATACGTATGATTATATGATCGCCGATTGGCGATCGGTCTTAGTTTCCGAGATATTCGGAAAAAACTGTCGGTACCACTACAAGGAGCGTTATGCCTCAGCATTGGTTGCCGATCGCCTCGTCTTCTGTTTATACGTATGTAAATGGGGATTGGGCGAGTTTAAAGCCCTGTGCACAACTACATACGCGAGGCTGCAAGAAACGTCCGTTACAATTCAATTAAAAACGAATATGTATCGCCGATGTATTGAGTTTAGGTTACAATTTCCAATCCGGCCGCCGCGAGGTGGTCGGCACCGCTTACGTGAAATAATAAGAAATTAATTATAAAAATTGATATTATTTTACGAAATAGAATAATTATTAATTGTAATTGAGTAATAATTAACAGACATTTGTTACAGCCTCATATACGCAATTATGTACGGGGCTTTCATTGGAAGGATCCGTGGAATCCAAGCTTACCTTCCTTTACATATATACCATAAACAAAAGATAAGAGTTAGGTTTGGGCTAGGTCGTTGCATCCGGTCGCCGCGCCGTAAGGCGTCAGGCAATTAACACCACCGTTTACGTTACTACGGACATCAAATTGTAGGCATAATTCGCTGTAGTGGTACCGGTAGCTTTTTAAGAACGGATCAGACAATTAACTATACATGTTTGGTATTTAATTTCAAATTTAGTATAATAGCATTAACATCCTGATTCACACTTGGATAAGTCTAACGCCACAAGATACATTACCGAATTTTACATACGTTTTAATAAGTCTAAATTCCGCTCGATATACCTAATTTACCGCGTTTAACGTTTAGCACGAGTTCAAGGTATGAATTCTTTCATTAGTATTTTGAATATCATCACGGCTGTAATGGTTTATTCGATTAAGTGAAATTCGAAGATATATATATATATATATAAAAGAAAGAAAGAAACAGTCGTCGAATTTCACTTAATCGAATATATATAAAAGTAAACGATACGACGATAAAGCTTCTGGACTGATTCAACGAAGATGACACAATGAGCATTGTGAAAATTTATTATACAATTTTATTGACGATATCCCTTAAGCTATTCCGCATTATAACGATTGCATGATAAATTAATACAGCATTTGCTGAAACCGTGTTCAGCCAGCTTATTCGTAACCATAACCGTTCCTAAAGTACGTTCAACAACCGCTTCTATTGGACTTGCAATATAGCTACAGTATACAATTTCAGCGTTTCAGTGATATTTTCTATTAATATCAATGTTTTAATTATTCGAATCTCTAAAAATCGCGTATGTTGCGATGGTTTCTCTTCTTTAAATCGCACATTTCACTTAAGTTCTATCGAATTTACGTTTGGTATATTTCTACTTCCATTGATCAACTTGATTATTACGATTCTTTGATGCCAAATGATTATTTATCGCGTAAACGGTGTTTCGCTGCGTTCATTCTTATCGATACGAGGATTCTTGACGTTCCGTCGAATATCGAAGTAAAATGGTACACGATATTTGGCAAAATTTCCCAGGAAATACGTCGCTCGAATCGTGCCCGTTAAAGTGGTTGAAGTTGCCTCAAATTTTCGTGGAATAGTTCTTTGATAAATTTCTCGATTTCATAGAGAAGCGCGATTGTTTTTTTTCATCGTATCTCGTTGAAGAAATAAGGCTGCTTTGTAACGAAGGATTTGGTGGAAACAATAGGTAGGCGTAGGTATATCCAAGAAATTCGGCGTCTTTAACGCACTTGGAAATTTTACTTTGCTGTTTTCTACTGTGCAGATTGAAGGGGAATTCGCCATACCTCGTTCCTAGCTCTCGATGGTAGCTCAACCTTCGCGCCCTTTCCACCCCGACCTCTCTGTCTCTCATTCTCTCTTTCCCTTTACGCGGTACAAGGCGTCTCTCAAAGCATTCTCTCGGTAACTCTATCTTTGTCCCGTGCAATGTTCTCGAGCTTCGTCCAACGCTCCCCTTGGGAGTCTTCAAAGCGGCGAGAATGCTTTAGCTAGTTCCAGAACACCTCGCCACCTCACTCACTCGCTCGCACGCTCTTCTCTTCTACCATTTCTCCAACCCCGGTGGTGCACCGGTCTGTTGGTCTGTTAAACGATTTTTCTCTTCCGTCTGTGACACAGCGCGTTCGCTTCGTAATATATTCGATCGAGGGAACCAAGAGTGTCGGAATGGGGTTTCGGTTCGCCTTGATCTTCCTCGATATTACACAGCTGGGTCACCTAGCTCTGTGGCTTTCGAACCGTCCCATTGGCTGCACGCCAGCACCCGATCCCGCATGCTTCGCTGCTTTCAAATGAGGAAAGGAAACAGTGTTATCGGTAAAAGGGATGTTTTTAAGCGGCTATCACTGGCGCTGCCATGCCGGCGTTCCGCACCGCATTGGGTATCGTGCCACGTTCCGCGGATGTTGTCCTGCACTGTCAACGATCTCGCGATACTTTCACCGTCGTGGCAAAACTCGGAATTTCATGGCGTTTCGCGCGGAACCGAATCCATTTACCTTTGTTCTACTAGCGTTGTCCCAATTTCCCGACGTGCGCGGAATTCCATTGCACCAAGACTGGATCGCGCAGCCGCCATGTCGACCCGAATTCGTTTTCGCCTTTAGGCCGAGTAGCAACGTTTCGAGACCTTCCTCCCTTCTGCCTCCCTCCCCTCGCTCTCTCTCACCCCCCACTCTTCGCGTCACGCGTATTTTCCGAGGGAAAACGCAGCGGCGCAGAGGCAACTGGGATTTCTTTGGTGAATAGGGGGGCTGTATGGAATTGACGCGATCAATGAGACGCGGTCGCATATCCTTTTGCCTACAAATTTATTAATGAAAAGCTTGTGGTCGCGCTCTGCCAGCTCACACAGTACATAATTTATAACGTGGAACATCAGCAGCCTGATACCAGAGTTTCATGGAAACTTTTCACGAGAGAACGGCTGAGTCTCGGGAATTACCAGCCATGCAAAAAATAGTTCTACATGTTTTTTTCACGTAATATTTATAATACGTCACGTGTATCGCGTTGCCTTATACCTCGCCGTGTGGTCCATCCACTATGCAAATGAGTTCATCGTATTTACGAAGCCTGGAAATAGCCACGGATCGCGAATTCCGAATATCGACGAGGGTGCTGCAGTCTGTTCGACCCGTTTTGTCGGACTTGAGACTAACTTTCTTTTTAAGGAAGAAAAAGTCAGTAAAGCTACGATAGGTATATAGTAGTTGAGATATCGAAAATTGGTAAGATATTTTGATTTTTCATTACACGGAGGAGAATGACATGTTGGAAAATTTCATGTAAAAAATACAAATAAACTACGTACTACGAACTACGATAAATCGATGGATCAAAGAACGAAGATTATCGAAAGCTAATGTTACTCTGTGTTACTTATCCGCAATACTTGATAACCATTTTAGAAGGGATTTGAATAATTTAACTAATTAATCTAGACTTCTAGAGGAATATAACGCGCACAAAGATTACTCTTATACGCTTGTAAGTGTGTGTATGCGTATTACGACATTGTAAGAAACAGATAGCAAATATAGCGTTTAGATTTCGCCTCAAGATGAATGAGTTTGCGGCATGTACTCGTAACAGTGTTCAATTGCAACATCGATATTGTACGAAGCTGGTTTTAGACGCACCACTATGGTACGTACTTATTTAATGGCCAAATAAATGATCGATATATGTGCGATTCGATAAGCGAACGCAGAAACGGATGGCTATAGTTCGCTAGATATTCACCGGCATCAGCACGGATTAGGATTTAGCACCGGTTCGAAACGACCAAAATTCTCCTCGATTTAGCCAAAGACGCAACATGGCATCAACGCGAAGTGTTACCTTGGTGTGTTACCTGCTATCTATTTTGGCGTGTTACCTGCGCGCTTATTACATTGAAACGTGCGGTTACCTTGAACACGCGTCGCCTCGTAATTTCTCCCTTACTCGAATTATGCATTCTTCGTTTTTGCATCAAACGCTTTTCAATTCCATGCAAAGTGGTATGAAGAATATATGTATACAGATCTTGCGATTCAAAATAAGCAAAATGTTATGTACATATATCGGAAACGTTAAAATAAAATGTTTTTCGTTACAAGACTCAACGGCAAAAAGAAAAGTCGTAAGAAGTATTAATTTCAGACCATTAAATTATAATTAGGTACTTTATTTAAGTATCTTTATTTAAGTATGATAGTTCGCGTCACATAAATTCCATCAAAATCTTTAGCACGATATCGATATCACTGCGATACGAGCTTCCGTTTCATAATATATTCGTACGAGATAATTATGCACATGAATTATTCGTTTATTCCGACTTGTGCACAGATATATATGTAAAATTTATTGGAATAGAGAAGTTAGACCGTCTATGTAATTAAAAGGATTTACATTAGGAAAGATATCGCACCAGCCACCACTTAGAAAAATCGTCAATATTCGTTATTACTTATTCGTTATTACGGATTCTGGGTGTACACGGTGTTTCCTTATTCTGTGATTGCATTTAATATCGCGGCTAACGAATTTCCTGGGTGTTTGAGGAACACGCGAGTCCTCGGGACGCGAACACGGCGTTCCCTCGTAATTTGCGGAGAAGCAGTACGTGCTTAAATGCACCAGGTCCCTTAAAGCGTCACGTTGTGTTCGTCTTGCGTCTTTACTTACAAATTTCCACGTGTACATGGAAACGTGAAATCGAAGACTCGTGGCTGATATGGTCGCTCTTAGCTGACATTCCAGCTGGCAACCCTGTTTAATTTCCTGAGTTAATATGCAACCGACTGACTGATTAGCGCAACTACCTCCTCGATCGTGATTGCGTTTACGCTTTATCCTAATACGTCGCGGGGATGTTGCTGCTATCGACGGGAAAATTCAATCGGCTATTTTCAAAATTGATCTTTAGGAAAATTAGGTAGGAAAATTAATTCGCGATTTAACGATATCCTAAATACTGACGAGTGTACGAACAATTTGTTTTCCGTGTCCTCTTTCTTGTTTTTAATTCTCTGTATCTCTTTTCTCCTTCAGATGCACGATCCGCTATCTTAGAATGTCTGTTGAATTATTACATGCAAGCAAGTGTATCTAATTGTACGTACAATGAGATTAATTACTTCTTTAGTTGAAACTACGCGATAGAACGGGAGCATGTATTTGTATCTTGGGAATTTTTTAAATAATCTTGGATACGGTAAATTTACCGTGTTACTCCGCTCTTCATTAACGCGATAAGCTATACTAGCGTGTAATTAGAAACGTATAACGAATCCTTGCTGATCGACGAATATAATCTTGTGGCTGTGCCGCGTTAGTAGTCCTGGTTGGCTCATAGCCAATTTTAACTGGGGTAAGGACTAGGTTTTGCGTCAGTCATGACCTTAGCATTTTTCTTCTTGCGACATCTGCACCCACCTTTCTCTGTTCACCCCCATGCCAAAGGTGTTTCACTTTTCATTCGGTAAAACGGAGATTTGCAGATTTACACGGATTTATTATACGAGTGATTCAGAGTTGCAAAAATATCATAGCTTTAATGTTTAAAATAAAGTAAAGTACAACATGGAAATGTTTCAATTAAAGAATATGTATCTACTTTCAAAATATGCACGAAACATATTCTGTAATTTCGCCCGATAACGAACAGCATCGCATGTCCAATTTCATAACGAAACGATACAGAATACAAACGAGTAACGTAAATGAGTAATCTTAAATAACATAGCCGTTTCTTAAAGTTAACTGGAAATTAAATATCATGAATGACCAAGACATATACCAATCTAACTGTTCTAAATATGAAATTCGTATTTCGATATGTTTAATTTTTGTATTTTTATTTCAGGGAATACGAATCGTTCTTAGTAAGTTACGTTGTTTTTCATTCTAAAAAAAACTAGAATCGACGAAACGCGACATTTTTGTAATTATATTTCGACAAATTCGGCTGATACCTTTAGGCCAAAATCGACGTCAATTTATTTTAATGGAAAACTGCCATTGATCTGCGACGTTCTGAATACAGTTGAAATGAAAGAGATGATTGAACGAACGAGCCAGTCCGTCATTCTTGAATAGAGAATAATTAACGAGTGATTCGTATTACCGTTACCTTCACAAGTTATTCTACAACCTACATACGTACATAGATCGATATCTTTCTTTCGCTTTATGATATCATTTCAACCACCTAACAATCGTGTCACTGAGAAAAAATGTTTTAACAAGATGGTAGCATCAACGAATCCGACCGTTTCTAACGTCGATCGCGTTTCAATTTTTATTATCTCTTATCTACCTGTATAAAGGAGAATAATTGAATTTTTTAAATACTAATAGCGCGATTAAAAGACAAAGACTTGTGAGAAGTACGCGAACGACGAACTAACGTCTATTGATCGATTGTTTCTTTTAATCTTTTAATGCACATTTCAGTTATAACTTAGACGGGCCTGATAGTATCTTGCCTAAATACGATTATACTTTCGATTCTGTATTTGGCAAATCGAGGTTCTAAATCTAGTTGCGCGCGACTACTACCATAAGATGAATTTCTTATGATCGGATTTTTCTCTGTTCGTTAGGAAACACATTACGTTTGATTATAGTTTATTACTGGTGAAACAAGTGGAAATTGATAACTGTTGTAAAGAACTGGTTATAAATAAATAAACGCGGCGATACAATCAGAAAGGGAAATAGTTCACGGATATGTGTGTGCATACCAGCTACATGCGTAGAACGGTATTTTACTTTGTCTCGCTGTTTCCCTTTGCTTCAGTTTCCTTTACGCGTACAGACATAGATACATATGTATTTTCATGTTGCAGCCATTAGATGGTTTGCTCATGTATATGCATAGCAAGAAAACAATTATCGTTATCTTGTAATTCATCCAGAAATTATATCAGTAACAACCGAAGAAAATTTCGTAATCTATATAATGCCGTATCTATATGGTGCGCAGCTCATTAGTAGCGAGTCCATTGTATAGTTTATGTGCTCGAATTTCAGGAGTATCTCTGTTTCTCTTTTTCTCTCTCTCTCTCTCTCTCTCTCTCTCTCTCCCTCTCTCATCGGTACTGCTACGAATGTGACGCACGGTTCTCGCATACTGACGTAATTAAAATAAAGAAAAGAGTTGTTGACGAGCAAGATGAGGGACCGCGGGAGAGAAGGGTGAAAAAGGAAAAATATGTACGTAGGTGCAGTTTTTTAAGCGTAGTTCACGACTGTTTCGCGAAGTCCGATTGAAATACGGCGTTGCAAACGCGTTGTTGGGAAGTACACGGTGGTTTGAATGCCAGATAAATTGAACTCGAGACCTGTCGAATTCCTGAAACGTTTCGAGCCTTTTGCACTCGTTATCGCGTCTCGGTGAATCTCAGTCTCTGGCAGCGGTCTCTGCAATTACGTTGATTCGTTGCACGCCACGCCGCCGGAGGCCTCGCTATGGTTTTCTTTCTTTTTTCTCTCTTTTTTTCCGAGATGCGCATCCCGCATAGAGACGCAATTTTTTCATCCGTATTGCCACGTTCCCTTAGGCATGAAAATCTGCATGAGAACATTATACGATTCGGCCATAGTTATTCGGTGCATCTCGTTCTACATAGCAAAATTCGTTATTGCTTTTAATCGATCGGTCCGTTATATGGAATGTAATGCTAGTATCATAATTGTTACGATAACGTTCACTTCAGGCAAACCAGTGCATGAAAGAGATTGTCATATACTATAAGACGAATTTACAATTTATTACTTTAATATTTTTTCTACTTCCGACTGCATTCGGTTTGGGATCGCTCGTATAATTAATTTTGAAAATAATTATTTAGCTTAATAACATACACACAGAATAATAGAGCGTACAAGTTGTATCGCTTTCCATGTCAATTGGATCGTACGAGCAAAGTACTAAACGACATAAATAATCGAGTTGTTTAATGAAATCATTGCAAATTGATCGAATTTATCGCATTCCGATATTACATTGTAGTGCACGGTACGAGTTGAACGAGAATAGTGTAAAATACGGAAGGAACTTTATCGTAACGTGCTTCGTTTTTAAAATGCTGTACGCTGGAAATAAAAAATAGTCGATATATTTGTTAATTAATAGATATATTTTAACGTAATAAATGTATTTCTATGTAGCTGGGTAACGAAACTTTTGGAAATTGTTTCAAAGTATCTATCGTATCGTGAACAGAAAATAAAAATTACAAATACATTGGGGAAAACGATTGATTAACACCGATCTAATTATACGTATCGTACTAGCAAATATAAGGACAATTTAATTTTGCGATGTTGGATTTAACTATAGGTACGTGCTAATATGTAGTTGCCATGTTTTGATAGTACCTTGTATTCTATAGGATGAATACTGCTATTTTTCGATTCGTAATAATATTCTGAGAAAGCTTATAATATCCATAGATACTCGGCGGTATTCATAATGGAACGAAGCAAGATCTCACGGCCTTGGAATAGCCACTTATCTTCCGGATCGTCTTTAACTTAAAGCGATCTTCTTCGGCGATAGAACTGGCATCTTTGAACGGAAAAAAGATCTCCATTGGCCGCATAAGATACTACTAAGTGACTAGAACGGAAATAGAATCTCTACCACAGAAATACGAGCGAAGGTGATCTCGATATGGTATATATGTATAGGCTATCGTTGCATATTTCTTCGAAAGAAAATTTTGAGGTACAGAGGGAATATGTAAATTTATTTATATGGTGCTTGTACTATATTAAAAGTGTCCTACCAACGCAGAAATCATACGAGTAATAAAATGTTTTTTGAATGAAGAAAACTGTTGACAAGGCTAAACTTTTCCCTTTGGTGACAAGACGTATGTATGTACGTACGCAGTGTGTTTACGCGTTTTCTATTTTTATTTGTTTGACAAGTGATTAATTAGGTACAGACACGCTGTTTATCTCACAAAGTGTGTTTTTTAAGATACATTAAACGAAGATGGACATGGAGATGTAATAAAAATGTATGCTCTTGTTTGACAATAGTAATTAAATACAAACAATTGCCCAAACGAGCAAATGCCAATTACGACAATAAAAGACGGAAGAAATTAATCGAGAAAAGAATTTTTATGCGCATAGTTAAATGGGGCACAGCTATCACATAAATGTTGAAAAATTTCGTGGGAAGTTGAAACGACATCTTGAGGGTACGTTTAATTTCGAAGGTATGGCCGTCTGCGTAATAAAAGCGAACGGCTGAATGCTCTGTCAAATTAGATTAATTAAAACGTGCGTGAGAATGAAGGCGCGTTTCTACAATAACATATTGTTTCGCGAAGTAAAGTTGAAAATTAACAGGCAGAATTGGAAGAAAAGAATCTCGGTTCGCAAGTTTTGTGCTCGAAATATTCTCCATGTCGATATCTTCTTTTTTTTTTAACTACGAAACGCGGTGCAAAGTTAACGTCCAAGTAAATATCTCGGAAGCAAACTCGGGCCTGGGTATCTTCCGCAATTAAGTCGATGGAAATTGTCCAGTATATTTATAGCGACGCTGGAAACTTTCAACCTGCAATAAACTACTCGATATACTAGAGAAACTAGATGTTCAAACAGGAAGGAAGTTTTGGATGATCGATCGCGGAAGACTCATGAGTGACTTACGACTACGAAGAAGGTGCGTGTACACAGAGACAGGCTGGAACTTAAATATTGAAATAGTATAGAAATGTGACCCGTTTCCAAGGTACGTTTGACATACTTCCATTATTAACCCGTGTTGCTGGTTTTATGCGAATTTCATAGCGTGATCACGTTGCAGTTGAAATTCTCTGCTAATGCAGCAGCCCAAAGAAACAGGTTAGGCTACCTGTTCGAGGAACGTGAAAGCTCATATCAAGGATCGTACCGGTTGGAGTTAATATTCGCGACATTAGCTGCTTTTGAGACGTTAAAGGCGATGGAATATATCTCCCTTGCTATCTCTGGCCGAGTTAGTTGGATGTACCGTACTGTAGGTAATGTTAAGAGATCTCAAGAGATTTCAAGCAGCGTCATACATGCTAGTGGCGAAAGCGGAAAAGGCGGAGAAGGAATTTTTTGTGTTTTTAATTGTTTTAAATCGTACGGTAAAATTGATCATTTGCTTATTCACGCTAAGACGGACGACGAGTCGCAATTTCATTTCGATAAGATCGTGCAGCGAGATAAACGTCAGATACGTTTAGAAAGTTCGTAACAAAGATCGTGAACCTTCGCAGCTCCTTCTTAATGCGACCAAAGAACAAGACCCATTACCGGTAACCGTAACGTCGTTGAGCGTCTTGAAGTCGTAATAGAACGAAACCGGGTGTTAAGGTGATGAGCGACAGGACAAAGAGAGAACGAGCAAAATTGGAGGAAAAGGAAAGAGGAATATCGGCGAGGACGGTACGATAGTCGGAAGATCGGATAGGAAGAGAGAATGAGAACGCAAGCAAGAGAGGAAAAGAAAAATGGGAAATGCATGGTTATCGAAAGAGAAGATTAGTTGCCGATCCTTGGTTGTTGTTGTTGTGGCTTAATTAAGGGATACTTGGCAATTTCTAATTATTCGTGGACTGCTGGGGGTATTTCTCAATTAACGAGAGAAACGCAGAAAGACGGCTCGCCGGAGAAAAGTCGGAAACAAATCTCTTTTTCCGTTCGTTGGTCGGTCGAAGCTGCATTTAAAATAATGCGATCAAACGGTATGCCAAGATTAAAACAAAAGTAATTCATCGGAGGATTGCGAAACAAGTCGTTTGTTGTCTATCGAAGCGAGTTTCGAATTTCCCTCGATGTTTAAAACGATTGATATATTTTCTTGCGGATTTAAGATTTCTTGCTTCGAGTTAAATTAAATCGGTGAACCGCGAGAGTATCGGTATCGATTGGTCTCGATGAGACGAGGTAGTCACGGAAGATAACAAAAAATCCTCGAAATCGAATAATGCTAACTGTACGGAGGCCATGTTTCTAATTAAAACTTTCTACATCGGAAAGGGGATGGACCTGTCGTATCGAAACTCAAAGTTTCATATGGAATATTATACCTATATGGTAACGCGAACGAGCGAGAGAAAGGGAGAATGCAAGTATAAATAATTTAACGATCCTAAGCTGTCGCTCCAATGCTAATCTTTTTCTTTTGTTTGAAATTAACAACCTGTTCATATCAGGTGATCGGTTTAACGAGAAGTGACTCCGGAAGAGCGGTAAAGTGAATAATATCTAACGATCTAACAAGTCGAATATAGGGGAGGGGTTCTGACTTCTGTTTGCAGAGGATATAACACAGATACGTATAAATCGTAGAATTTCGTACGCTGTTCTCATCTTCGTGTGCAAATAACATATCCAAGGAATTTCAAGAAAACAAACGTTCTCTCGTATAAATGTCCACGGGCGATGGATTCGAAAATGCAACGTTAAAGTCGGAGCAATTTCTTGCTTTTCTCTCGATCTTAACGCTTCCTGTGAGTTTTTAATTACCGGAGAAAGTTCACGGTTCTGCTAATTAAATGTCGCCTTTTTCTTGACTTCGTCTCTTTCGTTCGCTCGAAGTGTTCGGACGTACCGCGTTAGTTGCATTGTTAGTTCGCGCGATGTCAAATAAAATTTGAGCCTGCGATTAGTCCGTTGAGATTTCCGATCGCCTTGAATACGATAGGGCGACTAACTATTTTCTAATTATATTAGATTGCACGAGATTAGATCGTTCAAAAGTCGCGACGTTCAAAGGCTCGATGTCCATACGTTTCAACGATTCCTATTGAAGTATCGAAATATTATCCAGCTAGAGCTTTCAAACTTTGTACGAAGCCATAATTCGTAAAACTCGTCTATCCTCCTCCCCACCTCCGAGGAAAAGTAAGTTAGAGGAAATTACACGTTCGGACTTTGAAAACGCAACGCATAAGTAGCAGGTTAAATGGGCCCATCGAAGGTATGGTCGAAGATTTACGGCACGCTGCTCGTACAGCTTGCAGCATTGAAATGAACAAGATTTCATCAGGATAAAAAATAATTTAACGTTTTCGGTGCGATCGTTGTACGTCTTCTTGCACCTTTCGTAGAAGCTTGGTTTACTTTTGGAGTATGCCATCGGGAGCTGCTGATTTCGTGAAAAGTTTATCGAAACTTCTCGTCGCTTTGAGATTTCTAGCGCGCATTAAGACGAAGCAAGTTTTGATATTTTCGCATTGAATGTACGTTTCAACACCCCCCGGCCTTTTTTTTCTTACAGCTTGCTTCAAGTATCTCGCTAAAGAGCGTTGCTTCTAAAATATGAAATTATGTTAATTCTTGAACATTTTGACCTACGTGCTAAGCGATTCCTGGGGCATGATCCTTCCCGCACCTTCGGCAACCTCTGATTGTGAGTCGAAGGTGTAGTTCCATCGGCTAATGATGGGAGTCGCGACTATTCTCTCACTGATAACCATTTGCATCGTGGAGTAAGGAAAGTAAAGCGAAAGAAGGGACAAAGCAACGACCTTGGCTCCGTTTAATCTCGAATCCGGATGATTGTTTTTGTGTTTCTTTGCACGACTAAACTACCGTTGCGTCATTCAACGTACACTGTGTTTAAAGCTACGACACCGTAATGTTTTATCGTCGTGATAGTCGCGTTCGTTAACCCAAGCACGTTGTGTCGCGACTTTCGTCCAACGTAATTTCGGAACACTTCCCCGTTAAAAGATGACTGTCCGCGAATAAACGGTCCCGATTGTCGAACGCGATTCAGCGGAACTTCTCTCGAACTCCAAATCCGTCCTTGCGCTGCGTTGTTGCGTAAAAACCAAAACGACGTCTTGTCAACGACGTATCACGTGCCTGTACCGAATTTTATTTATCTGCATCCTTTCGCGTCCTTTATTAACAAGTATTCCAACATGAAAATGTTACGTTCGTTCTGACAGGACGTGACGTAATGAGACTCGGTTTCGTCGACTGTTTTCATAACTTGACTACTTCTTTCTTGGGCATGGCGGTTCTTTGAAATTTTAATTACGCAGTTGTATGTAATTATGATCCTTAATTGCTTTTATTTAATGCGCTTTGAAGTTTCCGCTGGTTGGAAACACGCGTCTAGCGTTGTTGGCTAGCGTAGGTCGATGAGAGATACGTTACGACCGAAAAAGGTATTCGAACCGAACGATGGAAGCATGCCCGGGATGAAACGGTGACACGAAGTCAGTAACATTAGCAACGTATGCTCCAGCAGTACCTATAGATAACGTAAAGACGTATTATGTTTAAACGTTGAAAATCGACTGTACACTCTGTAATTGTTTGGCGATTTCACGATACCGTGATGAAATGTCGTGAGAAATTTCCGATATGGTGCTGGATATCGTTGTGGTTCCTTAAACGTGTCCAGACTTGTTCTAAAGCACGACGGTAAATTTGCAAACGTGACCGCACAGAGATTCGGCCTCGCGCGCAACATCTTCTGCACGTGTACACTTATTTACTTTCACATGATAATACATGTCATTGTTAAATACGGTCGCTTATACGTGCGTCAGACGTTAACTTATCGTTAGATGATCGATACGTACTGTGTAAATTGATAGCGAGCGAGATGTCGAATTCTTGGTACGAGGATTATGAGTATGAGATACATTTACTTACGATATATATATGTCGGAGATGAAAGGACACCGGGCTTTCCCTTCGAAATTCCGTGGAGGGTTTCCGATACTTCAACTTTATTAACTCTATATAATGGTCCGAGAAACTTGAGATAATGAGCTTGGGCTCGAGGCGACAACTAGTCGCCGAACGTAGCCGCGGTCACGAGATGAGTGTTTTGCTTAGCAGAGGTGTGGAGTGATTGTGTAGTTCTTCTTAGAAAAAAAGGATCTAGCTGTAGCGGCACACGGGCTCTAGGACAAAGCAAGCCACGTGTGGCTTTGCCTCAGAAATGTTTATATTATGGGCTACACGTTGTATTAACGATTGAACTCCGGGCGGAAAGAGTGTCGCCGCTGCACGGGACCACCTAGCAACGGCGGTTGGAATCTGTTGATATCCCCGACCAATATTAAACAAATGAACACGACTGCAAGGAGAGGANAAATCTTAGTCAATAGGGCATTCGTGCGATCTCCTTGGTGAGATACACATCGTCTTACAAGCAAATATACCTAGCAACCCGAGAAAACGTTATTTTGTGCCTCGAAAGTACATTTTACGATTAACAAAGAGTTATCCCTGTGACCGTGGATTCGTTGTCGAACCCAAGGCCATTGTTATTACCGCCTAATTACCGCGATTTTTTGTAAATCGTGTATTATTTGTACTGGTGTTAATAAACATTATTGATAGTCGCGACAATGACTGATTCTCGTGAGGATTCGTTGCACGCCCCTAATCCTGATTTTAATGTTAACCCGACATATATATGTATCCCTATCGTTGGTAAATTTACGAACACTGGTAGATATCGCGCGAAGCATTCCGGATGCATCTTTTGTTAAAATTACGCGAACGAGCGAGTCGAGCAAACGGCTTTATTGAAATACTTCTCATTGCGTAGTTGAAAGCGCACGCAGAACGAAGAATTTTAATAAATGTGCCCCGAACTTTGCGCTTTGGCAGATCGCGTATACAATTTTTAAGCGAGATGTATCTTCGTCTCGCATTTCGTTACCACTCTTACAGAATAATTATCGTTGTTGCGAGCGGAAGAAACGTATCAATTACTCCTTAAAATAAGCTCAGTGGATTGGACGCTATGTTTTAAGATACCCGAGATGTTCGGTCAAATATCGACATTTTGTTGTCGGGTGAAGGCACGCGGGGGGTTTCTTTGCAAACGTAAGCCGATTGCCGGTGAATCGTCAAGGACCCACATCGTCTGCGAATCAGCTTACGCGCAAGCAATGTGTATCTCCCGGAATGCAATTTCTATTCACGAACAGCCCTCTCTTCTGCTACGTCTTACGCAGAGACGACTAGGGAATCGACGAGCGATATTTGCAGCGCTTATCGCGTGCTTGTAGATGGCCAAATTCGTTCAGGTCAACTTGATAAGCCAATAAATCGACAACTCGACGGATGAAAGTCTAATCGGGTGTAGCTCGGTTAAAGGATATAATGAGAAAGCCAGAGAGGAAAAGAGGCAACAAAAATCGTTGGAAAAAGTTTCGTTGCAACGATGGAAGTCATTGTACATTGGCAAACGAAGCATGCTTACCTGGGAAATGGAACGCGGCCCGCGCTATCTTACCTTGAAGTATCTTTCCAAGTCCCTCAAGTACTGGCACAGTGTCGACTTCGTTTGTATTTAAATAGAAGCATTGTTGCTGCTTTACCGATAACTCGTTCGTTCGTTTGTTCGTTCGTTTGTTCGTTCGTTCGAGCCTGTTCTTTCTTTGGAAAAGAAGAGGAAAGGAAGGAAATATAAAATTTAATTATCGAGGGCACAGAGTATCGTGAAATCGATCGCGATTAATAACGTTACGCTCGATGTACTCAAGCTCCAATTATAAATAATCGAATCGGAAACGTATGTGAAGTGAAATTTCAGTGGCATATTAAGCACATGATGTATTGTGTGTAGGTACATATCAGTCGTGGTTGCGTTGAAATTAACCGTTACAAGATTAACAGATGTATCCAAATAGATCCAAAACGATTCAAGACGAGACAATTTTCAAGATAATCTTTTTTGAAAATACGGAATATCACCTTGATAAAGTAATTTTGTCGTAAACGGTGTATCAGAGCATAGTAAAAAACTTTACTACCGACCCAGCGACGTCGTTCAAACATCCCTCTTCCACATAAAGCACGTAATGCGTTAATAAATATTACAAACTCGTCGATTTACCGTAAAAAGTTGAAAATTTGATTTAATCGTCCTAGTCGAGATATATTTATCAGCAAATGGACAATAATTATCATTAATCATCGATGTTCTACCCTACAAAGTCGGCATTGGTGAATTTGCAAAGTACGTGGAAATACCTATAGAATTGAGTGCTGGTTATGATACGTGCTTAAATACATGCATAGATTCGCGGACATATACTCGAGTGAAGAACAACGAGAGCATCTATGCATAAACATACAGGTTTGTGTGGCTCTTATCGTACGAGTCCTCCTCGTGTTTCGAGCTCCGGAGATAATTACGAAGTTGGAGAAACACGACCGGAGGAAAGTAGACTGCTTCACTGATAGCCAAAATAGCAGTACAAGGATGTACGTTGCAGTTGTGCAGACGGTCATCGTTGTTTTCAACGAAACGCTTCAGCCGTATTTTCCTTCTCGATCTTTCTGTTTGCTGTCTCCCTTCTCGTCAGGAGAATATCTTATTTGAAAAGAAAAGAGAAGGACAAAGAGAGCGAAAAGACATACGCACGCGTATCTACACAGGAAGAAAGAGAGAGGAGGGAGAATACGAAGCATACTATTGTATTCCGTGACCTCATAGAACCATACACGCTGCAAAATAAAAGCTTTATGGCGAGAAGGGGAGAACGGGTAATTAGAATAGGGGAGGGGGCAAATCGTGGTATTTGTTTTGACGAAAACCTTTCGTTCGTTTAGCTATCGTGCCTCTTCGTCCCATTGAACTCTCGATTCCCTCTGTGCACCGTCTCTGGAAACGCGAATCATATTTCTCTTGAAGATTTGCTACTTAACGCTAGCAGTAACAGTGGCGAGCAGATCGCGTCGATGAAAGATTTACATGCTCGGCTACCCACGTTGCCGTGCGTTACCGCTTATTCGATTGCTACTGACTAGGGACGTTCCATTGAAAATCGGCTTTGCTGGGTACTTGTTTCGAACCTAATAGCCGGTTCTACAAAAAGAATGGTTCGATCGCGATCGGTAGTCCTTTCGAGTTACTGGTACCTTCGAGAATCAAACGAGTACTTTACTCCGTTAAGTGCATTGTATATTTTATTCGACACTCGCGGAAAACCTAGCATTCGTTAATTTTTCCGATGTAATTCGTAACTAGGGTTTTTTCATCGTGGCAAGCCATCGTTGGCAAATCGCGGTAGAAAATTCTCCTACGGCGAATTAACGAATCGATTTAAATAGACTAGAAATAGGAGCGGGGCGCGATCGTACCGCGGAATATCGCGCGCATTCGCGGCTGTTTCCATCGTTCGAAGTCGTCGTATAATCTGGAGCGGCGCGCAAGGTTGTTAGGTCGTTTGCATAATGCTCGGTGTCTAGGCCGGTAACGTGCACCAGCTTAGGACACAATCGTTAGAGCCACTCTCACCTCGTCTAAGAAGCAGTTGCTGCGACTCTCCTGGTTCACCCTCTGTTGATAACATCTCTCATTTATCAGGGCGACGACGGTGCAGCATCGTACAACGACCACGTCTTAACGCTCTCCGACCTTCTCGAGCTCCGAGCATCGTTTCCGACTTAGCTAGTAGTTAGTGCCGTACCATCCTACCACCCCCTCTATCTTTATCTCTATCGTGTCCTCCAACTTTCCAGAATGCACGAGGCAAGACAAATTTTCACGACGACCAGCGGTAAATTTTCCACGCCAACTTCAGCGAAATTTTCACCAGTCTCGGCTACGCACTCTTCTCCACCTTGATTAACGACTTTTACCAGTCACGGACTATTTAGTTATTCGTAGCTAATTGCTATCAAATGAAATTTAACTTTTCGTGCGATTAATTTCTTCGAACGAATGTAACCTGCTTCCCTTGAACGTTTCATCAATGTTGGAACAGGCCTTCCTCGGTATAGATGTTAACTTTACAAATATTTACGTTTAACTTTGCGTTTAATGCAACTTACGGAATTTCATATTGCGGGTTATAGTTTGATCTATTCGACACATTTTCAAGAACAATATAATTTCTCATAAGCAAATAGCGTTTGTACAATATAACGTAAAGAGAACAATATGATTTAAACTTTAAACTATTTGGTTAGTATACGTGGTATGCTTAATTGTAAGTAATTGTTGTAAATTGAGAAATAGAACGAAACAACAATTTGAGAAACGTAAAATATTCTTCGATAAAATTCGATACTTTCGTAAGAACGTAAAAGTATGGTATCGTATCGTTGAATTATCGTCAACTGTATAAGCCGGTCGGAAGGTATATCGATTATATCGATTGTACTTTCGAACGTTTGTAGTAACGTAACGTCACAAACGATTAATTACTCGGGATTTGATCGATACATATGCATAACGTTCCCTATTTCAATTGTTCCGTGATACATATATTTCGTGCCGAATAACCTATTTAAAAGCTTCATCGTAGTTTTATGTACATATTTGACTCTCTTCCCATGTACGTACACGTTCGCTAAAATGGTTCGATTTATTCCAAGTTGATCAAATCGTAATCCTTTCGTTAACTTGTTACGTTTAATTCAGGTTGCGCGATGAATATTAACTGGGTATACGATATGGAGGAATCGTTGCTAGCCGAACGATCGGACCGGTCATCGATGCAAGGAATCGGTGAACATTGAAAATCGAGTTATCGAAAAACCTAGGGTATATACGTGGTGCACGGTGCACTGCGCGGCTTATAGACTACATTGCCGGAACATCCATGGCCAGGCCAATAAAAGTATATTGAACTTGTACGTGGGCGCGCGAAACGGCCGGAAGGGTGTTCGAAGGAGAAAAATTTCCACGGGAAACGAGTCACTGCACGAATCTAAACGAACAAAGAACAGTAAGCCCGAAAGTTATCTCGATAAAATAAAATCCTTAAAAAATAGTTTCAAGCAGCTGTCCGTCGGATTTCGATTCGTGGCGTTCACGCGAATTCACTTGGAGAAGCATTCTGAGTAGATCGTAGTATCGTGATATCGAATCCAAGTTTAGCATGATCCGATCAAAGGGAAGAACAACAAGATTATTGTATACGCGCGTTACATCGAGCGGACGCACAATGGACTTACCGCGCGTTCCACAAATTTATTTCCACAAATTTCTCCGTTATTCGTTCTTACGGGGAGATAACAATAGAAATATGGAAGTAGGAACGACCAGTAGTCGAAACGATTCTGTCCTGTACAATCGTGGACGTTGACCGGAACGAGGGCAAGCAAAAATGATATCCGATCGAACCAATGGAACGAGATCTTAAAGGTACGGACTACTTGCTGTTGCGATACGTACTTACTGCGAACAAGTCTTTGACTGCGACACCAGTTCTAGACACACATGTCCTGTCGGTGTTACATACCTTTAATGCAACTGCATTGACGCAAACCGTTCCCTTTCCATTTTACGAATTATTATTTTGTTACCACTTGATCAGTCTCGTCTTTATTGTTCTAGCGATGTTTGATGCTTCTTCTCTCTATTCCTCTATCTCGGCGAGTTCTCTTTTCTTCCTTTTCTCCCCTCTCTTCTCTTTTTATTCATCTTTTTCTTTCTTTTTTTGCCCGCTTTGAAAAATCGAACTTGTCTCTGCACGTGACGTACATTCGAAGCTACACGATCAATTCCTTTACGAGCCTACCGAACCGTTGCCACCATTAACTTCCTCGTCTACCTCCGATTACGTCGACATTCCATGTGGATGAAAATCCCGCTGCACCGAATTCAGTAAGAATGCTTTCTATCTTTTTCGCAATATAGAGGAATTAAATAAAATTCTCTCGAACACGACACAAAGAAAATTTAATAGAAATAATCTGATAACGTCGTCCGTCTTACATTCCAAATCGAAGAAGCGTTGTTCGCTTCTTCTGCAAATAGCTATAAATGCGACGGTTTTTGTGTATACATAGGATTTTGGCTGAAACATTCAATTTTACTCGCTTTATTTCCCATGTAGCATACTTAAATTACTGCTTATCGTGTATTTAATATCGTAAGTATTCGTTACAAAATTTTTCTAGGAGTTACCAGAACGATCCGATAGCAAACGTGCTGCAACTCGTAGATAGCGGCGTATCTTTGATTAGTGAAAGTAATTTAATCGGCTCGTACAGTGTAACCAAAAGGAGTAGGTGACGCACGTTCTTCTCATATAGAGGGATTCCAATGCGCGCTTGGAAGGACACGTGTCATCCGGTGGACGCGCATACCGACGCTCTAGAAACGTTTTCAGTGGCGACGTTATCGATTAGCACAGATTAATCCCTAATCAAAGCGAGCTGAATGTAGTCAGGTCAGTTATCGAGCTTCCTGGCCAATCGAAATTCGAAGCAACTCCCTTTCTGAGACGCGATCACAGGGGATCTCTGTGTGGCTAACTATCGGTCGATGCATCGACGGTCCTTTAATTCGCGACGTATCCAATTACCGTTAACGAAACAACGCCTAATGTTTGCTTCTCTTGAGTTGTCGACCGCCTAAACAGAGATTACTGCGTAAATTGTGCGCTGGCACAGCCGGTTTAGTCGTATACCCGATACCTATGTCTCCGTTATTGAAACGGCAGCGGACGCTTGTAAAATACGCGTGGTTGAACGCGTGGTACTACGATTCGTGCTGGGAACGCGTTCGTACGGTTAACACACGCGTTAACCAAAAGTATTATCGATAACGTTAATCGTTCGATTATATTTCTCTAGTTCCGATAGTATCGGAAGTTCGGAAAATAATCTCTATATACGAAATTATGTATCGTTTAACTTCTCTCTGTTTTTAATGGTGTACCATGCCGAAAACGATAACGTATAAATCTTGCATCGTAACTTCGATAAATCAGTTGAGTTTACTTGATATCGTCATACGAATAAACTTGTCGATCTTTTTTATTCTGGATGAAATTGGTTTGAACGAAACGCACGAGGTTGAGAAGAGCAAACGTAGTTACAACAATGTGACCTTTTTACATTCGATGTATTATATTGATCGTTATTTTATTATTCACGGGAGTAACGCATATGTTTGGTATTTATCGACACGGATAATTTATCCAGAAACTTTGGGAGCGAGCCAAAATTGGGTAGAACTTGGTTAGAAAATTTTAATCGAATGTTGCACGATATATCCATTTAACGAGTGAACTACAGGAGCTAGTGTGCTGCGTTAAGCCATTTTGTCTGTTGAGCTTTACCCGATTATTCCCTTGGTACATGGAGTCGACGACGCCTACTATTTCAAACGTTTACGCTTTACATACTACATGATCGGCCAGGACGCTTAATCGCATCGTTTGTTTTGCGCCGTGTCTCACACACCATATACCTTACCAGCGCATCGTCATGACTGTTTTACTTCCAAACTTTTCTTCAAACAGAGTAATCTGCACGACAGTTCCGCGTGTATAAATGCGCATGTGTGCATGCACCATAACAGGGAGAAAAGCTTTTCGTAATGAGGTTGTTTTTCTCCGCACTGTGTCGCGCTGCTACAAACATTGTCGAATTACGAGGAAAGAAAAATAACTATCCGACGTCATCCAAGATATAAATTTATTTGCCCCTCTTTCATTTTTCGGATGTTTGCGAATAAAATAGTCGAATTATCATGCTGTCGTACGTTTGCGTTCGAATTTCAAAAGTATCGTGATTATTATTGTGTGGGTAATCATTGCAATTAAGCGCTCGAGGTTTCTTGCACCGGCTGGTGACTCTTCGTCGGGCTTTTACAGCATTATACGGCATTCCTTGTAGGCAAATGCTAGCTGCTAGAGTACAGGTTTTTATCGGATGCGGCGCGTATGAGAAAAACGCAGCTGCATAAATGAGGCTAGATGTTATATGTACGCACCGAGAATCGTTTCATGGCGAACGTGCTTTAACGTCGCGACGCTGACACGTCCGCAAGTTTACCCCAGCGTTATATCTCGCATCATGGGATTTCCGTACGCTTTTCATCCTCTCCGTTACATCGTAAACTCTCGCCCTTTGTCCTCTTCAATGCCGCTCTTTCCAGCGAATTTCTCATCGCGTTTTCTCCAATGCGCGTGTGCACAGGCGTTAGCAAATACGTATATAAATAACTTACCTTGCATTTATTTTCCGTTTTGTTTTCTTTTTTTAAGAAGCTCTCTCAGTCAAATTCAACGTTTCTTTTTTTTTTTTTTTTTTTTTTTA